>CM047805.1:84752917-85069127 GCA_026214975.1 Gentiana macrophylla | reverse complement strand
AAATGCTTTAAATTGTAAGTGTTGACTTAAATTATTTTCCCTTCTTTTCTTGTTTTGAGTGATTAACTAGCTCATCACATTATATGCACTTTTTGTTTTTTTTTGTTTTGTTTAATATTACCATTGCATAAACAAACCTCCACCGGCTGCGATAATAAATTTTGTGTTTAATGTATTTAAACAATGTATGTTATGTACTTATTGCATTTTTTCATAGTTAGAAAGGTGGCTAAAAATCATTATCCCTAAATGGAAAAACAAACAAGCGAAGGAGTTGATTGTCTACCAACCGGAGATCTTGAGTAAAGCTTTTGGTACTCAATCCATCACAGAGTGTATGTTCATTAATATATTTTTTTCATCGAATATGCTATGAGTGGTAACTTGCATTTTTTCATTATTTCTTGGATCGATTATTGGGTGATTGGTGATTCACTATTAATCTAGGTTTAAGTTGATCTTTCGACTTTTTCTGGAGGCAAAGATCTCAATTGGTCTCGGGAAGATGAGGTATAATTTTATATAATCATGTAATTACTTATATATATACTCTTATGCTTTCGAATTGACGGAAGTTATTGGATGGTGTCTCCACATAAACCAAGTGACCGGGGTTGATCGCAAGCACATAGTTTACATCCAGAAGTAAGCTGTGTGGTTCCAATCAACCGGACAGTCACTTGAGTATAAATTACCTCACCACACAATTACTTTCGTTCATCTAATCTTCTTGAAGTTATGTCACTGTAAATGTCGTCATGTTGTTTTTTCATGGTTACTAGTATGTCTGTCGTGAGGAGAGCATGGTTATGATAATGGAGAAAAGTGATCCATCATTACGCTTTTTATGTTGTCGATTTTCATCACTTTTCAAGAAAAAATGTCCCGCCCATCCTTTTTGTGGAAATGCTTATATACATATATGTTGTCTTGGACAATTGTTTTGTTTCTTCTCCATAGATGCAAGACAAGAAGTCAAGAGGAAAAGAAGGTAACATGCATATGCGTATTATATATATCATTGTATATTTATAATCAATTATGCAACTTTTAGTTCCATTCAATGTACCTTATCAGGACACATATCCATGTCAATGGATTTGAATGAATTTATTGAGATTGGAAACCCGATTCATCGGAAGCTATTAAGATTGGAAGCATTCTTTTTTTTTTTGGAGGAACGCCATTTTTGTTTTAGTAGGTAGGCTTACAACTTATTGTTGAATGTTCGATTCACAATTGCTATGTAGTATTTTCACTTCCATCAACTTTAACCTTTATGTTCAATATATTTTCAATAATTTCATGTTCTTATATGTCGATATGTGGATTATCAATTAGAAAATCATGTAAGAATACTACTATTTTACACGTATATTGGTAAATGGTGACATAAATGACCAACAATTTAGATAATCTATGAAAGTGCGCAAGAAAACTAGTTATTACATCCGTTAACTACTATAAAATGTCATTGGAAATTGGGAAGTGTCCAAATCGGCGACAATAAAGTGGCACACTAAATAAGTGCCGTTGAATTTCCACGAATCTATTGCGGGAAAAATCGCCGTAAAGATAAAGCCACATAGTCGATAAGTGTCAACAAAGTGCCACAAATACAACATACAACACTTTTACCAAGTGCCATATAATCGCGAAAAAGTTTCCCAAAGACAACAAAAAAGTGCCACAAAACATTGCCGACGCTTGATATTGACGACACTTAAATAACCACCGTTTTATGCGCCGGGATAGCTTTTACTGGCGCTTATTTTCATTGTCCGGCATTTATTTTGTGCCACAAAAGCAAAAAATGTTGTAGTGATATAAAATTCATGTTTTGTAGGAGGTGTGATACCCTAACAATTATAAAGGTTGTAATTGTTGAATCTCAGAGTTTGAGAGGTAAGGAATGATGTATCAAAAGACACATTTTTATTCATATTTTAAATATGTCACAATTTCATTGTTTGTGTAATTTCAAGGCAACTATAAGTTTACTTGTTTTGTCTCTCTTGGGCCATGTTTTGAAATAGCATTAATCTATCAAAATATGATAGATTTGTTTTAGTATTTGGATTTAGAAACATTCAAAGACAATAGTAGTTTAGTAAATTATCCTGGATTTACATTTTTCTCTCATATACAATTGAAAGGTTTCTCAACAATATTAAAATTCTTTACATTAACGATTTGTTCCCACAACTTATGTTGAGATTTTAATTTTATAAATAAGCCTTTTATTAAACATTTCACTACGTTAGTTTCAAATTGGTTCACTATATGGTTTGACTTGAGATTTGATATGTTGGTTGTACGCATACCCATAATATTTTAAGTACTTGATTTTCAAGAATATCGAATTAGTGAGTTCGAGAAAATAAGAAATGTGACGGTTCATAGTTAAGTATATAATTAGACAGAGCGGTTGAATCCTCGAGGGTCTCCGGCACTAATTTCCATGCTCACGGAGGCTATCATAGTGAGAAAAGGCCGGGCCGGTCAATTTCCTGTTCACGGGCGATAATAGTGAACATCCGATGCTGCACACATATTTTAGTTTCCTTCTCATGGGCTATAGTAATGAGACGTAATACTTATGAACCATTACATGTCGGTTAAGTTATGTGCCTCTCTTAGTAGAGGCTATTACATGCAAGAGAAGAATAAGAATGAGAATATTCTTGTAACATCCCGACTTTTCGGAAGGGGTAAATTAGTAATTGGTCATACTACGACGACCTAATTATTATTTGTCCTATTTATTTAATTAAAGGATTTGTTATTTAATTAAAGATTTAATTAAATGGCTATAAAAGGAATAAAACCCAAATTACTCCTTTAATTCACACATATATTTACGGAAGGAAAGAAAAGGGACGGCGCTCGAAGAAGAAAAGCGGACGCAGAAGAAAGCGAAATAATAGGAAGAACCGTGTGATCAATCCGTTCATCCGATCAAGATGCGCGAGGAGAGAAAAGTGATCAGCGAGGAGAGCGCTTAACTTTGGAAAATAACATCTCTCGATTTCGTAAGTTTTCAGTTTAGCCCTAGTTTTCGGTATTCGTAGAGTTCGATTCTTGAAAAATTCGTATCTTTTGATCCGTAGCTCTGTTTCGCAGCCGTGAGTAGTCGAAACGATCGTCTTGAAGCGTAGAATAATCTAAAAATAGGTTCGCAGCAGTAAACCCAGGTAATCTTCAGTTACTGCAATTTTTCAGATTCGTCTTTCTGCAAAGAAAATAGGATTTTAGGGTTTGTTGTTGATCAAATAGGTTTTTGGGGTTGAGGATCAACGATTGTTGCAGTCGCTTGGTGTTTTGCTGTTGGTGTTGCAGGCAATTAAGGTAAGAGACTCTTCCTATGATTCCAATTATCGTTTATAAGGTTTAGATCAAGTTTTAGGGTGATTAAATGATAGAAAGATGTGTCTTTTCGTTGATCAATGATCATCGATGCTATGATATGTTTAGATATATTTTCCTATGTTTTCTTGTGTTATTTCCGATGCCATTTGGGTTAGAAATGAATGGGAATTCGTGTCTTGATGATTTTAGGATTAGGCAAAACCAGAGCAGACGGCATGCGTCTGTATTAGGCGAGGCAGGCGTTTGCGATCGTTGCGGCTCAAGCGGGCGTCTGGTTTCTCTGACGGGCGTCACGAGGTGTTATTTTACATTCGAGTTGTAGCTGTTTTAGGGGACGGCGTGCAGGGAAAGTGGGCGGGCGTCGATCTTGGACGGACGTCCGGTAGGTTCAGGCACGGCGTCCATGTCTTTAAGCAGGCGTTTGACTGTTTTATTTGTTTTCACATTTTCATCGTTTAAACTTAGTTTGAGTTTTATACTCATGTGTTTCTTTATTTTAAACCCTTAAACATGATATATTAACATTGAATAAATATAAACAAGCCTGAATTGAGCTTACGATTCGTTCGATTAAAACACCGAATGTACTCTTAAAGGGAGTTGAAGTTCGGATCCGTCGGAAGAGCATGATAGGCTTGTGCTTTGATGAGTTAGCATTCATCAATATACGTGTAATTGCTAGGACTTGTCCGTGTCTAGTGGTCTAGGAAGAGAGTAGTCCAGTGAGGAGATTATTTGAAAACACTTAGGTGGCTAGTTAATCATCCTAATAATTAACGTGCTTGACTAGTAAAAGATTAAACAACATGTCTCTCTTGGCTAGGCACCGAGGCTAAATCGCGATGCATGTGCTACCTCTGAAGGTGGAGGTGGAGGAACTCTGAGGTCAAAAGACCCTAAATGCTGAGAGGACTCATTTGAGACGCTGCAAGCTATCGGAGTCTACCTTTTCTAGACTTCGTGGATATTGGTGTGATCCACTAATATGTTGCAAAGAGTGTCTGAGGTGGAAGAACTCCGTAGGTCGGCCAAAACCCTAAATGCTGAGAGGACTCTGCTTTGAGGTGGATGCAGCGTAGTGCCCTTGAGTGCGGTTGTAAACACGGATAAGCTAAGTAGTAACGTTTAGTCAATTCATGTTGATGGACATGAAATGAACCCTAGATTGAGTCGGTCACATAAAGATAACTAAACGATTAAATATCTTTTCTTTATAAATCTTAATTGTTGTCGTAGCTTCTCACTTTTACTAAGTACTTTGTACTTACCTCCTTTGCATTTTCTTTTGTATGCATTGTGGGGTGAGAAAGGCGAACAGGTTGATCAAGTGTGAGCGACGGCTTTTTGAAGACTTAAAGTCTTGTGAAGCTTCTAGATTATTTTCTTTGTAAAGGTTGTATTAGACCGGTTGTATTTCTTCTCTTAGATTTGTTGTACTTCTACTTTTAAGGCATCGTATTGTATAAGTCTTTGGGGTTTATAATCGTTGTAATCTTAACTATCCATCTTTAGCATGGTTAATTTCTATTCATAGTAGCTTTTATGTTTTTACCCGAGTCTTTTTAGCTTCCGTTTGCTTTTATTTTGATCTGACGGCGTAGAGGCTTGCGTATAATATTAGACTTATTTAATGCTATCTGGCATGAGCGTTTCTCTTCCGGATAAGGGCTCGGTGTCCGGGAGTGAGGCGTCTGATTGGTATCGAGAGAAGCTTCCTTTCTATCCTAGGCTTCTCTTCCTCTACAAGATAAGAATCTTTTAGACCTTTTAGAACTTGAGCTTGGTGGTAATCCTCGTAAGACTAAGAATCTTAAACCGTGGTTAAGTTCCACTAGGACCAAGTGAAGAGTCGTCTTAGGCGGAGGTTAGGTTGAATTCTTAGTTCACATATTTTATGTGATCACCTCGATTCGTTTCTCCTAGTATCCTTAGTAGAAACTATTTCTTCTTTTGAAGTTTCCAAACCGTATCACAGTCACGTGGGATTAAGTGAAACCCCTTTAAGTAAAACTTTGGGATTGGAGTCTTATGCCTACATCTTAAAGTCGAGGTCCTCTTGGTTGATTTTTTTTTTCCTTACTTTCCCTATTGAAATATCTTCACCTTCTCTACACATGAATATATAAGTTTACTTTTATCTTGGTCTAACTTTGTAGAGAATGATATTTGATTCAGCTCTACAAGTCCCCCACTTTCTCTTTTCACTATCACTTGCTTGAGTTCATCAACATTCTTTGACCTTTGCTTTGCTTGAGATGGTTCTACGAACTCCATGTGTAACTCTATTATCTCCAAGTACTCCTCAGTCGTTTCAACTCATAGTGTTAAAAGTCTCTTACTTTGGCACAAACTTTTTCATCATCCTCATGTTTGGATTTACCCAACATGAGTGAATCTTGTTGTTTCCGTGTTTTCCCTTTAACGTAAGACTGTCTCTCCCTACTCCAAAAATTCTGCAAATTTTCAGAAAAGTAGATTACTGTCTTATCTACAATTTCTCTTTTTACACCAACTCGATAATCATTATGGATTGTTCAGAAAATTCATGTTTATACCGGACACTCTGTCCAGAAAATCTGCAGCAACACCTTCACTTCTTCTTCTGTTTTGAACAGGTTAAACATCTTCAAATGACCTGAATTTTTGATATGTTGCAGACAACAATTTTATCTACAGCTTCTATTTTGGAATTAAGTTCAGATTCTTTTTCGTTTGATCTCGATTTTCAATGCAACACAGTGTTTATTAATCTGGAAATTCTGGCAGCTTGTGCAACCGTCAGAAATAACTGTTTTTGACCAACTTACCTTCATTCAAAAATTCTAATATTTTTATATCACCTGGGAAACTCCAGTATCTAAATCTTTTCTCTTTGGATCATGCTCAAATTCCACTTCGTTTGTTCTGTACAAATTGATAATGTCAGATCCAGAGTAAAAAAAAATCTTACACAGCAACCTAAAAGGAATATTCACCTCCTTGACTTAGAGTTTGGGCTAAGAGGGTAGTAAATTCATTTGTTTTGTTTAGGAGTTCCCTGAAGTCTGATCTCTTCCTAAGTTAAACCTTTTAGTAGGAGTTTGTAAAGCTAACGTTGTAGTTTCTTTGCGATTTATGCTTGAGAGCCAAGATGCTATCCTCCAAAGCATGCCATGTTTGATGTTCAGACCCTTTTCGTGCCCTTTTGTAATTATACTTTTATTGGTAATTTGTTTCTCATGTAATCCCTCACTTGAGATCTTTAAACTCAACAGATCCTCTCGGCTTGTTGTCATAAATTACCTCAAAAACATATCGCCTTAAACCCTTCTTTTCAACAAATTCATTCTTTCTTACTTTTCAAATCTAGAAACAAATTCTCTTCGAAGTTCTAAATTGTTGCACTCCCATCATTCATGCAAATTCAAAGTTTGCTGAACCTTTTAATGTCAGAACATTCTTTTTACTTGTGTTTATTCTCAGCTCCCCTCCTAAGGGTAGTGTCGATATTGTAACTATTTCACCTAATGCTGCATGTTCCTCTAAGGTATGCATATCTTCTTTTGCTGGTCATATTTTTAAGCCTACCATGACATTTTTTTCAGTTACTTATCTTTAACCTTCTAGCAATTTATGCTAAACTAGTTTCAAGCAGAAGGTAGACCTTTTCAAGATGCCTTTTGAACCTCTCTGGCCAACCAACATTTGAACTCCAAATTGAATTTCAATCTAGATTATTGTACCTTGTACCCTTCAGTTTTAACTCTCTTTCAGGCCATTTAGAGCCATGAACCGCCATGTACACCTTTTGACTTCCCATCGTCTGTAGTGGCGTTCCTACTACAATTTTGTCATACTGATTGAAAGTCCATTTTATTCTAACCTTTGCATTCCCTTTGAGGAATAACCCTGAGCATTTATTCTTTGGCAGTGTACTATTCCTCTCGAGTAGTGCAACCTTGAACCGTTGATTTGAATCGTCAAATATTGTTTATACTTCCTTTGAAAGTTTGAATTAATTCTTTGAAATCAAACCTTACCCAGCAATTCTTAAGTGTCGTTTCCTCTTCACTTAAAAATCTTGCTTACCGCTTTACTTATTCAAACTTTTGATATTGCCTTACAATTCCTTGAGGAAATTTCTATTTCTTTTAAATCTAAGTAATAACCTCTCTTTGACTATTGCAAACTTGGACACTTCTTGACAAGTGTTTATTTTATTCTAAGACCTTTTGGTGTACTCGTTTTCCCTCCATAGCTACTTCATGTTGAGATTCTTACTCTCTTTTGATTTCTAAATTCCTTTTTAGCCCTTTCGGTGCTCGACCTTGCACCTTTATTTTGTTTTCCTGTTGTGTGATGTTTCCCTTACGAAACTCATGTGAACTGAAGATTTTTCTAGTTCGCCAACATCCATCTTTGTTAACCAAATGATTAACAATCAAGGTCACTTTCTTAATGTTCTCAAGCTCGGTGTTCTCTTTTCATACAGTGAGAATATCTTCAAGTCCATTTGGTGATGTTCTAACGTCTCCACTTTCTAAAGGCTTATATGAAAGCCTATTACCATTCTTCCAAGTTGCCTCTGAAGTCCTTGTAGACCACCGTATCTTGCAGAATTCCACTCTCCCAAAAGAATTCCATCTGCAAGGTGTTCTTTTGTTGTCCTTCTGGTGGCCATCTTTTGTATTATGATACTGATTGCCCTTTCTTCATTCAGAACCAACTTCAACTTTCCTCATCGATTTTTTTTTCTTGTGTTCTTTGGTAACCCAAGCAACCTTTCTTATTTCAAGTGCATTGTACCATTCCCTGGCTTACCTAGTTGACATACCACCCTGGTACTCAACTTGTTACTTTTCAACTTCTTTTATTCTCCAAGCTAACTCCCTTGGCATAAGAATTGGATTAGACCGTCGAGAGAGAAAGGGTGGCGGATGCATGCTTCTCATTTCCTAAGAAGTCTCGAAACACTACGCGAGAATCCTTGTAGTTCTTGACAAGCTTGTGGTGCCACGATGGAAGTTGAGATCGAAAGAAGTCAAGTATGCCAGGAAGATGTGAGTCGGTTGGGAAGCTCAAGCACTCAGGACATAGGCGGCGAGGAGCAAGCAAAGAGTGGTAAACCGATGATTCCAAAATTCGAGGCGGTTGATGAGTTCGTGAAGAAACAAGATGAAGATCAATGGTTTTGATTACAAGTGAGTGGTTGGATCCCAACCAGCCATTGGTCACGAGTTAGATGAAGATAGCAACCGTTGGTAGCGGAATCGACTTTGGGATTCGATTGCGGGAGGTTGGGAAGGACAATGAAGAATGGAAAACCTCGAGGCGGCAATTGCAGTTCATCTCAGAGGCGACCAAGATGTACGAGTTGGAACAAGATCTTGGCGATCTTTCGTGAAGTTAGAGATAGAAGAACACGAGTTTCTAGGATGAAGTGGAGGCGACAACGGAGTCTGAGACCAGAGTTGATCTGACAAGCCAACAAAAGATTGAAGTAGATCGTCGCCACCTCGAGATAGCTCAAGGCAGGTGGAAGAGTTGGGAAGATGGAAGAAGAAGAAGAAGATTATACGAGTTAGGAGGCGAAACGCCGCAAGTCCAGAGTTCAAATACCTCTCGGTTACATTCGAGTTTCGAGGACGAAACTCCTCTTAAGGGGAAGGAATGTAACATCCCGACTTTTCGAAAGGGTAAATTAGTAATTGGTCATACCCACGGCGACCTAATTATTATTTGTCCTATTTATTTAATTAAAAGGATTTAATTAAAAGGATTTGTTATTTAATCGAGGATTTAATTAAATGGCTATAAAAAGGAATAAAACCCAAATTACTCCTTTAATTCACACGCATATTTCTAGAAGGAAAAAAGGGACGGTGCTCGAAGAAGAAAGCGGACTTGAAGAAAACGAAATAATAGGAAGAACCGTGTGATCAATCCGTTCATCGATCAAGATGCGCGAGGAGAGAAAAGTGATCGTAGCGAGGAGGCGCAACTTTGGAAAATAACATCTCTCGATTTCGTAAGTTTTGATTTAGCCCTAGTTTTGGTATTCGTGAGAGTTCGATTCTTGAAAAATTCGTATCTTTTGATCCGTAGCTCTGTTTCGCAGCCGTGAGTAGTCGAAGCGATCATCTTGAAGCGTAGAATAATCTAAAAATAGGTTCGCGTGATAAACCAGGTAATCTTGATTCTTGCACTTTTTTCAGATTCGTCTTTCTCGCAAAGAAAATAGGATTTTAGGGTTTGTTGTTGATCAAATAGGTTTTTGGGGTTGAGGATCAACAATTGTTGCGATCGCTTGGTGTTTTCTTTCATCGGTGTTGCAGGCAATTAAGGTAAAGACTCTTCCTATGATTCCAATTATCGTTTATAAGGTTTAGATCAAGTTTTAGGGTGTTTAAATGATAGAAAGATGTGTCTTTTCGTTGATCAATGATCATCGATGCTATGATATGTTTAGATATATTTTCCTATTTTCTTGTGTTATTTCCGATGCCATTTGGGTTAGAAATGAATGGGAATTCGTGTCTTGATGATTTTAGGATTAGGCAAAACCCGAGCGGAGACGGGCGTCTGTATTAGCGAGCGGGAGTTTGCGATCGTTGCAGCTCAAGCGGGCGTCTGGTTTTCTACGGGCGGGCGTGCGAGGTGTTATTTTACATTCAGGTTGTATTTGTTTTAGGGGGCGAGCGTGCAGGGAAAGTGGGCGGGCGTCGGTCTTGGACGGGCGTCGGTAGGTTCCAGGCAGGCGTCCGTGTCTTTAAACAGCGTTTGACTGCTTTTATTTGTTTTCCTTTGTTTTCATCGTTTGACTTAGTTTGAGGTTTTATACTCATATGTTTCTTGTTTTAAACCCTTAAACATGATATATTAACATTGAATAAATATAAACAAGCCTGAATTGAGCTTCTGATTCGTTCAGTTAAAACACCGAATGTACTCTTAAAGGGAGTTGAAGTTCGGATCCGTCGGAAGAGCAAGATAGGCTTGTGCTTTGATGAGTTAGCATTCATCAATGTCTGTGTAATTGCTAGGACTTGTCCGTGTCTAGTGGTCTAGGAAGAGAGTAGTCCGAGTGAGGGAGATTATTTGAAAACACTTAGGTGGCTAGTTAATCATCCTAATAATTAACGTACTTGACTAGTAAAAGATTAAACAACATGTCTCTCTTGGCTAGGCACCGAGGCTAAATCGCGATGCATGTGCTACCTCGAAGGTGGAGGAACTCTGTAGGTCAAAAGACCCTAAGTCTGAGAGGACTCGGCTGAGAGACGCGCAAGCTATCGGAGTCTACCTTTCTAGACTTCGTGGATATTGGTGTGATCCACTAATATGTTGCAAAAGAGTGTCCCTGAGGTGGAAGAACTCCGTAGAGTCGGCCAAAACCCTAAGTACGGAGGGACTCTGCTGAGGTGGATGCGGCGTAGTGCCCTTGAGTGCGGTTGTAACACGAGATAAGCTAAGTAGTAACGTTTAGTCAATTCATGTTGATGGACATGAAATGAACCCTAGATTGAGTCGGTCACATAAAGATAACTAAGCGATTAAATATCTTTTCTTTATAAATCTTAATTGTTGTCGTAGCTTCTCACTTTTACTAAGTACTTTGTACTTACCTCCTTTGCATTTTCTTTTGTATGCATTGTGGGGTGAGAAGGCGAACATGTTGATCAAGTGTGGGCGACGGCTTTTGAAGACTTAAAGTCTTGTGAAGCTTCTAGATTATTTTCTTTGTAAAGGTTGTATTAGACCGGTTGTATTTCTTCTCTTAGATTTTTTGTACTTCTACTTTTAAGGCATCGTATTGTATAAGTCTTTGGGGTTTATAATCGTTGTAATCTTAACTATCCATCTTTAGCATGGTTAATTTCTATTCATAGTAGCTTTTATGTTTTTACCCGAGTCTTTTTAGCTTCCGTTTGCTTTTATTTTGATACGACGACGTAGAGGCTTGCGTATAATATTAGACTTATTTAATGCTATACGCGCCGAACGTTTCTCTTCCGGATAAGGGCTCGGTGTCCGGGAGCGGGGCGTTACAGTTGGTATCAGACAGAAGCGTCCTTTCTATCCTAGGCTTCTCTTCCTCTAAGATAAGAATATTTTAGACCTTTTAGAACTTGAGCTTGGTGGTAATCCTCGTAAGACTAAGAATCTTAAACCGTGGTTAAGTTCCACTAGGACCAAGTGAAGAGTCGTCTTAGACGGAGGTTATGTTGAATTCTTAGTTCACATATTTTATATGATCACCTCAGTTTTGTTTCTCCTAGTATCCTTAGTAGAAACTCTTTCTTCTTTTGAAGTTTCCAAACCGTATCTGGTCACGTAGGATTAAGTGAAACCCCTTTAAGTAAAACTTTGGGATTGGAGTCTTATGCCTACATCTTAAAGTCGAGGTCCTCTTGGTTGATTTTTTTTTTCCTTACTTTCCCTATTGAAATATCTTCACCTTCTCTACACATGAATATATAAGTTTACTTTTATCTTGGTCTAACTTTGTAGAGAATGATATTTGATTCAGCTCTACAAGTCCCCCACTTTCTCTTTTCACTATCACTTGCTTGAGTTCATCAACATTCTTTGACCTTTGCTTTGCTTGAGATGGTTCTACACGAACTCCATGTGTAACTCTATTATCTCCAAGTACTCCTCAGTCGTTTCAACTCATAGTGTTAAAAGGCTCTTACTTTGGCACAAACTTTTCATCATCCTCATGTTTGGATTTACCCAACATGAGTGAATGCTGTTGTTTCCGTGTTTTCCCTTTAACGTAAGACTGACTCTCCATACTCCAAAAATTCTGCAAATTTTCAGAAAAGTAGATTACTGTCTTATCTACAATTTCTCTTTTTACACCAACTCGATAATCATTATGGATTGTTCAGAAAATTCATGTTTATACCGGACACTCTGTCCAGAAAATCTGCAGCAACACCTTCACTTCTTCTTCTGTTTTGAACAGGTTAAACATCTTCAAATGACCTGAATTTTTGATATGTTGCAGACAACAATTTTATCTACAGCTTCTATTTTGGAATTAAGTTCAGATTCTTTTTCGTTTGATCTCGATTTTCAATGCAACACAGTGTTTATTAATCTGGAAATTCTGGCAGCTTGTGCAACCGTCAGAAATAACTGTTTTTGACCAAATTACCTTCATTCAAAAATTCTAATATTTTTATATCACCTGGGAAACTCCAGTATCTAAATCTTTTCTCTTTGGATCATGCTCAAATTCCACTTCGTTTGTTCTGTACAAATTGATAATGTCAGATCCAGAGTAAAAAAAAAAATCTTACACAGCAACCTAAAAGGAATATTCACCTCCTTGACTTAGAGTTTGGGCTAAGAGGGTAGTAAGTTACGACTGTTTTGTTTAGGAGTTCCCTGAATTCTGATCTCTTCCTAAGTTAAACCTTTTAGTAGGAGTTTGTAAAGCTAACGTTGTAGTTTCTTTTGCAGTTGTAAACGAGAGCCAAGATGCTATCCTCCAGCATGCCATGTTTGATGTTCAGACCCTTTTCGTGCCCTTTTGTAATTATACTTTTATTGGTAATTTGTTTCTCATGTAATCCCTCACTTGAGATCTTTAAACTCAACAGATCCTCTCGGCTTGTTGTCATAAATTACCTCAAAAACATATCGCCTTAAACCCTTCTTTTCAACAAATTCATTCTTTCTTACTTTTCAAATCTAGAAACAAATTCTCTTCGAAGTTCTAAATTGTTGCACTCCCATCATTCATGCAAATTCAAAGTTTGCTGAACCTTTTAATGTCAGAACATTCTTTTTACTTGTGTTTATTCTCAGCTCCCCTCCTAAGGGTAGTGTCGATATTGTAACTATTTCACCTAATCTTTGCATGTTCCTCTACAAGGTATGCATATCTTCTTTTTCTTTGGTCATATTTTTAAGCCTACCATGACATTTTTTTGATTACTTATCTTTAACCTTCTAGCAATTTATGCTAAACTAGTTTCAAGCGAGGAAGGTAGACCTTTTCAAGATGCCTTTTGAACCTCTCGGCCAACCAACATTTGAACTCCAAATTGAATTTCAATCTAGATTATTGTACCTTGTACCCTTCGATTTTAACTCTCTTTCAGGCCATTTAGAGCCATGAACCGCCATGTACACCTTTTGACTTCCCATAAATGCAGTAGTGGCGTTCTACTACAATTTTGTCATCTTGATTGAAAGTCCATTTTATTCTAACCTTTGCATTCCCACACGAGGAATAACCCTGAGCATTTATTCTTTGGCAGTGTACTATTCCTCTCGAGTAGTGCAACCTTGAACCGTTGATTTGAATCGTCAAATATTGTTTATACTTCCTTTGAAAGTTTGAATTAATTCTTTGAAATCAAACCTTACCCAGCAATTCTTAAGTGTCGTTTCCTCTTCACTTAAAAATCTTGCTTACCGCTTACTTATTCAAACTTTTGATATTGCCTTACAATTCCTTGAGGGAAATTTCTATTTCTTTTAAATCTCGTAATAACCTCTCTTTGACTATTGCAAACTTGGACACTTCTTGACAAGTGTTTATTTTATTCTAAGACCTTTTGGTGTACTTGTTTTCCCTCCATAGCTACTTCATGTTGAGATTCTTACTCTCTTTTGATTTCTAAATTCCTTTTTAGCCGTTTCGGTGCTCGACCTTGCACCTTTATTTTGTTTTCCTGTTGTGTGATGTTTCCCTTACGAAACTCATGTGAACTGAAGATTTTTCTAGTTCGCCAACATCCATCTTTGTTAACCAAATGATTAACAATCAAGGTCACTTTCTTAATGTTCTCAAGCTCGGTGTTCTCTTTTCATACAGTGAGAATATCTTCAAGTCCATTTGGTGATGTTCTAACGTCTCCACTTTCTAAAGGCTTATATGAAAGCCTATTACCATTCTTCAAGTTGCCTCTGAAGTCCTTGTAGACCACCGTATCTTGCGAAATTCCACTCTCCCAAAAGAATTCCATCTGCAAGGTGTTCTTTTGTTGTCCTTCCAGTGGCCATCTTTTGTATTGTGATCTGATGCCCCTTTCTTCATTCAGAACCAACTTCAACTTTCCTCATCGCGGATTTTTTTCTTGTGTTCTTTGGTAACCCAAGAAACCTTTCTTATTTCAAGTGCATTGTACCATTCCCTGGCTTACCTAGTTGACATACCACCTTGGTACTCAACTTGTTACTTTTCAACTTCTTTTATTCTCCAAGCTAACTCCCTTGGCATAAGAATTGGATTAGACCGTCGGAGAGAGAAAGGGTGGCAGATGCATGCTTCTCATTTCCCTAAGAAGTCTCAGAAACACAACCGCCAGAATCCTTGTAGTTCTTCAGCAAGCTTGTGGTGCCACGATGGAAGTTGAGATCGAAAGAAGTCAAGTATGCCAGGAAGATGTGAGTCAGTTGGGAAGCTCAAGCACTCAGGACATAGGCCAGCAGGAGCAAGCAAAGAGTGGTAAACCGATGATTCCAAAATTCGAGGCAGTTGATGAGTTCGTGAAGAAACAAGATGAAGATCCAATGGTTTTGATTACAAGTGAGTGGTTGGATCCCAACCAGCCATTGGTCACGAGTTAGATGAAGATAGCAACCGTTGGTAGCGGAATCAGCTTTGGGATTCCGATTGCGGGAGGTTGGGAAGGACAATGAAGAATGGAAAACCTCGAGACGGCAATTGCAGTTCATCTCAGAGCGACCAAGATGTACCAGAGTTGGAACAGTACTGCTGGCGATCTTTCATGAAGTTAGAGATAGAAGAACACGAGTTTCTAGGATGAAGTGGAGCGACAACGAGTCTGAGACCATAGTTGATACTGACAAGCCAACAAAAGATTGAAGTAGATCGTCGCCACCTCGAGATAGCTCAAGGCAGGTGGAAGAGTTGGGAAGATGGAAGAAGAAGAAGAAGATTGTGCACGAGTTAGGAGGCGAAGCGCCGCAAGTCCAGAGTTCAAGTACCTCTCGGTTACATTCGAGTTTCGAGGACGAAACTCCTCTAAAGAGGAAGGAATGTAACATCCCGACTTTTTTGAAAGGGTAAATTAGTAATTGGTCATACCCACGGCGACCTAATTATTATTTGTCCTATTTATTTTTAAAAAAGGATTTAATTAAAAGGATTTGTTATTTAATTAAGGGATTTAATTAAATGGCTATAAAAAGGAATAAAACCCAAATTACTCCTTTAATTCACACGCATATTTCTGGAAGGAAAAGAAAAGGGACGGCACTCTGAAGAAGAAAATGGACGCAGAAGAAAACGAAATAATAGGAAGAACCGTGTGATCAATCCGTTCATTTGATCAAGATGCCGCAGGAGAGAAAAGTGATCAGCGCGAGGAGACGCAACTTTGGAAAATAACATCTCTCGATTTCGTAAGTTTTCAGTTTAGCCCTAGTTTTCGGTATTCGTAGAGTTCGATTCTTGAAAAATTAAGTATCTTTTGATCCGTAGCTCTGTTTCGCAGCCGTGAGTAGTCGAAACGATCATCTTGAAGCGTAGAATAATCTAAAAATAGGTTCGCAGCAGTAAACCCAGGTAATCTTCAGATTACTGCACTTTTTCAGATTCGTCTTTACGCAAAGAAAATAGGATTTTAGGGTTTGTTGTTGATCAAATAGGTTTTGGGGTTGAGGATCAACAATTGTTGCGATCGCTTGGTGTTTTGCTATCGGTGTTGCAGGCAATTAAGGTAAGAGACTCTTCCTATGATTCCAATTATCGTTTATAAGGTTTAGATCAAGTTTTAGGGTGTTTAAATGATAGAAAGATGTGTCTTTTCGTTGATCAATGATCATCAATGCTATGATATGTTTAGATATATTTTCCTATGTTTCTTGTGTTATTTTCGATGCCATTTGGGTTAGAAATGAATGGGAATTCGTGTCTTGATGATTTTAGGATTCTGGGCAAAACCCAGGCAGACGGGCGTCTGTATTAGGCAGACGGGCGTTTGCGATCGTTGCAGCTCAAACGGGCGTCTGGTTTCTCTGGACGGGCGTCTGAGGTGTTATTTTACATTCAGGTTGTAGCTGTTTTAGGGGGACGAGCGTCTGGGGAAAGTGGACGGGCGTCCAGTCTTGGACGGGCGTCCGGTAGGTTCCAGACGGGCGTCCATGTCTTTAAACGGGCGTTTGACCTGTTTTTATTTGTTTTCACTTTTTTCATCGTTTAACTTAGTTTCAGGTTTTATACTCATGTGTTTACTGTTTTAAACCCTTAAACATGATATATTAACATTGAATAAATATAAACAAGCCTGAATTGAGCTTCTGATTCGTTCAGTTAAAACACCGAATGTACTCTTAAAGGGAGTTGAAGTTCGGATCCGTCGGAAGAGCATGTTAGGCTTGTACTTTGATGAGTTAGCATTCATCAATGTCTCGTGTAATTGCTAGGACTTGTCCGTGTCTAGTGGTACAGGAAGAGAGTAGTCCGAGTGAGGAGATTATTTGAAAACACTTAGGTGGCTAGTTAATCATCCTAATAATTAACGCATTTGACTAGTAAAAGATTAAACAACATGTCTCTCTTGGCTAGGCACCAGGCTAAATCGCGATGCATGTGCTACCTCTGAAGGTGGAGGAACTCTGTAGGTCAAAAGACCCTAAGTACAGAGGGACTCCGCTGAGACGCGCAAGCTATCGGAGTCTACCTTTTCTAGACTTCGTGGATATTGGTGTGATCCACTAATATGTTGCAAAAGAGTGTCCCTGAGGTGGAAGAACTCCGTAGGTCAGCAAAACCCTAAGTACGGAGGGACTCTGCTGAGGTGGATGCGGCGTAGTGCCCTTGAGTGCGGTTGTAACACGACGATAAGCTAAGTAGTAACGTTTAGTCAATTCATGTTGATGGACATGAAATGAACCCTAGATTGAGTCGGTCACATAAAGATAACTAAACGATTAAATATCTTTTCTTTATAAATCTTAATTGTTGTCGTAGCTTCTCACTTTTACTAAGTACTTTGTACTTACCTCCTTTGCATTTTCTTTTGTATGCATTGTGGGGTGAGAAGGCTAACAGTTGATCAAGTGTAGGCGACGGCTTTTTGAAGACTTAAAGTCTTGTGAAGCTTCTAGATTATTTTCTTTGTAAAGGTTGTATAGACCGGTTGTATTTCTTCTCTTAGATTTGTTGTACTTCTACTTTTAAGGCATCGTATTGTATAAGTCTTTGGGGTTTATAATCGTTGTAATCTTAACTATCCATCTTTAGCATGGTTAATTTCTATTCATAGTAGCTTTTATGTTTTTACCCGAGTCTTTTTAGCTTCCGTTTGCTTTTATTTTGATACGACGACGTAGAGGCTTGCGTATAATATTAGACTTATTTAATGCTATACGCGCCGAACGTTTCTCTTCCGGATAAGGGCTCGGTGTCCGGGAGCGGGGCGTGACAATTACGTATTCAACATTTTTTATTACTGTAGCATTTCATTTTTAGTAGACAATATTTAATTTATCTATTTTATTTACAGTTATCATTTTATCCTGCATCATACCATTTTCTAACCCAAAATTGATCTATGGCATGTCTGTCCTGTGACTGCCCTAGTTCCCTTTTGATGCATTTTTCCTTACGGAGCAATTGTGCTCACCCCTTTACATTATTATGTTTTTCAGATAAAGCACACGGTCCGACAAATGAGGATGGTATTGGATGTGTAGCTAAGTATCAGTGAGAGTGATTAGTTTGTTTGCCGTTTTTTTAAGGTAGTATATTTGATTATTTTATAATGAAATGAATGTTGTAGTACTTGTGATTAGAATCTTGTAATTATTATGATTTGGGTGTTATCAATCAATGATGTAATAGCTAGATTATTGTGAATTAGTAAATGATGTTTTTTAGACCGAGTTATGTTGTTTAGCTTCCGCTTTTTAATTTTAAGGGAATGTTTTAGTAGAAAAGGCTTCGTGTTTCGAGACATCATCTCGAAGCATGGCCGAACGGTCCGTATTTCGAAAATACTGGGGATTTTCGGGACGGGGCGTTACAAATATAATATCAAAATAAAACTTTACTAACATAAAAGCAAACAAATAAATACACAAACAAGTCCGGTTTGCTTGTGGACCGGCCGATCCCCTTTTTATTTTCCTTTCTTTACTTTATTGTTATTTTAGTTTATTTTATTTTGCTTTCAGCAAACATATGCAGCTGGGGAAAGCATCATCTCCATTTTGTTAATTCGGCAGTAACATAAAGAAAGCAAAACCTGAAGCAACAACAAATATATAAAATAAAAAAAAAAACAGCAACAGTAACATGGTCAAGTATGGTTGACCACTCTTTTACTTCAATTTAACATCATAAAACACCAATTTTCAATATAAAAACCCTCTTACTACGATTCAACACTAAAACTCAACTTTAACATTGTAAAACCGTAATTAATTTATAGGAAGAGCCTCTTACCTTTTAGCAAGCAAAACCCAATCCAAAACCTTCGAGAAAATCCTCAACACTTTCCAAGGTTTCACCCAACACCTAATTGATCACCATCAAACTTAGATTAATTGATGATCAAAAGCTTCAAACCAAAAGGACTACGATTTAAACCTTTTACAACATCAAACTTGATCAAACCATGATAGATCCATAATTAGGGCTAAAACTCATACCTTTGTAAAACTCCATCTTTTTGCTCGTAGCGATCCTCCTTTTCCTTTGATTCGGAATCTCTATTCCGTTCTCAAAACCGTCAAAGATCTCATGAGAATTTTAAAGAAGTCTCTTCTCCCTTTTTCATTGCTAAATGCGTCGCCTCCTTTTTTTTTTCCAGAAAATTTGCCGTAGAGTTTGTAAAGAGAAATTAGGAGATATTTTCCTTTTATAGTTATTAGTCAAACCCTTTTTAAACAATAACTAAATCCATTTAATTACCCTGATATATATATATTTATCCGAAATATATATATACATAAAATACTTAAATTCGTAGATCATTAAACATAATATTCCATTTTTTCACAAAAAGACACTTCTGTCCTTTTCCGAAAAGTCGGGATATTGCAGAAAATGCCTCTAAGTTGGGTCAAATGTGTGTTGAATGTATGCTACGATAAACATAAATGACAATTGATCCATTTAAACTCGTAAGTTTCTGACACACTCTTCTAGCCCTTAAATACGTGTTTAGGCTCAACACGTGTCGTCCATCGGGGTCTTGGTCAACCTATAATCCTGCAATACAACACCAAAATACCAAGCGTAAACCCGACACGACATTCCGGTTACTATAACTGATACAAAACTTATCAAAATATGATATTTTATATAATAATTACTATCTACACATATGGATGAAACAAAGCAAATAATGACTTGAATTGATATGAAAACATCAATAAATGCATGAGAAATCGGAATAAAACATCGTAAAAGGTATCATCTAGTTGACTTACATCAACTGTCGTGCCGGAACGCCTTCACCACCAAATTGCTTGCGAATCGCCGCCGGAGAAAACTGGAGATTTTGAAAGTGTTTAGGTCAGGGATCTCCCCCCTTATATAGGCTAAGGAATACAGATCCAGTTGCCAAAATGCCTCTGATCTAACGGGTAAGATCAAGGGTGGGAATCTTAAGTTTTGAAATTCGAGACTGCCATCATTGCGGCGCAGGAGTTGAAAGGGCTATAACCAATCAGAATAAGCGGCGGGACGCATCAGTTGTCGCATCGAACAAGAGTAGGAAGAAACTGTATGACAGTTATCCAATGAGCGACACGTAGGCAAGAGGGCCAGCCCTGGACAGCCGCTCGAATCGGCCAGGGATCAAAGATCATGAATCGCCAAATCATGCGAAGTTAAGGCTATCCGCCCAATTATAACTTCAAATCGGCTAGAGGATAAGAGCCCTAATAAGCCAAATCCTATGAAGCTAAGGCTATCCGCCCATTTACAGCTTCGAATCGGCCAGGGATCAAAGATCCTGAAACGCCAAATCATGCGAAGTTAAGGCTATCCGCCCAATTATAACTTCAAATCGGCTAGAGGCTAAGATCCCGAATAAGCCAAATCTTACGGGTTAAGGCTATCCTCCCAATTATCAAATCGCCAGAGGCTAAGAGCCCAAATAAGCAAAATCCTATGAAGTTAAGGCTATCCGGCTATTTACAGCTCTGAATCGGCTAGAGGCTAAGAGCCCAAATAAGCCAAATCTTACGAAGTTAAGGCTATTCGCCCATTTACTACTTCAACCGGCTCGAGGCCAAAGGCCCACGAAGACAAATTCTTCAAAGTCAAGGCTACTCGCCTAAAGTGACTCCCGGTGACTATGGCCATGCATACGACGGAACCATCTCGAAAGGTCAAGAAATCTACTCCCTACTCGACATCTCGAGATGTCATGGGTACGGAGTAGGGGGCCATTGATAGGCCGGCTCCGACTATAGGCCTACCGACCGCCGCGTGCCGGCGCATAGGGACCGAACAAGGAAGGAACAGCCAGGCCCTTGCCCTGCGAACACAACCACTCCGGAAATGGGCTTCAACAACTGGCCCATGATGAGCACAAGGGTGAGAGCTCCACCCGAGGATCTCCACTCCGAACACTTGGAGAATACAGGTTAAGGACCTGACAAGCCCGCTAAGGATATGGGATGGCAACTCGGGATCCGCGTCGCCCACAATTAGATGCGACCCAATCAGCCACCGCAAATTTAGTAGTACTATGTCCTTAGTTGTAATTATGTTGAATATAAGTCGGTCCTTACCCTATAAATAGGGCTACATGTAACATTCATAAACAAGGTGAAATATATGTAAAACAAGGCAAAACTCAGCCCATTTTAGTTTCTCTTTCTCTACTTACATTGTATTATCAATCACCACCGCCGGAGTTCTTTAGCTCCACCTCACGCCACCACTCTTACACAAAAATCATAGCCAGATATCCACCTCCCATCACCCGCTAAACACCCCAGATAATTTCGACGTTATCATATTGTAAACACAATTTTGCGTAAATTATTTGTTGTAATTTAATTTCTAGTAATTATAATTATATATTTCGGCGGCACTATTGGTTTTAAATATTTTCACGGAGTATAATAACAATAAACATGTTGGCCTTGTGGTGAGGATGCGAACTTTACATCATGGAGGCTCAGGTTCAATTCTCCATGGATGTGAATTTTTGGAATCTTTTTCCCAAAAAAGTTGTTGTTTTATTAAATAAGAAAAATATTTCGATGGGAATTTTGGGAATCTTTTTCCCAGAAAAGTTGCTGTTTTATAAAATAAGAAAAATATTTTGCAACTGGAGGGAGTCGAACCCACATGCTACGGGTGGAGGAGGAAGCGCACTTACCAGTTCAATTCCAAGGATATTGTTGAATGTTTCGGCCATCAAATTAATATACGCATCGGCCACAGATTCTTTTAATTAGAAATTAGTAAATCCATTAAATTGGGTTTAAAGTTTTTTTTTCCTATTTAATAGATTACATACGGGGATACCAACGGTCCATCTCAGTAGTTTATTTTTTGCATTTATTTTCTTGGATGATTATTTATGTGATATAACCATGCCATAACATGTTCTGCATCATATTCATTAATTCCACTCCTAGCATAGGCATACATGTAAAAAATTAATTTTAGCATTAATTAGACATGTATGAACATGATAATTAATTTAGATTAATAATTAATTAAATTAATTAAAGCAAACAGAATTTTATTTGGATATAAAATTCACATGATAAGAATGATTTGGGATCTAAAATCCTTCGGGGATTTAATTATGTAGTGGCAACATAAAATAATTTTAACCGAAAATTTAGAAAATCGTGAAAATATAGGACACTAACTAGACGGTATTTGGAACCGATAAGTTGGTGATTGCTCTTCATGATTTATTGTTTTCGATTATTGCAAAATTCTGAGGTCCAAAAATTTATATCATGATGAAATTAGAACTATAAAATTTATTGGTGAATTTTTGTTGTGTAGTGTATACACAAGAGTTTTCTAAATGATCGGAAAATTGGAAAATAATGAATAAGGTGACATTAGTTAGACTGTATTTGGAACCGATAAACTAGTGGAGTTTTAAATTTTATGATTTATTGTTGTTCGAATTATTAGAAAATTCATAAAGTCCTAATGTATTATGATTATAAAATTCTTGGTGAATTTTAATTGTGTAGTGTCTACACAAGGAAATTTTGTAAAATCAAGAAATTGGAAAATCATGAATATAGTGACACTAGCTAGACGGTATTTGGAACCGATGAACTAGTGGGATAATTAATTTAAATATTCATAATTTATTGTTATTCGGATTATGAAGAAATTCTGAAAATCCTAATGAGACTACTTATTTTTTAAAATAACAAGTGGGAGCGAGGAAGGTGAAAACCAACCCCATGGCCTTTACTGTTGACACAAGCAAGTGAGAGAATGGTGATGCCTCGTGCCGCTTCGATTTCGGCCCCTTCAGGATGGCCTTCACTGTTGTCAAAATGCATGGCTTGGTCTCCGAAAGGATAGGATTTTGGGTACTCGTCGGGTCACTGACCGACCCTAAGACGGCATACTCGGGGCGTATTTTGAGATCTGAAATAGTAGGTCACACTCACAAGGATATTTTTGGAAATATCTTGGCTGAAAAAGTAAGGTAATCAACAATTAAAGGGAGATGTCTCATTCTTAGTTAATTGTTGAGAGAGATTGTCTCAATTTAATCATCACATCTTTGACCTACCCTAAGGCGGCACTGTAGGTGTGAGATTAAATCCTTGGAATGGTAGGATAAACTGCATGCATGACATCACGTTTATTATTCCTAAAATTATTATATGTTGTGGTGTATGATTTGATTTATAATTGAGTCATAATTAAAATTGACTGATGATGACTTCGTGAAAGTGGAAAAGTAACAAGAACGTTGAACTCATAAATCAAGAATGCTATTAATTTTTTGGTGGAGGATTTCCTCTTAAGCCTTCAAACTTAAGTGACATTAATGAGTATGTCATGACTATCACTCGTGTTGAACGAGAGACAACCGATATTAGTTCAAAGATGACAAGAATGATTTGATATCAATCTCACCAGACATCCCACAGTTTACCAGTAGTGTCCACTCTTATAAACCTCTAGTTCAAGGCCATTTCCATTTATAGAAAGCCATGAATGGGAAGGCAAATGTCTACAAGTGTAAGTCGTCAAAACTAAATAAGCTAAAGGCTATACCGAAATATTAATAAAAGAAAGTATAGGATAAGAAAAGTGATGTTGGATTACTAACCTATGAATCCTTCAAGACTTTCTTAACCGGATAATTTGACTCAGAAGATAAAGTTCTTTTGTAAGAACAAGGTAGCAGGGCATTCATGATAAAAGACTATTCAAAAGGCAGTTATTTCCGCTAAGATAGTGGGAGGTATATAAGGAAACAAATTTCAGATTTTAATCCTTGAATATCACAGAAATTTAATTTTTGTATTCAGATCATTGGAACGAATGGATTCACTTTCAAATCGATAATATAGTTTCCTTAAAGAAAGTGAATATGACATTTGTATACGATTCTGAGACTCGAAATTTTGTTTGATAAAGTCAGAACCACTAAGTAGTGCTGAAACGGTATATGTAACACATCTTAAGCTAGTAAGACAAATGGTTTACATATTAAGATAAATTATTCTTCAGCATCTATTAATTAGTGCATATATCCTAAAGATAAGATCTTAAGACATGATAAGAATGATTTGGGATCTAAAATCCTTCGGGGATTTAATTATGTAGTGGCAACATAAAATAATTTTAACCGAAAATTTGGAAAATCGTGAAAATATAGGACACTAACTAGACGGTATTTAGAACCGATAAATGGTGATCGCTCTTCATGATTTATTGCTTTCGATTATTGCAAAATTCTGAGGTCCAAATATTTATATCATGATAAAATTAGGACTATAAAATTTATTGGTGAATTTTTGTTGTGTAGTGTATACACAAGAGTTTTCTAAATGATCGGAAAATTGGAAAATAATGAATAAGGTGACATTAGTTAGACTGTATTTGGAACCGATAAACTAGTGGGAGTTTTAAATTTTATGATTTATTGTTGTTCGAATTATTAGAAAATTCATAAAGTCCTAAAGTGTTAGGATTATAAAATTCTTGGTGAATTTTAATTGTGTAGTGTCTACACAAGGAAATTTTCTAAAATCAAGAAATTGGAAAATCATGAATATAGTGACACTAGCTAGACGGTATTTGGAACCAATGAACTAGTGGGATAATTAATTTAAATATTCATGATTTATTGTTATTCGGATTGTGAAGAAATTCTGAAAATCCTAATGAGACTACTTATTTTTTAAAATAACGAGTGGGAGCGAGGAAGGTGAAAACCAACCCCATGGCCTTTACTGTTGACACAAGCAAGTGAGAGAATGGTGATGCCTCGTGCCGCTTTGATTTCGGCCCCTTCAGGATGGCCTTCACTGCTATCAAAATGCATGGCTTGGTCTCCGAAAGGATAGGATTTTGGGTACTCGTCGGGTCACTGACCGACCCTAAGACGGCATACTCGGGGCGTATTTTGAGATCTCGAAACGACAAGAGGGTCACACTCGCATGGATATTTTTGGAAATATCTTGGCTGAAAAAGTAAGGTAATCAACAATTAAAGGGAGATGTCTGATTCTTAGTTAATTGTTGAGAGAGATTGTCTCAATTTAATCGTCACATCTTTGACCTACCCTAAGGCGGCCCTTGTAGGTGTGAGATTAAATCCTTGAATGGTAGGATAAACTGCATGCATGACATCACGTTTATTATTCCTAAAATTATTATATGTTGTGGTGTATGATTTGATTTATATTTCAGTCATAATTAAAATTGACTGATGATGACTTCGTGAAAGTGGAAAAGTAACAAGAACGTTGAACTCATAAATCAAGAATGCTATTAATTTTTTGGAGGAGGATTTCCTCTTAAGCTTTCAAACTTAAGTGACATTAATGAGTATGTCATGACTATCACTCGTGTTGAGCGAGAGACAACCGATATTAGTTCAAAGATGACAAGAATGATTTGATATCAATCTCACCAGACATCCCACAGTTTACCAGTAGTGTCCACTCTTATAAACCGCTAGTTCAAGGCCATTTCCATTTATAGAAAGCCAAGAATGGGAAGGCAAATGTCTACAAGTGTAAGTCATCAAAACTAAATAAGCTAAAGGCTATGCCGAAATATTAATAAAAGAAAGTATAGGATAAGGAAAGTGATGTTGGATTACTAACCTATGAATCCTTCAAGACTTTCTTAACCGGATAATTTGACTCAGAAGATAAAGTTCTTATGTAAGAACAAGGTGGCAGGGCATTCATGATAAAAGAGTATTCAAAAGGCAGTTATTTCCGCTAAGATAGTGGGAGGTATATAAGGAAACAAATTTCAGATTTTAATCCTTGAATATCGCAGAAATTTAATTTTTGTATTCAGATCATTGGAACGAATGGATTCACTTTCAAATCGATAATATAGTTTCCTTAAAGAAAGTGAATATGACATTTGTATACGATTCTGAGACTTGAACTTTTGTTTGATAAAGTCAGAACCACTAAGTAGTGCTGAAACGGTATATGTAACACATCTTAAGCTAGTAAGACAAATGGTTTACATATTAAGATAAATTATTCTTCAGCATCTATTAATTAGTGCATATATCCTAAAGATAAGATCTTAAGACATGATAAGAATGATTTGGGATCTAAAATCCTTCGGGGGATTTAATTATATAGTGGCAACATAAAATAATTTTAACCGAAAATTTGGAAAATCGTGAAAATATAGGACACTAACTAGACGGTATTTAGAACCGATAAGTTGGTGATCGCTCTTCATGATTTATTGCTTTCGATTATTGCAAAATTCTGAGGTCCAAAAATTTATATCATGATAAAATTAGGACTATAAAATTTATTGGTGAATTTTTGTTGTGTAGTGTATAGACAAGAGTTTTCTAAATGATCGGAAAATTGGAAAATAATGAATAAGGTGACATTAGTTAGACTGTATTTGGAACCGATAAACTAGTGGGAGTTTTAAATTTTATGATTTATTGTTGTTCGAATTATTAGAAAATTCATAAAGTCCTAAAGTATTAGGATTATAAAATTCTTGGTGAATTTTAATTGTGTAGTGTCTACACAAGGAAATTTTGTAAAATCAAGAAATTGGAAAATCATGAATATAGTGACACTAGCTAGACGGTATTTGGAACCGATGAACTAGTGGGATAATTAATTTAAATATTCATGATTTATTGTTATTCGGATTGTGAAGAAATTCTGAAAATCCTAATGAGACAACTTATTTTTTAAAATAACGAGTGGGAGCGAGGAAGGTGAAAACCAACCCCATGGCCTTTACTGTTGACACAAGCAAGTGAGAGAATGGTGATGCCTCGTGCCGCTTTGATTTCGGCCCCTTCAGGATGGCCTTCACTGCTATCAAAATGCATGGCTTGGTCTCCGAAAGGATAGGATTTTGGGTACTCGTCGGGTCACTGACCGACCCTAAGACGGCATACTCGGGGCGTATTTTGAGATCTCAAAGCAGAGAGGTCACACTCACAAGGATATTTTTGGAAATATCTTGGCTGAAAAAGTAAGGTAATCAACAATTAAAGGGAGATGTCTGATTCTTAGTTAATTGTTGAGAGAGATTGTCTCAATTTAATCGTCACATCTTTGACCTACCCTAAGGCGGCACTGTAGGTGTGAGATTAAATCCTTGGAATGGTAGGATAAACTGCATGCATGACATCACGTTTATTATTCCTAAAATTATTATATGTTGTGGTGTATGATTTGATTTATATTTCAGTCATAATTAAAATTGACTGATGATGACTTCGTGAAAGTGGAAAAGTAACAAGAACGTTGAACTCATAAATCAAGAATGCTATTAATTTTTTGGTGGAGGATTTCCTCTTAAGCCTTCAAACTTAAGTGACATTAATGAGTATGTCATGACTATCACTCGTGTTGAACGAGAGACAACCGATATTAGTTCAAAGATGACAAGAATGATTTGATATCAATCTCACCAGACATCCCACAGTTTACCAGTAGTGTCCACTCTTATAAACCGCTAGTTCAAGGCCATTTCCATTTATAGAAAGCCAAGAATGGGAAGGCAATGTCTACAAGTGTAAGTCATCAAAACTAAATAAGCTAAAGGCTATACCGAAATATTAATAAAAGAAAGTATAGGATAAGGAAAGTGATGTTGGATTACTAACCTATGAATCCTTCAAGACTTTCTTAACCGGATAATTTGACTCAGAAGATAAAGTTCTTTTGTAAGAACAAGATAGCAGGGCATTCATGATAAAAGAGTATTCAAAAGGCAGTTATTTCCGCTAAGATAGTGGGAGGTATATAAGGAAACAAATTTCAGATTTTAATCCTTGAATATCGCAGAAATTTAATTTTTGTATTCAGATCATTGGAACGAATGGATTCACTTTCAAATCGATAATATAGTTTCCTTAAAGAAAGTGAATATGACATTTGTATACGATTCTGAGACTTGAACTTTTGTTTGATAAAGTCAGAACCACTAAGTAGTGCTGAAACGGTATATGTAACACATCATAAGCTAGTAAGACAAATGGTTTACATATTAAGATAAATGATTCTTCAGCATCTATTAATTAGTGCATATATCCTAAAGATAAGATCTTAAGACATGATAAGAATGATTTGGGATCTAAAATCCTTCGGGCATTTAATTATATAGTGGCAACATAAAATAATTTTAACCGAAAATTTGGAAAATCGTGAAAATATAGGACACTAACTAGACGGTATTTAGAACCGATAAGTTGGTGATCGCTCTTCATGATTTATTGCTTTCGATTATTGCAAAATTCTGAGGTCCAAAAATTTATATCATGATAAAATTAGGACTATAAAATTTATTGGTGAATTTTTGTTGTGTAGTGTATACACAAGAGTTTTCTAAATGATCGGAAAATTGGAAAATAATGAATAAGGTGACATTAGTTAGACTGTATTTGGAACCGATAAACTAGTGGGAGTTTTAAATTTTATGATTTATTGTTGTTCGAATTATTAGATAATTCATAAAGTCCTAAAGTATTAGGATTATAAAATTCTTGGTGAATTTTAATTGTGTAGTGTCTACACAAGGAAATTTTGTAAAATCAAGAAATTGGAAAATCATGAATATAGTGACACTAGCTAGACGGTATTTGGAACCGATGAACTAGTGGGATAATTAATTTAAATATTCATGATTTATTGTTATTCGGATTGTGAAGAAATTCTGAAAATCCTAATGAGACTACTTATTTTTTAAAATAACGAGTGGGAGCGAGGAAGGTGAAAACCAACCTGTGGCCTTTCTTTGTTGACACAAGCAAGTGAGAGAATGGTGATGCCTCGTGCCGCTTTGATTTCGGCCCCTTCAGGATGGCCTTAACTGCTATCAAAATGCATGGCTTGGTCTCCGAAAGGATAGGATTTTGGGTACTCGTCGGGTCACTGACCGACCCTAAGACGGCATACTCGGGGCGTATTTTGAGATCTGAAACAGTAGGTCACACTCACAAGGATATTTTTGGAAATATCTTGGCTGAAAAAGTAAGGTAATCAACAATTAAAGGGAGATGTCTGATTCTTAGTTAATTGTTGAGAGAGATTGTCTCAATTTAATCGTCACATCTTTGACCTACCCTAAGGCGGCACTGTAGGTGTGAGATTAAATCCTTGGAATGGTAGGATAAACTGCATGCATGACATCACGTTTATTATTCCTAAAATTATTATATGTTGTGGTGTATGATTTGATTTATATTTCAGTCATAATTAAAATTGACTGATGATGACTTCGTGAAAGTGGAAAAGTAACAAGAACGTTGAACTCATAAATCAAGAATGCTATTAATTTTTTGGTGGAGGATTTCCTCTTAAGCCTTCAAACTTAAGTGACATTAATGATTATGTCATGACTATCACTCGTGTTGAGCGAGAGACAACCGATATTAGTTCAAAGATGACAAGAATGATTTGATATCAATCTCACCAGACATCCCACAGTTTACCAGTAGTGTCCACTCTTATAAACCGCTAGTTCAATGCCATTTCCTTTTATAGAAAGCCAAGAATGGGAAGGCAAATGTCTACAAGTGTAAGTCATCAAAACTAAATAAGCTAAAGGCTATACCGAAATATTAATAAAAGAAAGTATATGATAAGGAAAGTGATGTTGGATTACTAACCTATGAATCCTTCAAGACTTTCTTAACCGGAAAATTTGACTCAGAAGCTAAAGTTCTTTTGTAAGAACAAGGTAGCAGGGCATTCATGATAAAAGAGTATACAAAAGGCAGATATTTCCGCTAAGATAGTGGGAGGTATATAAGGAAACAAATTTTAGATTTTAATCCTTGAATATCGCAGAAATTTAATTTCTGTATTCAGATCATTGGAACGAATGGATTCACTTTCGAATCGATAATATAGTTGCCTTAAAGAAAGTGAATATGACATTTGTATACGATTCTGAGACTCAAATTTTTGTTTGATAAAGTCAGAACCACTAAGTAGTGCTGAAACGGTATATGTAACACATCATAAGCTAGTAAGACAAATGGTTTACATATTAAGATAAATGATTCTTCAGCATCTATTAATTAGTGCATATATCCTAAAGATAAGATCTTAAGACTTGCTAAGGGTGATTCATATCTCCCAGTCTAAGAATGCTATCTCAAAGGAAATATGACTAAGTAACCTTTCAATTGGGAAAGGATAATAGAGCTGAAAAAGTCTGAAAGCTTGTTCATATTGACCTTCGGGGTCTTATGAAGGATACAAGCTAGTGTGAGGTTTTGAGAGGTAGAGAATTTGTCTATTGACTACTCGAAACGCCGATAGTTAATCTAAATATTTGGAGGAATCTCTTATATTACCCGAGAAATGTGTATTCCATGCTCAGATATAGGCTATGGCATGGTTTTGGCACTGATGCTTGGCCTACCTCCGTGTGAAATGATTTCACTAAAAGGATAAATCATGTATTTCCTTGTATAGTTATTGATATACTACAATACAATTCTAAAATCGATTAAGATATTGGTTGCAAAATAATGGTTTACATTTTCATGTAATACCGAGAAGTCTACCTAGAAGATGCTTATGAATTCGTGGATAAAAAGTGAAGTACATTTACATCACTTCCACAAATAAAGGCATTTAGCACTTGTGCTTGAAGGTAGGACTGGAGATTTTACATAGACGTTCAGATGGTGACTGTTCGTGAAATATCTTAATGTAATGAGTAAAGGTTGGTTATAGGATTCTTAAGATCGGATAGTGACGGTTACACTGTTACATCCTTTCTAAAAGAATGTTTAAATAACAACCTTAGACCTTCAAGTACAGTTATGCAAGGAGTTACTATCTGATTTAATCAGACCGCATCCAACATTGGTTGTTGGGGGTTACGCCGATAATTACTACTGAACCATATCAGAATGTCAATCCACACAAATGCAGTGGGAGTATGGTTTATCCATTCACTCGCTGTGATTATGCAGACTTTACAGTCTGCTTGGGGTGATTGATCACCTATGGTCCATCTGGAAGGGCTGTCTAGGTTTCTGACAATAGAAGGTTGGTTTAAAGCCATAAACCTGTAAATGGAGTTTTGGTACTCCAGGTCTGTTCATACTCTTGTAGAAACCACCTGAGTGTCTCAGGCCCAGTAGGATCAATTTGATCCGCGTGGAAAAGAGTCGAATGAATGAGAAAGTTTAACTTTCAAACCAAAGCCAAGTGGTCTATGGGTAATTCCCTGAGAAGTAGAGAGTTAAACAGGGGTGATGCCCTGAAACTTTCTCACCATACAGCCTTTCTAGATCCATTGGAAAGTGGAAAGATTACCAGGGATGATGCCTTGAAACTTTCTTGTCGTACAACGGACCTTGAATTCATTCAGAACATAAGGGTTTTTAGCTCAAAGCCAATGGCAGATTGACTGCATATGCTTATATCCATTGACGGATTAAATCAAACATCTAGGTCATTAAAGGCCACATATTTGAAATGTGTGAGCTTATAAAATTGGTAAAATAGTAAATATTAGAGTTTATAACGGTAACACTGTAATAGTTGTGAACAACATGAGTGTGTTATCTAAAGTCAGGAACTGGCAAGCCAAGCTTCTCTAATTTAGAGAAGTAGACTATATTCTTAGAAATCGATTCGGTCGAATTCATGAGAACAAGTTGTTGGCAAGATCCCATACATCTTATTGGTTAAGATGATAATGCATTTTCGTATGCAAAATTCAACGAGAGGTTTCCTACCCAACCCTCACGGAATAATTCTCTCAGTCTTTTTTTTAATTTAGAAACGGGCACTTTTTATTAACAGAAAGCCAAATTTGGCAGCAAATGTACAAATATCTGGGGAATTAACACCAAAAAGCAATGCCTGCACTATGGCAAAAAAATAAAAATAAAAATACTAAATTTAATCACTATCCTGCCAAGCGAGACGTAAATTTTTTGCCCGTTCCACCGCTTGAGATAAGAAAACCGGGGCTGGTGGTCTCTCTTCCTCACTGTCGTAAGAATCTTGTTCATCCATAGCCAAATGCCATATAAAGCCTCCCTCCAAATGTATTTCCAAGTTGTAGTTCCCATGAAAGGTAAGCTACCCCGGCTCAAGTTCAACCGCATCCAGTCCTGAACCGTTTTAGCCCCAAAAAAAGATCCCAGCACTCCCGTAAGAGGCTCAAACACCTAACCATGCTTGCCCAATGGCAATCTCTAAATGTATGAAAACTTGTTTCTACAGAATCACCACACACGCAACTTCGGGGGGTGGAAAAATATGTCTTCTAGACAACAAAGAACCAGCCGGGAGAGACTCGTGATTTAAAGACCAAAGAAGGAAATTACCTCGAGCCGGCCCTTTTAAATTACAGATTTTCTTCCATATGGTGCAATCCAAATCAAATCCTTCCTTGGTGTAGACTGTTGCATTTCCCAATGGTAGCCCGACGCTACAGAATACTGCCCTTTCGGGTCACCTTTCCAACATACATTCGAATGCCCCAAGTCTAGCCCCTTTGATAAAGCCGTATAAGCTCTACATATGCCCCGCCAAGTAGGAGAACATCCCTGCTTTGGCTTGCTCGACAGAGTTTTATATTTATGAGAGAGAGCCTTGTTAAGGGTGATTTTATACGTTTTATAAGGATATATTTTGTAACAATTCTCTCCATATTCGTATGTTTCTCATAGAAATCGAGCTTTATATTGAAATATTGAGCAAATGGTGTTTTTAATAGTTAAATTGCAAAACGTAACGAATTATGTGCTAAACTTGTGATTTTATATTATTTTGGAATTATGTTACGCTTTGGTATGTTTTTTATTATTGTAGATACACGAGATATGGATTAGAAGAGGATTTAAAGATGAATTAACTGAAGATTTATATGATGGAGAGGAGATAAAGATGGAAAGAAAAGATAAAGATAGAAGAAAATCGAAGATCAAGCAGTGAACGAACGTCCAAGTCCCATCCAGGATGGACGGCGTCCATCAAAATGAACGAGCGTCCAAGAGATAAAAGTTGAACAGAGAGTTTGGACGTTGTATGGACGAGCGTCTGACCTAGAGTCCAAAGCAGTTGGACGAGCGTCCAGGAAGACCAGACGGGCGTCCATGGCCGACTTAAGCACAACCGACCAAGTTTTTGACCTAGCCGACTTACTTCTTCTATATATAACAGCTGCGCCCCAACCCTAAGATCATCATATTTTTACATGAAAAATAAACACAAAGCAGCCGCACCTTCTGAGGCTTTCAAGGCCGATCACCCGAGCCTTGTGCTCGGGTGATCCGGGTTAGATTAGGATGCTTTTCTTTTCGTTGTTGATTCATGGAGATCATCCATTGTACCAAACTATGTGAGTTTAATCTTTTAATTTATTCAATCCTTGTTTTATTTTCATGAGCTTTAGTTCGTTTTGTATTTTTCTATGCGCTTTATGATGCCATGTGAATTAGATTGAGCGATCAGTTTGCTATTGATGTTTTACAATACGAGAGTTGTGTAAACACTAGATCACCATAGAAAGATAGGATCTTTAATCGTTAATTCGTGACAAATTAATTGGTTGATTATCTAGGTTGCTAGATTCTAAAATACGGGAGTTAACTTGAATCTACACCTTCGTTTTGTATGAAAATTGGTCTCAACATTCGGAAGAGGAGAGATCGATAATTGAATTCACTAAGGGATTAGGAATTCATAGCTTGAGAAATGGATTCACTAAGGAATTAGGAGTTTGTATCTCGTGTAAAGGTGAAACCACAATATCGAATTAAAATCATGAGATAAACTTGGATTGAAATCACTTGGTTTTTATATTGTTTGATTCCATGTATCTTTATTTTATGTTTTTCTTAGTTGTTATAGCTTAGATTTATTTTATCTGTCCTATGTGTTTATATGTTTGTTCTTTCGTTTATTTGTTTTCATGAGTAACAATTGAAAGGAATTAATAAAATTAGATTCAACATCCCAATTCCCTGTGGATCGACCCCTTACTTATCCCGCTTTACTAGCAATTACCCGGTATTCGGCCGGTTAGGAGTTAGTTTTGCATATAGGTTAGTGTTTATAAATTGTTTTTGTTTAGTGATGCAAATTCCTCCGAACAAGCCTTTACCCATAATGTTTATTTCTAATGTAAAAGATGCCACACAAGTTTGCCCAGGAGGGCTAAGTTCATTTCATGTAGCTTACGGATGCCGAGACCCCCTTCTTCCTTCGGATGACAAATCACCGCCCATGATAAAGTACGTAATTTCGAGTATCTCCATCGTCCCCCCACAAAAAGTCCTTACAATCCGCTCCATAGCCAAAATTTTGGACTTGGGAGTTTGACAGTTTTTGTCATATAAAATGGTTGACTCGAAAGCGAGCTCTTAATCAAAATGTTTCGTCCCGCCTTAGAAAGGGACTTGGATTTCCAACTGCAGATCTTTCCCCGCATTGTGTTGAGTAACGAGGTATAAAGAAATACTTTTTGTCTGCCGTGAATGAGAGGAACACCCAAATAAGTGCCAAGAGAGGGTGTATAATGCATAGACAAGGCCCGTTCGATCTCAGTTCGGGTTGGAACTTCACATTTCCGGACGTGTAAAAGCTTGACTTGACTGTGCTTATTTTTTGACCCGAACAAAGGCAAAAATCCAACAACACCTCCTCCATTTTGTGGGCTTGATCGACCGAGGCTTCCCCAAACAATAAAAGATCATCCGCGAAAAAAATATGGGAAATCGGTGGACCTTGCTTAGAGAGGCGTAGAGGTTTCCAATTACCCGCTTCTACGGCTGCGTTGATTTTTTCTACTAAGAACCTCCATACATAATACAAACAAATACGGGGCAACTGGATCTCCTTGTCTTATCCCTCTACTCTGTGAGAAAGCTTTCAATTTTGTACCATTCCACAACACGGAAAGTTTCACCGAAGTAAGGGTGTGCATTAAGAGATCAATAATGCGATGTCCCATACCAACTGAAAGCATAATCTTCCTTAAAAACGACCAACTCACCCTATCATAGGCCTTTTCGAGATCCACCTTAACCACCATAAAGCCCTTTTTACCCTTTTTGTTGTGCAGGAAATAAATTATTTCCTGAGCCAATATAACATTTTCAGCACTACTTCTTTCGGGAATGAACGCACTTTGGGTGGTACTGACTAATTCTCCAATGATCTGTCGAATCCCATTACCCAAAACCTTTGTGACGACTTTGGTTATCACATTGGCAAGAGCAATGGGTTGAAATTGAGATGGCTTTTCTGGATTATCCCCCTTGGGGATGAGAGTGATTAGGACTTCATTCATCTCCGCCGGGTACCAACGGTCTTTGAAAGCCCCTTTAACAAAATCAACAATAGCCTGTCCAATCACTCCCCAACATTTTTTAAAAAAATTGACGAAGGCCATCCGGGCCAGCCGCTTTATAAGTTCCCATGTCAAAAACAGCTTCCTCGATTTCATGTTCACAAACATCTCTATTGAGGAGGTGGATACTCGACTGTTGGAGAGTGTTAAAAGAGAACACACAGTCACAACTATGCAGCTCCCTTTCGTCAGAATAGAGTTCAACTAAATACTCTCGCATCAGACCTTTAATTTCTGTCTCATCAACACTCCGGTGCCCGTTATCTTTCTTCAACACCTTAATTTGTGCGCTCTCTTTGTTTTTTAGGGCCATGAGATGATAGAAGTGGGTTTATTTTCTCCCTCCAAAAACCATTGAAGCCTCGATTTTTGGTGCCAGAATAGCTCTTCTTGCCTCAAAGTATCATTATATTCCTGTCAGATTTTATCCTCTAGTTTGTAAAGAGACTTTGACGGGTGGGCTGCAATAGCCTTTTGAATCCCCTCCAACCGGTTTAGGTAGTCCTTTTTATGATAGAAAATATTACCAAATACTATTTTGTTCCAAGCATGAGCTTCCTCCATAAACTTTTGAATAGTAGCCCTAATATTTGGCTGAGAGTCATCCCACTTATGTTCAACAAAATCTTGGAAATCATTATTTTCAAGCCAAACATTTAGAAAACGGTTGATTGGGCCCTCGGGTTTCTTGGTTTACCTTGGTTTTAGTTGGAGGAGAAGGGGATTGTGGTCTGAAGGGTCTTAGCGAGATGCAGCAAATTTACCTCCGAATGTTGGATGAGCCAGTTACTAGTACACCAAACTTGGTCAAGACGTTCTAAGATGTGATTTCCCCTGAAAAGTGGGCCAGTCCAAGTAAATCTCGGACCTTGAAATTCAACTCCCACCAGCTTGCAATGTTGTATCATGTTTCGCATTTTTTCTACGTTCACACCGCCAACCGGCCTTCCCCCGTACTTATCTTCCTGATCAATGACTTGGTTGAAATCTCCCATCAGGCACCAAGGGTGATGAATGACACTAGAGAGGCGGGTAATGTATTCCCATAGGTCATTCCTAACGCTTGGTGTGGGGGATGCGTACACTATGGACAAGATTCACTTTATTTCTTTATTACAACAAATGGCTACATTCAAGCACTGAGACATACTTGAGAGGTATTCTATTCGTATCTCATCATTATTCCAGAAACACCAAATGCCACCCGAAAATCCTCTCGCTTCCACACAAAGAACTTTATTATAAGTCGAATTGTACAAAATACGCTCTGTCTTGCAGCTACCGGCACGAGTTTCCACCAAACATAAGACATCCGGTTTATGAGCTTGTAGTAATTCTTTCAAATTTTGTAGGAAATCTTGGGATCCCACACCTCTACAATTCCAGGTAAGAATATACATGATTCTCTTAGTCTTTGGATAAAGAGAAAATGGGATAAATTCTCTGGTTGATAGAGAATGTCAGATTATTAAAATTCAATGAATGTCGAATCTTGGATTCGAACGTTCAGTAGCAGTATAGTGCATACTCAAATACCTTTAGAGAACGAGGAATTATATGCCTCTATATTCTGGTGCATACCTGAGTATTGTTGACTACACTAATTCTGACTTACATTCAGATTAAGGATGATCGTTAATTGATCTCGGGCTTAGTGTTTTCTCATAGTGATAGAGCTATAGTTCGGAGCAATCCAGCACTGCCAATTTGACTATGTTAGTCGAATACATAGAAGCTTTCGGAGCAACTAAAGAGGCATTGTGGCTTGAGAAGTTCGTTGTGTTAGGTGTGATGCCCGAAAGACAATTTTGTAATTGTTTTATTTAATAAATGAATTGACATTATTATTCATATTTATTATTCTCATATTCACCGATGTGACAATAGTATTTACACTACAGAAAACCTAAAGTATATCGTTTATGTAATCACTTAACTCAGTGTATGGGATATACACATGAGGATTGAGTTAGTGAAGATGTACTTAAAATACAATTAGCCCGTAGTGAAGTTAATCGAGAGTATCAGGTCTCTCCTTTAACGTGCTATTAATGCGCCCAGAACACAATAGGTGTGATTGTCTTATCCGGACTTTCGGTTAAGAGAACCTAATGGGGCATTTATATATGATAGATATATCATATGAAATTTGGACCGATTTGATTAGAGTTCATGACATAATTCCGTGAATCGAGAATTCTTATCGAATCAATGGATGATCATATTTATGGATATATCTTAATCTCGAGGTGATCACAATCCAACCGCTTGAATCGTATGAAGTTTGACTTGACGGTTAAGGATTACACTGAGTCTGTGGTCTGAATTACCCCATCTTGGCATTGTACTGGATTGAGTGAGTAGTCTATGTTATCACAGATAAGGAATCCATTCCTTCCATTTTTGGAAGTAGATAGACAGTTCCCTTATTTGTTAATCCTAGAAACTGATCGATCCATGGAGTTCATATTACACTGATTAGCTACCAGTGAGTTGTATGAATTAATTGATCACTATGGGGTTAATGGTAAATAAGGATAAGAGGTTCTAGAAAGGGTTAACGGTAACTTCCCGATTTAGAATGAACAGTCTATGGAGGATTAATCCATATGTAATGATTATATCAATGGACGCTTATTATTATTCTCGTGAGGAGATAAATATAATCTCATAATCGGAGGAGTGCGATCACGGGATTATGGTGGCATATTCTCGTGATTGATTTATCGAATATAATTATTACGTTCGTAAGATAATTATTTATTTGATTTATCGGAGCCGCTGATTATTAGTCCATGGTCCCCGACGTGCCTCCTAATATAGCATAGCTATTCTCAGACGTCGAATCCTAAATAATATTAATTTAGTTCTTGTTGGAATTTATTAAAACGATATGTGAATTAATTGTTTAGTGGACTATTAAATTAGTTGGGCTAAATAATTAAATATGTGGAAAAGACATTTTCCATAATCTTGGCCCAATTATTGTGTAATGGCAAAATTAATATTGACTAGGTCAATATGTGATGATTTTCGCCCCCCCTCTTATTTTATGGAACAAGAAATTGTTTTCTTGTGTATTAATAAGACATGTGCATAAAATATTTATTGGATAAATATTTATGGTAAGAAATAAAGATAAATATTATTCTAGATTTGTTCTAGAATATTATGGGATTATCTTTTATTTAATGGGATTATTATAATTGATTTTGTATTAATTATTAAATCCTTGGAGGTTAAGTTTTACTCTCCTATATAAAGAGAGTTCTCCCAAGCCTTACAACAGCACAATAAAATTCGAAATTCACCTCTTAGAGAGGAGAAGGAAAATTTCGGCCAATGGGAGATAAGGGGAAAATCTTGGAGATTTTTCCGGGTAGCATATCGGAAGGATTCGAGACGAGAATTTCCTTCCACCGGGAGTTGCTTGGATCACACGTACGGAAGATCGTGGTGCTCTTCACACCTTGTTCGTTCTTTCCATTGCGGTTCTCCAACTTGGATTTTGTGATCCAAGAGGTATGTTCTACAACCCCCTTGTAGAGTAGATCTAGTTATTTTATTACGTGTAATTTATAGATCTAGATCCTTAAATCGTTTCCTCTGCGGATGATATTACTAACACGTTGTTGGATCTGGAAGTAATTCCAGGTCTAGATGAGCCGATACCATTTTATTATAAAAACAGTTGAAAGGTAGCTCATGCAAAGAATCTTCACAATCACAAGAGTGTCAAAAGCATATTGATAGTAAATACCACCTGATCAGACAGACCGTGCAGAGAGGCGACGTTTCGGTCCTAAAAGATCGGCTCGAGCTGACAACCTAGCTGATCAGTTTACCATGTCATATGGCATCTAATGTCACTGATAAGCACTTTGGCGGGTATAAAAATGGGAGATATGTCTCATCTACTTTATAGCAAGTGGGAGAATGTTATAGATAGAAAGAATAAGGGTGTGGTGCTCTAAAAACAATTGTTGCTTGTCTTTACGGGCAAGTGGGAGATTATTGGATGTAGTGTCCAAAAGACAGTGGTTGCTTGTCTATACGAGCAAGTGGCAGATTGTTGGAAGTAGTGCCCGAAAGACAATTTATGTAATTGTTTTTATAATTAATAAATGACATATTTATTCTCATCTTATTACTTGCTCCGTACTTATAAGTAATACACTACTGAAAACCATAAGTCGTATCATATGTAGCCATATAACTTAGTGTGTGTCACACACGAAGATTAAGTTTATCATGATACACTTAAATTGTTAGTCCGTGGTGAACTTAATCAAAGTATGGGGTCTATTTATTAAACCACCATTAATGCGCCTTGAACACTTTGTGGTGTGAACGTCTTATCCGGACCGTCTATATTGGTTATCTAAGTAGGGCATTTATATATGATGTAGTCATATAGGACTGAACCGATTTAATTTGCATTTCACATATAATTCCATGATTGAGTAATATTATTAAATCACAAGATGATCATATATGGATTAACCTTAATCCTAAAGTGAATGCAGACGCCTACTTGTTTTAAGATAGGGTTTGATGTGTTCGTTAAGGATTGCTAAGAGGCTCGGTCCGAATCACTTTCACGTTGGCACTATTTTGGAATGAGTGAGGAGTGTGTGTCCCACAGATATGGAATCCATTCCTTCCTGTGGAAAGCATAAAGACAATACCCTTATTTGTTCCTAGAAACTGATCGATCGGCCGAGTTCGTATTGGTTATGAACTAATTGATGACTAGTGGGTTGATGGTAAATAAGGATACGACATAATGAAGAAGGTTTACGGAAATAATCCCACTTCATTACGGATAGTTTATGGAGGGTTAGTCTGTATGTAATGGTTATATCAATGGACACATATTGATTCGACTTTCTGAGAATAATTTATATCTATAATCGATAAAGTTCAGTTTTGGATTTATGATGGCGTAATTCCGGAATTAATGAGTTGAGTAGAAATATTCTTCGATGAATATTTTATTCACCTTATTTTAGCAACTGGTTATAGGTCCATGGTCCCCGGGTTGGCTCCTAACACACGATTGTTTTCTCGTTTTGTGGAACCTCTAAGTTAAATTGTTGGTCTATTTAATGAATATACGAATATTATTTATTTGGTAAATAATATGTAAAATAGAAAAGACATTTTCTATTAAAATTAATGGCAATGGTGGCGCCACATATTGTGAGAAAATTAGGAAAAGAAATTTTCCTAGATTATGTCACATGTGTAATTAATTATTTATTTATTTGTTAGATAATTAATGAAAAAAATAAGAGATTGATTTTATGGGAATTATCTCTTATTTTATGGCAAATATCTTTTCATTATAGAAATAGGTAATCGTATTGTGAAAATGATAACTCTCTCTTGACTAGTTATTTTTCTATATAATGAGAGTTCCTCCAAACACAATAAATCATCACAAATTGTGCCACTTTCTTCTAAAAAGAAAAGAAAATTTAGTTTCTTGTTCTATCCATTAGGAGAAAAAAAAAACCAAGGGTTTTTCTTGGAGCATGTTCAAGGAGGTTCTACTACGAGGATCGACGTTCACCAGTCGTCGCTTGGAGATACAACTCGAAAGACTGCGGCTTCTCTTTTGTCGACTGCAGCTCCTTCTTCTGTTGGGTAAATCTTTAACTATCATGTAGTTATATTAATTAATCATGTGAATTAAATCGTGGTAAAATCGCATGCGAATTTAATTCGTAGCTTCCGTTGTGCATGATCGAGCGTCTCGATCGGTGCTGTGAATCTGATTTGACGATCCAATTATTGACTGGATCCGGATTCGGGTTTCTATATATCCAGCATGTGGTATCAGAGCAAGGTTAAAGCGATTGTGCGATCTTGATTGCATAATTAATAAATAAGGAGTGGAATTGAATAAAAATTGCATCTTTTATATGTTAATTGTATATATGCGTGGTTGAATGTTCTTGGTTGACGAGATGACTTGGGGTTGGTATTTTTTACCGTTAGATCTATTGTAAACCTAATTTTTCCGGGTATAGAAAATTATGTAAATTATTTGTTGTAATTTAATTTCCTAGTAATTAGAATTATATATTTCGGCGGCATTATTGGTTTTAAATATTTTCAAGGAGTATAATCACAATAAACATGTTGGCATGGTGGTGAAGATGCGAGCTTTACATCATGCAGGCTAGGTTCAATTCTCTATGGATGCGAATTTTCGGAATCTTTTTTCCCAGAAAATTTGTTGTTTTATTAAATAAGAAAAAAAAAAGTTGCAGCTGGAGGGAGTCGAACCCACGTGCTGCGGGTGGAAGAGGAAGCGCAGCTGGAGGAAGTAGAACCATGTGCTGCGGGTGGAAGAGGAAGCGCGCTGACCAGTTCAGCTACAAGGATATTGTTGAAGATTTCGGCCAGCAAATTAATATACAGATCGGCCACATTTTCTTTTAATTAGAAATTAGCAAATCCATTAAATTGGGTTTAAAGTTTTTTTTTCTATTTAATAGATTAGATACGGGGGTACCAACGGTCCATCTCAGTGGTTTATTTTTCGCATTTATTTTCATAGATGATTATTTATGTGATATAATCAGGCCATAACATGTTGTGTATCATATTCATGAATTCCACTCCTAGAATGTGCATACATGTAGAAAATTAATTTTGACATTAATTATACATGTATGAACACGATAATTAATTTAGATTAATAATTAATTAAATTAATTAAAACAAATGGAATTTTTTTTGGATATAAAATTCACTTGATAAGAATGATTTGGGATCTAAAATCCTTCAGGGATTTAACTATGTAGTGGCTACATAAAAGAATTTTAACCAAAAATTTGGAAAATCGTGAAAATATAGGACACAAACTAGACGGTATTTGGAACCGATAAGTTGGTGATCACTCTTCATGATTTTTTATTTTCGATTATTGAAAAATTCTGAGATCCAATAGGACTATAAAATTCATTGGTGAATTTTTGTTGTGTGGAGTATACGCAAGAGTTTTCTAAATGACCGGAAAATTGAAAAATCATGAATAATGTGGCATTAGTTAGACGGTATTTGGAACCGATAAACAAGTGGGAACTTTAAATTTTGTGATTTATTGTTGTTCAAATTATTAGAAAATTCATAAAGTCCTAATGTATTAGGATTATAAAATTCTTGGTGAATTTTAATTATGTAGTGTTTACACAAGGAATTTTTGTAAAATCAATAAATTAGAAAAGCATGAATACAGTGACACTAGTTAGACGGTATTTGGAACCGACGAACTAGTGGGAGGATTAATTTAAATATTCATGATTTATTGTTTTTCGGATTGTGAAGAAATTCTGAAAATCCTAATGAGCCTACTTATTTTTCAAAATAATGAGTGGAAGCGGGGAAGGTGACAACCGACCTCACGGCCTCTACTGTTGACACAAGCAAGTGAGAGAATGGTGACGCCTCATGCCGCTTTGATTTCGGCCCCCTAAGGATGGCCTTCACCGCTATCAAAATGCATGGCTTGGTCTCCAAAGGATAGGATTTTGGGTATTAGCCAGGTCACTGCACTACAAGAAAAACGGGTTTTAATGACGGGAAATCCCGTCATTATATGCCGTTTTCTCGTCATTAAAGACTTTTAATGACGGGAAATCACCCTAATGCCCCCCTCATAGTTGCCCTTCTAGTTAAAGCCTTCAATGACAAGAACCGGCCTCATCATTAAAGACATCAATGGTTTAATGACGAGATTAGACTATCATTAAAAAAATTCCAGTGACGAGTAAATTCCTCATTATTATACAATTTGCCTCTCATTAGAACTAAAGTTTTATATTAGTTTCTACCCGTTAATGATGGAGATTACCGTCATTAATAATTGAAAATCCGCTCATTAATTAGCAATGCCATTATCAACAAGAAACATGTAATGATCGGGTGTACCGTCACAAAAACTGCTTTAATGACGATAAAATTTGTTGTTATGTTACAATCTCACCATCATTAAATCCTGCTTTCTATAATTACCCATATGGTCATTATGAACAAATATTAAAATATTAATTAACACATTTAAATATATCACAAGCTGTAAGTTGAAACCATTTGGATTAATCCACACAAAATATACATAGTTGCAACAATATGCATATATCCAAAATATACATAATGGTAGAGTTGTTTCAAGATATTCAAAAAGATAAGTTACTTACATAAAGATGCATAATGATAGGATTGTCTAATATCACATCCCCAAAATACAAATATCTAACAACCATATATGTCCTCACCAAAACATCAAGCACCTTCAATGATTCATTTCTACACAGAAAGCTACTTGACCAGCAAAATTACACCATCTCGAGATACGATAAGTAGCAATCCATGCACATATCTTCCAAAATCATCAAAACCTTCCAAAAGCCTGCTTACATATGCATGACAACAGAAAGGAAATATAAGGCAAAGTTTTAACAATCTAACAATGATTCTTAAGTAAAAAGTAAACATGTTCCTAATTTTTTTTGAACAGCAAAAAATTACTCATTGCTAAAAAAGATTACAAAATTTGTCCATGGTACCAAAATGAAAGCTCACAGCTACCGAAATAAACAAAATACTGAAAGCAACAATATTGTTAAACCTCCCAACTGACTATTGAAGCAGGCTGCCTTCCAAAAACCACAATTACCACCACCATTTCTATGATAAAAAATTCCTTAAAACAAGAAAGAAATGACATCTATTCTAATCATATATGCTCAAAGATGAAGCAAGTATTCATACCATTCAAGTTGCTACAGCTAATATTTCAGCTAAATGCTGGAAATGCAGTGGGTTAATTGCTCTGCAATTTCTGGTAAGCACGACAGTAGATTGTGCTAATATAATGAACTTAGTCAGTAGGAGCAATGCAGAAATATTGGTGTAGTAGTATTGACACACATGCATAAATCTCAAAAAGGAAACTATGGTCAATGGAGTGATAAGGTGTTTGGAGTGATAAGGTGATTGGAGTAATAAGGCGATTTGACCATAATTCATAATCTTGGTGATTAATAGCTAGACGGATACTCAATCTCTCAAATAATAATGATTTAGTTTTTATGTTTGTTCACATACATTTAAATAAAAAGGGCATTTTAGGAAAAGACTACTTAGGGTTGGCTAGTATGTTATCTATATATTTGTATCCCTGTACAAGTCGAATTTCAAGCAAGTTGAATAAGAAAAACTTTCTTCATACCAAATTCTCTTTTTCTTCATGGTATCAGAGCCAATTGGTGTCTGATCACCACATTAATCATGACCTCTCAATCCACTACATCCATAAACATCAACAGCATAATTTCGATCAAGCTTACGTCAAAAAATTACCCACTATGGCGTGAGCAAGTCATCGCCTTCGCTGACAGTCAGGACCTTCTTGGCCATCTTACCGGAGATGATCCAGCACCAGAAAAGGCTCTGACCACGACAACAGCAGCCACCACAACTCCGGCTGCCACAAATCCCGACTATCTCGCGTGGAAGAAATCCGATCGGCTGCTCCGGGCATGGCTGATCGGGACCCTTTCTGAAGAATCCCTCAGCATTGTTCTTGGCCTAGAATTATCCAAATCCATCTGGGATGCACTCAAACAGGCCTACGCTCAGGACTCTCAAGAACGAGAGTTCAATCTCAAGCAACAGATTACTTATATGCGCAAAGATGATTCGAAATCCATTGCTGATCATGTTTACTCATTTAAAAGCCTTTGCGACAGCCTGGCCACCATTGGTAAGCCTCTCCCTAAAAACGAAAAAGTATATTTCATGTTAACTAGCTTGGGAACGCAATATGAGATGTTCACTACGACAATGCTCATGCACAAACCCTCGTATGAGGAGCTCGTCAGCCATCTGCACAATTTTGATCAACGCCGCACCTGGTTCACTGCTAAAGAAGCTGAGACATCTCACGTTGCCTTCTATGGACAGAAACCATCCCATCGGGCTGAGGGGCAGCCTCGTTTTACTTATGCCGGCCGCGGTTTTCAAGCCCAGCAGTCCCGAGGAGCGACAAGTTCAAACTCCGATCAGCCCAAAAAAGTCTTTAAGAGAATGACTCGGGCTGAACGTGAACAGTACAAGGGTGAAATCTGTGATTTTTGCGGGGTTCAGGGGCATATTTCGAAGATTTGTTGGTGGAGTAATAAGGCTAAAGAGGATGTTCTTCCCCAAGCGTTGTCGGCTCTTACCTTGGATAATACAGTTGCCGACACTGAGTGGCTAATGGACACAGGTGCCACAAATCATATGACAGGTAATCCTACTCTTCTACATAATTTTCGTTCGCATTCTACTTCGGCTCATGTTGTTGTTGGAAACGGCATTGCACTCCCAATTCATGGCACATGCGACATCCACTTACCTTTCGAAAATAATGTTCTAATTATCAGTGATGTTTTACTAGTTCCAAATATGACTAAAAATTTACTGTCTATTAAGCAACTCACACAACAATATGATGCACACTATTTATTCACTAATGTTGGTTTTGTTCTCAAGGAAAATAAGACAGACAGGACACTTTTGATGGGAGAATGTAGAGGAGACCTCTATACACTCCCACGTGGTCATTTTGCTCATACGGCCCACGCTACCCAGTCTTGCTCGATTGAAGTTTGGCATCAACGCTTAGGTCATGTCCAGTTACCAACTGTTCATGCCTCAAAGAATAAAGGTTTAATTAATTTATTAAGCCCGAATAAACAGGAACATATATGTGAGAGTTGCCAGTTAGGCAAACTCTCAAAGCTTCATTTTTCTAGTTCTGAACATGTGTCGTCTGCGATTTTTGAATTAGTCCATTGTGATCTTTGGGGTCCTGCCCCTGTTGAATCTATTGGAAAATTTCATTATTATGTGAGCTTTGTTGATGATTTTTCTAAGTATATTTGGATTGACCCATTAAAACACAAGTCTGATTTTTATAATGTGTTCTTGTATTTTGAACAGTATGCTAAAACCCAATTTAACAAGTCCATTAAACAATTCCACACGGATGGAGGGGGAGAATTTTCGAGCACCCCCTTCACCAATCACTTGTTAGAACAAGGAATTACACACCTAATTACTTGTCCTCACACACCACAACAGAATGGCACAATTGAACGTCGCCACAAGACTATACGTGAGCTTGGTCTTACTATGTTGTTTCACAGTCGCGCTCCTCTTTTTTTGTGGGTTGAGGCTTTCTCCACCGCGGTGTATATAATGAATAGGGTTCCGTCTCTCACAAATCACACGGAGTCACCATATTTTATGGTTCACGGCACACACCCTGATTATTCTAATCTTCGTATTTTTTGGTCCAAATGCTATCCGTATACTTGGGACTCTAAGCGCCATAAGTTTGACCCGAAAACCTTACCTTGTATTTTTGTGGGATATAGCAATCAACATAAAGGCTATAAGTGTTTTCATCCGCCGACTCAGAAATTTTTTCTTTCTAGGCATGTCATTTTTGATGAAACAATATTGCCCTACAAGACCATGTCCCATATTAATCGACCTTATGTTCTCACTATTTTCGATGCCTGGCTCCCTTCCATGCACATATCCTCATCTCCACCCATGGACCCTCCCACAACCAGCCCCGATGATTCAGCCCCCCGCTCTGATTCACTTTTACTTCAATTCCAACCCCCTCATCTTCGGCCCAGCCTAGTCCCACCGATGCCGACTCCTCTCCATCACCCGAATCCATACCCTCGGCCCCTTCTAGTCCCGCCTCCCCTATGTCTGCTGATCCGTCCCCCTCCCCTCCCAGAACTATCCAGCCGTCCTCTCCCCGAGCTACTCGTGCACAACATGGCATTTTCAAGCCCAATCCCATGTATGCCCTTATCTCTACTTACTCCTCCATTCCTACCGAACCCAAAACTGTGAAAATTGCCCTTAAACATGAAGGATGGAAAAATGCTATGCTAGATGAATTACAGGCTTTGTCTGCCAACCACATGTGGCAACTAGTCCCTCGTCAACCTCATATGCATGTTATTGGCTGTAAATGGGTTTTTAAAGACAAACTTAAGCCTGATGGGACATTGGATCACCTAAAAGCCCGCCTTGTCGCCAAAGGGTATGCTCAGATAGATGGATTGGATTATGTTAAAACTTATTCCCCCGTTGTTAAGCCCAGCACCATTCGCATCATACTCTCCCTAGATCTCTCCAACCATTGGTCAGTTCGTCAACTGGATGTCAAGAATGCCTTTTTACATGGCACCATTTCTGAGACTATATATATGGAACAACCCCCAGGTATGTCTGATCCACTTTTGCCTCCGCATGTCTGTCAGTTGTGAAAGGCTCTTTATGGGTTAAAACAAGCCCCTAGGGCCTGGTTTGACCGATTTAGTTCCTTTCTCCGCACATTCGGTTTTTATTGCAGTTTATCTGATCCTTCCTTATTTTATTATCATGCTAATGACAGCACGCTAGTGCTTCTCTTGTATGTCGACGATATGCTTGTCACAGGTTCCAACTCCACTCTGTTGGCGTCTTTCATCAACATTCTTCACACGGAATTTGCTATGAAGGATCTTGGCCACATTCACCACTTTCTGGGGGTTCAGGTTCAGTCCACCTCTCATGGTCTTCATCTACATCAGTCTCACTATGCCACTACAATCCTTCACCGTGCTTCCATGCAAGACTGCAAGCCTGCAAATACGCCAATGGCCACGAAGTCTATTGCTCCTCCAACCTCTCCACCGACTGATCCTACATTTTACCGGAGTCTCATTGGTGCTCTTCAATATTTGACATTTACACGGCCCGACATTGTGTTTGTTGTCAACCATTTGTCCCAGTTCATGCAAACTCCGACACAGTTCCACATGCAACTCGTTCAGCGCCTCCTGCGCTATGTCAAGTCAACCTTGCACTTTGGTGTTTCGCTCCGCGCCACGCGTCAACTCAATCTCTATGCCTTCTCCGATGCAGATTGGGCAGGCTGCCCCATCACTAGACGGTCTGTTACCGGTTATTGCACGTTCCTTGGCCCCAATCTCATTTCTTGGTGCTCAAAAAAACAACCTACCATCTCCCGCTCCAGCACTGAAGCCGAGTATCGTGCCATGGCTCATACTGCCGCTGAGCTCACTTGGATTACTTCCCTTCTCAAAGAATTGCGTGTTTCTCAAACTCACACGCCGCTTCTTCTCTGTGACAATTTAAGCGCCCTCTACATGACCATCAATCCTGTCTTTCATGCCCGCAGCAAACATATTGAACTAGATTATCATTATGTGAGAGAGCAGGTAGCCCGAAAGCTTTTGATCACCAAACATGTTTCCTCTACTGATCAGCTCGCTGATGTTTTTACCAAATCATTGCCGAAATATGTCTTCAAACTGCTAAGAGACAAACTTGGCGTGCTCCCTTGTCCCAGCCTCGTTTGAGGGGGAGTATTGACACACATGCATAAATCTCAAAAAGGAAACTATGGTCAATGGAGTGATAAGGTGATTGGAGTAATAAGGCGATTTGACCATAATTCATAATCTTGGTGATTAATAGCTAGACGGATACTCAATCTCTCAAATAATGATGATTTAGTTTTTATGTTTGTTCACATACATTTAAATAAAAAGGGCATTTTAGGAAAAGACTACTTAGGGTTGGCTAGTATGTTATCTATATATTTGTATCCCTGTACAAGTCGAATTTCAAGCAAGTTGAATAAGAAAAACTTTCTTCATACCAAATTCTCTTTTTCTTCAAGTAGATCAGGAAACATAATATATAGAAACAGAAAATACAAGTTCACAAGTAATGTCTTGAAAGCTAGGTGCAAGCCAGAAATTATGGACAATAAACAAAATATTCTTTTATGCGCTAGCCAGGCATGATTCTGTTCTATTGTTATCTCTTCCATTCTCAAGATTCAAATTGAAGTATTCAGAGGGTTAAGTATCAAAGAAATTATATAAGTCATGCAATATTGATCATCAGACCACATTCTAACAGCAAAATATTGAGTATAATACTACAACTGAGCAAAGTGCAGCAGGATATGTGAGATCAAGATTAGCACAACAAAAGCAGGCAATGCACACAAACTTAACACAAACACAAGACCACTAAACCAGTGAATATTCAACACCTATAACCCTAAACCATAATAAAATACCACGTAAAAAAAGTGTGAATGATGAACTTTCTAGACCAACCAATAACAGGCAAATTCACAATCCAATACCCACCGATGGTTTGAAATAATATCAACAAGAAAATGAAAGAAAAATTTACATTCTTTCCACAATACCATTAACAAGTCTTCTAGTTGTAATCCAAATGGTAATACATGTGAATTATTCTTCTTTTTATGTTGGTTATAGAAATGGAAGACCATACATGTATCACCTCAAAACACAGCACACACAACCAGCTATAATATTAATGAGGCGACAATAGTGGATAGACACTATATGTATCAACTATAATATTCCCTCCCTCCCCTTAGCTAGCTTGACTTGAAATGTTAATTACTCACTCCAATTGCAAACTCAAAACACAGCACACACAACCCCTCGAAAGAGAAAAAAAGTAGACAAGCAGTTTACCACATCATGAGCAGATTAAAGGGTAGTAAAATAATACATACCTTATCAAGAGCTATTGTTCATTATTAGTCTCTTGAATTACAACTTGAATTTTTCTACTTCCATGTCCAACATTCGATATTTTATTTCCACACGTACGATCTTTCAACAACTGACCAGGTGCTATGAAATGCAGTCTTTTGTTTGATTTTTGGGTTCATATGTTGACACAAGAAGAATAAAATGAACACTTAAAGAATATACGTGCAATATAACAACAGGTCTTTCATATGAATTATATTAAACATAGAGTACATAAATGAAAAAATATATAACAAGCAATATCCCTGATATAATCTGTTTGATGGAGGAGATTGTTCCAGGGGGGTTCCTAATTGTCGGCAATTACGTGCCAGAAGTACGAGAAATACACGTGCTTAAGCCTAATGTATGAAACTTACCTTACGTTTATATGAGGATATGTTTCAACATAACTTTTACCACAATACCAACATGACTCCTTTCCAAAAAAGGACTTTATTTAGATGAAGAAAACAATGTTACAAAAGATTTGTCTTGCATGCATATTATTAATTAACCTAGTCAATGCTTCCATTAAATGGTAATATCAAAAATCCCCAAATGTGAACATACAAAACCATATTATTAAAATTAAAAGTTAGAAGCAGGATTCTTACCTGTACAATGGAATGAATGGATCAGCTTCACCAGCACTAGCATCAAGTGCTCCAACAAGAGCATTCATCAACAGCTGCCGTAAGAATACTTTAACGTAATAAAAGTTCACAAGCTGAACAATCTATATACTACCCTTACGACACAATGAATTCAGAAGCATTGGTTGATATCATATTACCATACAATGTACAATGTATGCATGATATGCCATGATCCTGATGTGATTACGTGACAGTCATATAGTAAGTTTATATATAAGGTAAACTTACTTTATGCTTAAAATTCTACAAGAGGAATTACATGATACTTACTAGGGGAAACGTATATAGGGAAAAATATTTATATATATTATTCAAACCTCTCGAACAGCTTAGAGCCCTCATGATCGATTCCAGGAACTTGGTTCATGAGGTTAGTAGCTTTAAGGGAAAACAGAGAGATAGTCGATTCTTTATAGAATTATAAGCATAAAGAGTAAGTTCTAAACATTAATTAATGCAAACAGAGCATTTAAAGACCTTCAAATTCAGGAGTTAAGTACTGCCCTGTAGCAAGCTCAATCTCAATCACATTTGTCCTTCACAAAAATGAAATTAAGAACCATATTTAACACTTCAATCTTGAATTATGCTTTATATAAAAAAACATTGGGCACCAAAAAAGTTCATGCCCAAATCAAGAACCTGCAAATCGTAAAGCATTCAACAAAGTATTAGACATGAAAGTAAAGCTGTTTGACTAAAAAAAAGTTGTTTGCAGGCAATTCACCTTGATTTGGGGCAGAACTTGAACTCCAACAGCTTCTTGCTCTGATAAAAAGAAAAATATACAACAATGGTAGTGGAATTTCCGGTTATGGTAACTCTTTGTGCAATCCCAAGCTGATCAAAGGTTGCAGCCTCCTAAGAGAGACACAAATCTCAACAAAGAAAGTCAACACCTAAAACAAAGATACAGAATAAATTTCGGAACAAATCAAAGACGATAAAAAAAAGTAACGTGAATTTGAGCATAGTAAATAGGAAAAATGCATTGTTTTCCTACTTCGCAGTTCAGGGTTTTGAAAACAATTACACAACACATCAAAAGTTGTAATTCATGTCTTTTTATAGGTGCAGAACTCGCAGCCAACAGTGAGGGAGGTGCCACCCACCGTGTCTGCTGCCTAAAAAAAGAAAAGTTACAAAAAAACTGCTTACTTCATGTTCTGAGTCATTACATATATAATCTCTGTGATGTGTGTTACTTGTATTGTTAAAAAACTGTTAATTCATTTTCTTTTATCAACCAAAAGATTTTAATTGCAGAAGCCAAACAATACAAAATGTACAAAAGACCAATTATGCGACCCAAAGGAACCAGGGAGGAAAATGAGACAACCAAACTACTCATTCAACAAACCAGCAAAACATGAAGATGTAACTAGTTGCCTTTGACAAGCCACTCCGCAACAGTATTACCCAGTTACACACTAGCCAAGGCACTCCAGGAGGAACACAACACAGACTGAGGAAACATATGCAAAAGAAGCAGCACAATTCAGCTCAAAGCAGAACCAAATCTGGACTCCAACAAGCTCAGAAGATTCAATACCAAATTAAGACCAAAATTACAAAGCTTATAAAAATCAGGTGAATGCAACAGCCTAAGTAATCACACTGCATAAATATCAACAGCCCAATTCAACAACACACAAGTCCTAATGATGAGCACACTAGCACCACTACAAAAGCCAACACCAGCAAAATGTCCTTGTTATTCTTAGGTCCAACAATTATAAAAGGACGTTGAAACTTTATATTGACATGTCAAGTAAGATACATTAAGAAGTAACTACTTCACCAAATTCAATTTGAAAAGTGAGATTTAGACATAAGTCATAACATGAATCTGGCTCGCCCCAAACAGAGTGAAAACATGTTAAAATCGTAGAACAAAGATGTAAAATCTATTCTACGAAAATTATTCTCCAGGTTGTCTAGTATTAACATAAACCAAGATATGTCTCACTGAATACAGGACCGTTGAGTCAAAAACTATTTCATTTAGTAATGAAAATAAGAAAAACTTTTCTTAAGGTCTAAAAGGTTTTCAAGGAACAACCAATATGTTCTGTTTTTTAATCTTATACAACCAAAAAAAATCTGCAAAAACAGGGAAACCAATGAATCAGTCAAACTCAAGGAGAACGGTTGAAAAGCTTCAGCAACTAGACAAGAGAAATAGAGTAAAAAACAACAACGAATTTATACTCACCGTCTTCTTCACGTGGCTTGTTCAAAGGGAAGGAATTGGAATCACTTCGTTTGATGTAAGTGAAATCAGAGGATGGAGAATGATCATCGGAGATAATGGAGAAAGAGAGTCGCCGGAAAGACCATCGATTTGAAATTGGTTGACATTTGGCTTCACGTTGCTAATTTAAAGTGAAGGGTTCCGACCTGCTTCATCTACGATAAGTGAAATCGGAGGATGGAGAATTATATTCGGAGATGACGGAGGAGTACAGTCGCTGGAAGGACCATCGATTCGGGATTGGTATGACAGCGCCGGAGTTGGTGTTGGGAGTAAGAGTACGTAGTCGCGGCGGAGGTTCTAATATTATCTAGGTTTTCAGTTTTGTTTTTTTTTTTCTGAGAGATGGTTTTCAGTTTTGTGAATTTGAATAATGTTTTCCCTCAAAATAAAAGATTTGGGAATGTTTTGGTGGGAGCTAAACCCGCCTAAAATTTGGGGTTTTTATTGTTATATTATAAAATTAGTAGAAAGGAAAATAATTGATTTATAACACTGTATATTACATAATAATGACGAGATGATATTTTGCGTATCAATAATAAGAGGATAGGGTATCAAGAATGACGAGAATTAGAACTCCCTCACCGTGTTTACATTATATAATTATTAATATATATTACCGTCATTAAAAGACATTTATAGTAACGAAATTTCGGTCCGTCATTAAATTCCTCTCATTAAAATCAGTTTTTCTTGTAGTGCTGACCGACACTAAGGCGGCATACTCTGGGCGTATTTTGAGATCTGAAACAGTAGGTCACACTCACAAGGATATTTTTGGATATATCTTGGCTGAAAAAGGAAGGTAATCAACAATTAAATAGAGATGTCTGATTTTAAGTTACTTTTTTAGAGAGGTTGTCTCAATTTAATCGTCACCTCTTTGACCTACCCTAAGGCGGCACTGTAGGTGTGAGATTAAATCCTTGGAATGGTAGGATAAACTGCATGCATGACATCACGTTTATTATTCCTAAAATTATTATATGTTGTGGTGTATGATTTGATTAATATTTCTGTCATAATTTATTCTACAACTACATATCATCTCAAGGTGACTAGACTGCTTAAGTAATTAAAATTGACTGATGATGAATTCGTGAAAGTGGAAAAGTAACAAGAACGTTGAACTCATAAATCAAGAATGCAATTAATTTTTCGGTGGAGGATTTCCCTCTTAAGCCTTCAAACTTAAGTGACATTAATGAGTATGTCACTGCTGTCACTCGTGTTAAACGAGGGACAACCAATATTAGTTCAAAGATGACAAGAATGATTTGATATGAATCTCACCAGACGTCCCACAGTTTACGAGTAGTGTCTACTCTTATAAACTGCTAGTTCAAGGCCATTTTCTTTAATAGAGTGCCGAGAATGGGAAGGCAAATGTCTACAAGTGTAAGTCATCAAAACTAAATAAGCTAAAGGCTATACCGAAATATTAATAAAAGAAAGTATAGGATAAGGAAAGTGATTTTGGATTACTAACCTATGAATCCTTAAAGACTTTCTTAACCGGGTAATTTGACTCAGAAGCTAAAGTTCTTTTGTAAGAAGAAGGTAGCAGGGCATTCATGATAAAAGAGTAGACAACGGGCATTTATTTCAGCTAAGATAGTGGGAGGGATATAGGGAAACAAATTTCGGATTTTAATCCTTGAATATCGCAGAAATTTAATTTATGTTTTCTGATTCTTTGAAACGAATGGATTCAATTTCAAATCGATAATATAGTTGCCTTAAAGAAAGTGAATATGACATTTGTATACGATTCTGAGACTCGGACTTTTGTATGATAAAGTCAGAACCACTAAGTAGTGCTGAAAAGGTATATGTAACACATCATAAGCTACTAAGACAAATGGTTTACATATTAAGATAAATTATTCTTCGGCATCTATTAATTAGTGCATATATCCTAAAGATAAAATCTTAAGACTGGCTAAGGGTGATTCATGTTGGATCGATATTACGCAGACACACTCTAGAGGGGATGAATAGAGTGTGGGTATTTTTGACTTTTAAAAACCTTTTTATCAAATTATACTACTAGCACAATTATGCAGGTAGTGATATTTATTATATCAGAGTATATTAATAACTAAACACACTTAAACAAAGTTGGAAGCAAGACTTTATCTAAGTTAAGGTGATTAACAATTATAAACCTTGTCAAGTTTATATAACAGTTTGATTGAAACTATCAAACACATATATAAACACTTGATTATCAGGTGAGTGTGTTTAAATATGCAGATTTCAGTTTCAGTTCAAGTTTGAAAAAGTATATAATGCAAAACAGTAACAAGTAGGTGACAAGAATAAACTAAACACAATACTCCCTCCGTTTTTTTATATGTGTCGCAGAGAGAAGATTTACACAAATTAAAAAAGTAGTCAATATGTCTCAAATATAGTGTTGGAAATGTATTTTTTTATTGGAGTTGTAAATATTTTGTTGGTAAATGTGTTTTTTAGTATTGGAAATGTATTTTTTTATTAGAGATGTAAATGTTTTATTGATAAAGGAGGAAAAAGTAATAAATGATGCATTAGAAATTTACATCGATAGATAAATAAAAAAATAGCAAATTCGGAAATATGACAGATATAAAAAAACGGAGGGAGTACTGAATTGCAAAATATAGTTAAAGAAACCAAACTTGCGGCTAGCTAAACTAGTTGGCCAATAAACATGGTGCAACTCACAATACAGATTATAGAAGCCGATTTAATAAAACAAATGTTCAGCAACCAAAATAATAAACAAATTAAAAGTGCAGGTTTCAATAAACAGCAAAAGCAGATTGATTCAATACCGAATGATCCAGCAGTTCAAGTGACTATAAAAGGTTTACACAGAATCAACAGAACACTTCAGCAGAGTGTTTACACAGTTTCAACAAGGCTAAACTATTACAGATCACAAAACAGCATATATACTAAAGGGCTGAAGCCGAAACTAACAACAACTACAAAGCTGCACAAACAGAACCGATCAGTTGACTCACACAAGTGATACTTAACTCAGTAGAGTACGTGACTATCACAGATGTAATCAATGCAGATTACAATAGTTCAGCAGACCTTACAGGCTACAAACCTAATCAGCAGAATAGCAGCAGACAATGAGGCAAGTAAATTCAGCAAGGCAGCAAGGACAACAATCAGGCAGGTGCAGCAGATGCAATAGGGACAGGTTATAGCAAAAAAGAAAAGAAAGGAAACTGCAAACACAATAAACACACAAGGGGTGTTCTAAATCTGATTAACAGCAACACAAGGGTGTCTATTGATGATCAAAATCGGAACCAACAGTATTATGAGGATAAAACAAAACAAACACTGAAACTCCAATAATCTGATAATCAGCAAACCAGGCCTCTTACAACAGGGTGTAGGTCTACAGCCAATCCTTACTAGGCATATACGACTAGCACTTCAGACTAGTGTATCTTTGTAACCAACACTTTGTACAGGTACAAATTTGAAGACTTAACAGATTAATCAGATTACAGACACAACAACAAAGGGAGCACTAAGACCAGAATCATGGGACTTCTGTCAAAGTGCAAAAACAAGGACATAAGGGATTGATTCTATTCAGACTCAAAGCATAGACAATAAACCTCACCAGGTAGCCTGACTTGATCCTTCTGATCAACCAGGCTGTTGTCCTCTACTCATATCAGCAAGTATCAATTCCAAAATCAATGTTTAACACACAAGAACAGACTCAGACAACAATGCAAAACCAGTATCAAAACTAAGACTATTGTAATACAAATTTCAACAAGCAATCACAACAAATATAAAACACACAAACAGCGAGTCAAAGTGATACCTTGTAGGAAAGGACACTAAGACCTCACACCAAGAATTCTGTCTAAGCTGTTGATCAGACCCACACTTTTAAACAGCAAGGACCAGAATCAAGCTTGATCAATTCTATCTAAGTTGTTGATCCGAACCACACTTTTCAACAGCGAGAACCAGAATCAAGCTAGATCAATTCAGCAAATTACCAAGCTATTCTCAACTTCTGTGCTATAAGACTTACAGGACCAGAAAAGAGAAATATTTTGCAGTGATTGAAAAATGTCGGATTGCTCAAGAAATGGAATTCCGAGTTGTTGCAATCCTAGTTAATGTGACTGGCTATTTATAGCCATTGAGATATGATTTGAACCTCAACGGTTGTGTGTGAACACAATCAAAAAGAATCCTTCAAAATCCGGGGCAATTTAATACAGTGATTTTCCAGTCATAGTTAACCGAGTCCCACCTTGGTTCAAAGAGTTAAACATACTCTCTAAGGAAAGGGCCTTTAGGAAAATAGGAGAGAGTGATGTCAACCAGTGAACCGAACCAATTGGTTAACCACACAGCCACTTAATAAACCGTCTGAATTCTTTTTAACTTTGTTCAAATAGCTCAGTGTAGAAAGGCACCCGGTTTGGTCATGGTTCAATTTGACACATTTAGCAACATACCTCAATTGAACCTGACCTAATCTTAAAATCAAATTCAGAACCAAATATGATGCCATTTGGTCAGATTTAATTTTAGGGCATCATTGGGTCACTACCCTTAGCATTGACTCGACCCTTGACTTTTTAGGGTAGAAGACCCTCAGTCAAATTACCTAATATGTACACCAAGAAAGGTCAAGCCGTATACCTGAGCAAACCGGGTAGGGATTCACCGGTTTGTGAAGGCTGAAACACTGAGAAGAGCATCAAGGGTTTTTGAAACGGTGCCACTTCGATTCTCAATGCATCAAGACTGAATTGGTGCATATTCAGTCTCTTAACGGTCACAGAGTCATTGCCATCATGTAAATCACGTGTTTCATTTGACCCGAGATATCTGCAATCACATCACAAGGAAAGGTCAAGGTAATAGTCTATTCGAATAAGTGTAAAATCAGACAATATACGAATATTAATTCAAAAAAGATACAACCTTGATTAAATACAGTTGATTGATCTCTCATTTGCTCACATGGGTCAATAATTTGAACAGAAGCTTGAGTCTCTAAGATTTTGCACATGTCGAATGAACTGGGACTGAAAGACATCATCTTTTCACTTCGACGAGATCTCCACGAAATCTGGGGTGATGAAATCCCCAATTTTATTTCCTAAACGGCACGACTGACCTTCGACAAGGCAGATTTTTTGCCCTAATCATTTATATCTACAAAATCAACTCAATCAGTCCGTATGATTGAACAATAACAGAGATAAAGAAGGGAATCGAAACATTATAGAACAATATCACCATTTATGCTTCAAATCCGAGAGCAATCGGGAAAGGTCTTGGCTTTCACGTTTCTGTAAGCTAAACGTGAACGAATCAACTCCAAATCGAACATTAAATGTTCGATAATCATCAGAGAAGGAAGGAAAATAGAGATAGCATCACGTAAATTCTGGGATTTGAGGAGTTTTGGCATTCAATGTGAGGGTTGTAGAAGAAACGGCGGAGAGGAGAAGCCTTAAGATTTCAGAAAAGGAAAATGATATGTGCACTACACAATATGTGTAGTGCACAATCACTACATCCTTTTTGACCATTGATGAAAGTGTTGCTTGATTGATTAAAATGTGTCGTATCATAATCAATGAATAAAAATACGTAGTGAATGTGCAGTGTAGATATGATGTAGTGGATGTATCACCACCCTTCAAAAAAATTGGAATAAAGGGAAAGGCTGATAAAAAAAGGGAGCTCGGTTTTACAAGGTTGAAGGTTTATAACACATATTAATTAAGTATATAATTAATCATACAATAAAATTGATAATCAAAAAAATTAATTAATAGACCTGCAAATTAATTCAAACAGAAAATATTGCCATATTAAACAATAATATTTCATGACAGTTAGTGACATATAATGATATAATTAAATAAAATAAGTTGTATTTCAAAAACAATAGTGCTTATAAAAGCATTAATGCGGGGAATGTTACTTTTGAAAATTAATCAACTTTAAACACGTGAACCACAAAAGTTTCAACAATTCCTATCTTCCAGTCTAAGAACGCTATCTCAAAGGAAATATGAGTAAGTAACCTTTCAAATGGGAAAGGATAATAAAGCTGAAGAATTATGAAAGCTTGTTCATATTGACCTTTGGGGTCTTATGAATGATACAAGCTAGTGTGAGGTTTTGAGTGGTAGACAAATTGTCTAATGACTGCTCGAAACGCCGATAGTTTATCTAAATATTTGGAGGAATCGCTGATATTACCAGAGAAACGAGTATTCCATGATCAGATATAGGCTATGGCATGGTTTTTTCACTAATGCTTGGCCTACCTCCGAGTGAAACGATTTCACTGAAAGGATAAACCATGTATTGCTTTGTATAGTTATTGATATGCTACAATACAATGCTAAACTAGATCAAGATATTGGTTGCAAAATAACGGTTTACATTTTCATGTGATACCGAGAAGTCTACCTAAAAGATGCTTATGAATTTGTGGATAAAGAGTGAAGTACATTTACTCCGCTTCCGCAAACATAAAAGAGTCATTTAGCACTAGTGCTTGAAGGTAGGATGGAGATTTTACATAGACGTTCAGATGATGACTGTTCGTGAAATATTTTAATGCAATGAGTAAAGGTTGGTTATAGGATTCTTAAGATCGGATAGTGATGGTTACACTATTACATCCTTTCTAAAAGAATGTTTAATAACAACCTTAGACCTTGAAGTACAATTACGCAAGGAGTTACTATCTGATTTAATCAGACCGCATCCAACATTGGTTGTTGGGGGTTACGCTGATAAATACTACTGAACCAGATCATGATTTCAATCCACCCAAATGTAGTGGGATTATGGTTTATCCATTCACTGGCTGTAATTATGCCGACTTTACAGTCTGCTTGGGGTGATTGATCACCTATGTTCCTTTTGGAAGGGCTGTATAGGATTCTGACAATAGGAGGTTGGTTTAAAGCCATAAACGTGTAAATGGAGTTTTGGTACTCCAGGTCTGTTCATACTCTTGTAGAACCACCTGAGTGTCTCAAGCTCAGTCGGGGCCATTAGATCTGCGTGGAAAAGGGAATGAGAAAGTTTAACTTTCAAAACAAAGCCAAGTGCTCTGGGGTAATTCCCTGAGAGAGTAGAGAGTTAAACAGGGGTGATGCCCTGAAACTTTCTCACCATTCAGCCTTTCTTGATCCGTTGGAAAGCAGAAAGATTACCAGGGATGATGCCCTGAAACTTTCTTGTCATACAACGGAGCTTGAATTCATTCGGAACATAAGGGTTTTTAGCTCAAAGCCAATGGCAGATTGACGGCATATGCTTATATCTATTGATGGATTAAAGCAAACCTCTACGTCATTAAAGGCCACATATTTGAAATGTGTGAGATTGACCAAAAATATTGATTAGTCTTGCATAGGCCGGAGAATTAATATTGGTAAAGTAGTAATTATTAGAGTTTATAAAGGTAACACTGCAATAGTTGTGAACAATATGAGTGTGTTATCTAAAGTCAGGAACTGACAAGCCAAGCTTCTCATTTAGAGAAGTAGACAATATTCTTAGAAATCGATTCGGTCAAATTCATGAGAACAAGTGGTTGGTCATATCCCATACATCTTATTGTTTAAGATGATAATGCATTTTCGTATGCAAAATTCAACGAAAGGTTTCCTACCCAACCCCTCACGGAATAATTTTCTCAGTCTTTGGATAACGAGAAAATAGGATAAATTCTCTGGTTGATAGAGAATGTCAGATTATTAAAATTCAATTAAATTCAAATCTTGGATTCGAACGTTGAGTTGCATTATATTGCATCCTCAAATACCTTTAGAGAACGAGGAAATATATGCCTCTATATTCAGGTGCATTCCTGAGTATTTTTGAGTACACTGATTCTGACTTATAGTCAGATTAAAGATGATCGGTAAGTTACCTCGGGCTTAGTGTTTTGTCATAGTGATGGAGCTATAGTCTGGAGCAATCCAGCACTGCCAATTTGACTCTGTTGTCGAATACATAGCAGCTTTCGGAGTAGCTAAAGAGGCAGTGTGGCTTGAGAAGTTTTTGTTGGATCTGGAAGTAATTCCAGGTCTGGATGAGCTGATACCATTTTACTATGAAAGCTGTTGAGATGTAGCTCCAACAACGGCCGTGGGCCTAGCTTCCTCAGCAGTTTTTTGCACCTCGGCAAGTATCCCTTCCAAACCAATGCTTTTCTCCCTCTCCGCCTTAAGTTTATCCTCTTGTTCCTTGACCAGCTTTTGTTGACCCTCACAAAGTTCTTTGTGGGTAGCTTTCTCGCCCCACAGGCAGACATATTCTCCATACATGACCGCATACTTTCCATCTGCCTCAGTCTCAGCCTTTACATAGGCAGCAACAGCTGATGCCATTTTTTCAAATTCATCTCAATGCTCGGCAGCAATGTTGTTCGCCCTAAATAGGCGAGTACCAATATGAAATAGAAAAAGAGATGAGTTCACAAAATAATAAAGGAAAATCTAAGGAAAATAATGCAAAGGGAAAAATAGATTGTCAAAGAGCTTACGATGCTCATCACCAGACCGAACTGCCCGACCAGTTCCCCAAGCTTGCCAGCGATGTCAACCTCTGGGCCCACTTTATCGGATACCACCACCCGAGGAAGGATCCATTTACCAATTTTTAGTTGAGTCTCAGGAGGTGCATTCCAGCTGATATGCCGGGGCGGAACAACATCCGCAATAAACTCTACCAGCAAAGTGTCCTTTTCCATACCGAAAGGCGGCTTGAGGAAATCTTGATCTAGCCACAGAGTCGGCTTCTCAGTATACCCATGAGGCAAAGTCGGTTCCAGATCAATAGCAGCTTGATTTCCTTACTCATTGGCTCTCCTTGCGGCCTCCTAAACGTCCACCTCCTAGCTCGGATTAATCCCCTCATCTATTTCAGTAGCAACAATAGTTTCAGCATCGACATAAAAAGAGGTTTTGGATTTTTAGGGTCCTGTGGATCCCTTGACTTTGCAGACTCGCCTAAATTAGTCCTCTTTCATGCCTCAACAAGGCGCTAGACCCGGGAACTAAACTCTAGTTTTTCCAAATCTGTTTCGAAAGCACATCGGAAGCAGCAGTAGTGGCATCAGGAGCCGTGGGGATAACTCTAGCGTTGACCATGGGCGGCATCACCCTTGGAATCTGTTTTAACAACTCCTTCCTCGCTTTAGCCTGCTCTTGTTCTCACTGATTCCTCTCAGCCTGCTTTTTGGTGGCATCAACCATCGCAACTGCACAAATAAAATTGATTAGTACAAGAATAAATAATATACAAAAACAAAGAGGAATAAAGTAAGACTAAAGAAAATAACGGGGAGTTCGCCTCCTCAAGCTGCCTTGTAGGTAGTACATTGGGTAAGAAAGCACCTTCCAATGTGACATTCTTTGAACCAGTCCGAATCAGTCTCTTGAGGCTCCATAAAAACTAAGGGTCGAGAGATTGTGGGGCCAGAAATCCCCGCCAGATTAGCGTACCACTCCAATGGGTCTAGAAGAGCCCTCCAACTAATATTTATGGTTGATTGTGTTCGAAATAAAATTTTAGTTTTAATGATGATTCATCACTTGTTTATTAGCTGTTTGTTTAAACCCCATTGATGAAGTGCTAAGGTAACTGTTATAGTGAAAAGCTAATAGATGTCTAGGGCTGAACGTATAGGATTTATTAGAGTCTGATTATTGTATAGGTTATATTAGACAAGCACTGTAATAGATAGGGAGTCCTAAAAATGAAACTGGAAGTCATCCAAAAATTGAAGCTGAAGTTACTTCAAACTGAAGATTGAAAAAGATAAGTTTGATGAGGGATCAGACTGGGTTGATTTTTCTAGAAGTTGAAGGCTGAGGGAACAAACTCAGTTATGAAGGCTGAGGGATCAAACTCAGTTATGAAGATTGAAGAACTGAGGGTACAAACTCATTTTCTGAAGACTAAAAGCCGAGACTGTAAAGTTAAAATTCATGCAAGTCTGTGATGGCCTGAACTGACTTTATGGATCTTGTATGAAGACCTATGTTAAATAAGGACAATGTAACTTAGATTTTTATGATATGGAATGGTGTACTCTGATATCACAAAAACTAAGGATCAAAAGGAGATAAGGTACTCAGTTTCTTGAAGAAGAGTATAGAACTGAGTTAATGCTCTATATCAATTGAAAACTGAAAACTGGCTTATTCAGTTTCAACAAAGTCAGTCAGCCAGTCAGTTTTACATTGATATCAAAACGTTGGAAATCAGACATTCCAATTGGCTGAAATACTGACAAGTCAGAACGGTCACTGACACATCTAACAACAAGATAGAATATTCTATGGAATCCAACATGAACGTTAGCAATTTCAAAAATTCAAACGATATAGCCATTGGATTTCATACCTATAAATAGATGACCTTGGTCACACACACAAGACACCAATAATCATCAAGTTGCGCAAGTATATTCATTGATTAAGTTATTGTGAAGTAATTGCTATCATTTTGAGCTTACAAAGTTATATCAAGAAATCTTCAAAGTGTCCAAGCATTCAAAGAAATATCAAGAACCAACACTTGAATACCCACAAGTCAGAATCACTTACTTGATTTGATTTATCAAAGGTTGAGACTGTGATGCATTTCAGGTCAAGGAAAGTGTCAAGCACAGTTGAGGGCAGTCTGGGAAACTATGATTGTGGGGGAGCTGGAAAAGAGGCAATTCAACCCTATAAGGACTAGTGAAGCAATTGGAGAGCAACAATCACACATGTTTTCAGTAGCTTAGATAGTGAAGCTAGGGATTAGTGAAGGACTATTGACTAGGACTTTTTGTAACCGATCAACCTCAAGAAGTCTAATGGAAATTTTCCTCCTACATCACACGGGAAGAGAGGACTAACAGGATTACACCACCTGGAACCTCTATAATTTTTGTGTTCTTTATTGCTACACTTACTTTACGCATTTACCTTAAGTTATTATTTATTGTTATTACTTTACTCATCTTAGAAATCTACCGGCATAAGAAAATTGATTGAACTCACACTTAACACAAAACTTAATTTCACCAAAACTCAGTTCAGCATACTTTCAAACTGAAAAACATAAACTAAGGATTTAAAATATATTTCTGTTGCATTTAACTCAGCTTTAGAAAAAGTCAGTTGACACTTTTTTAAACTTAGTTGTCGCAACTCCATACTAAGTTTTCAGTTTAGAAAACTCGATTTCTGTCAAACCTAGTTTGAGTTTCATAAGTTAAGATTTTAGTGACAAGTTCATTCACCCCCTTCTCTATACTTGTCTTAAGCCTTACAAAGGGACCAACAATTGATATCGTAGCAGTGTTCTTCTACAGGAATCTGTTCTGAGTAGATTCTCTTGTTGTTCCTCTAGAAAGTCTTTGAAAACTTCTTGATGGGTCTAGTTTTTTAAAAATTTGAATCATGGACAACAATCAGTATGCTAGATTGTTGATGTGCTCTATGGATAGATTTGATGAGTACAAACGACGTTTGCAGGCTTACTTAGCAGCAACACATGATGAAATGATTGATATTGTTGGTCCCTTGGAAACGCTAACACAAGTTTAGAGGGGGGTGAATAAACTTGTCACCAAAAACTTTTCCCAAACCGAGAAGCCCAGGATCGAAGTTTTCACAAACTCAAATCGATACTCGGCCGCTTTTGTTCTCGTCTCCGAAACTTGTGCGGAGTTCAGCTAACTCAACTGAGTATAAGTCAATGCAGACTTATATTTAGTCTTGTTAACTGGCAGCGGATATAAATTAGCCTTTTACAACTAGTTAACTTAGTTTCGGAGTGAAAACCACATAAATATAACTATAATAAAGTAAATGAATGCGTATAGTAAATAGACAAGTTTTATAGAGGTTCCAGGTGGTGTAATCCTGTCAATCCTCTCTTCCCCTATGATGCGGAGGAAAATTCCACTAGAACTTCTTTGAGATGGCCTGGTTATAAAGATTCCTAAACTGATAGTCCTTGACTAATCCCTAGCTTCACTATCTAAACACTTCTAGAACAGGTAGGATTGCTGCTCTTCAACTGTTTGAACCACTGGTCCCTGGAGGGTAGAATTGCCTCTTCACCAGCTCATCACAAACACAGTCTTCCTGACTGCACTCAACTATCCTTCACACCTTCTTGGTGTTTCACAGTTTAAACCTTTGATAAAATCAAAGTTGAGACTTTGAATCAATAACTATGATTCAACTGTGATTTGAGCTTTTCTTCTGGATAATTAAATTAAGCACGGCTTTGTATTTCTTCAAATGAATAAACTTGATTAATCTTGAATGCACTTTTAACACTTGAAGAAATTTCTCGATCTTGCAATTAAGTGCTTAGCAGGTGTTCTTTTGAATTTGGCTATCCCCCTTAATTAAATTTTTCTTGACTAGATAGATTCTTTTTAGTTTTCCTGCTCTCTTGTAATATGCACACACTCTTATTGACATTGTAGAGGTGGTCTATTTATAGGGGTTCATTCAACGTTCATCCTGCTTGAATCATGCAACAGCTATTTTATGACCGTTCTGATTTGTCAGTAGTTCATCCAATAAAATCACTTCCTTTGTAACGCTCAACCGCACGATCGTTTAATGGATGAACGACATATAAAACTTGAGTTTCCTTATCAGTTTTATACTGAGTTTATCACTTGTCAGTTTCTTGACTGACTTGGAGCATTAACTGAGATTTTACTCTTCTTCAAATATCAAGACTCAAACTTTCATCCGATTATAATTGACTTAATCGTAGTACACCATGACTCATTATCATCTAAGAATTCATTGTCCTTATGATTTTTAGGTCTTCATAAAAGATCCATAAAGTCGATTCAGTCACCACAATCTTGCTCAAGTCTAACTTACTGAGCCTCGACTTGGTCTTCATAATCGTGTTTGAAACCTCGTTCTTCAATCTTCAATAATCGAGTTTGAACCTCGCTTCTTCAATCTTGATGAATCGAGTTTGAACCTCGTTCATCGATCTTCTTAGATAAGCCAACCGAGTCTGTAACTCTCAGCGAACTTATATTCTTCAGTTTTCTGTTGATGTGCTCTATTGTTCAGTTTCTCTAAATCTCAGTTTCTTACTTTCTCAGTTCCAGCCTAGAACTATTACAGTGCTTGTCTGATTTAACTTATACAAATATCAGACTCTAATAAATCCTATACGTTGATATCTAGACATCTTTTTGCTTTGCACTATAACAGCTAGTTATGACACTTCATCAATGGGGTTTAGAATATTAACTGAATAAGCGATGAATCATCATCAAAACATAAATTTTATTTCCAACAATTTCCCCCTTTTTGATGATGTCAATACCCTCCTTAAAAGCAATGCAAAAAGATAAAACAAAATACGAAGAAAACGCAATGAATGAATCGAGAAGCGAGAATTTATTCGATAACTGAGTTACAAGATAGAGTAATAAAATAAAACATGATAAAAAGGAACTAGAAGATAGTTTCTTTTTACTTGGCTGATTGAGAAACTTGATTATCATAATTTTCTGCAAAAGATCTCATAGCATCATTTGTAGCTGAGCTTTCAATCCCATGGATGCTTGCCCAAATGTTCCATGATTGAGATAGATTGTTCTTCTTAAAAACATGTTTTTGAAAAGAATCGCAAAAGTGTGCATAGATTGCCCTCAATCTTTCATTGGTGGCTGTTCTCAGTAGATTATTGACAAATTCGGGTTCAGCCTTTTCAATTTTCTCTGATTCTCTATCTATGGTACCATCTGCTTCCCATTTCTTTAGTTTATTCCAGTAGTGCATGAGTACTTTCTGCATGTGTAGGAACGATTCTAGAGATTCTTCTTTTGATACTCCTTCCCTTTCTGGTAAGTTTCTGAATAAACTGTATAGACGGGAATCCAAACCAACTCTTTTGGCAGTAGGCTCTGAGTATTTAATAATCAGTTTCATTTCTTCATTAGTGAAATCTCCTCTTGCTTTCTTCAGTTCATCCAATTTATCATCAACATTTGTAAGGACTTGTGGCATCTCAGCAGCATGGACTTTTAAGATATCCAAACTTTCCCCCTTATTGACATCATCTTTATGAATCAGGCTTTTGATGTAAGCATTCAAGGTTTGTTGAGTTGATGCCAAAATGGTTTGAGCCACAACTGAGTCCTTCATGCCCTATTCCATTAAGATCATTCTATTTACCAGATTATTCAGAATAACTTCCCATCTATCTTGAGTTTCATCTCTTCTTGCATCATGCTCGATGGTTGTTTTCCGAAGCTCAAGCAGGGTGTTATGATAGTTATCATTGACGGTATCCATTTTCTTTTCAAGATTACTTCTTTCATCTTTGCTGGCTTCTAAGGCATGTAGAACCTTTCCAAATTAGTTGTTATCGTCTTTCTGAATTCTGATTATCTCATTATGGTAAAACTTAATGAGATCCACTTGAGTGGGCAAATCTTTTGAACTGCCTGCTTGTTGTTCTTTTCCTTTATTTGTCTCAGCCTCAGTTGGTTTAGCTTGCTTTAGAGGTGAGAGAACAACTTGCTTCAGTTTTTCTCTATATTCAGTCGATTGACTTCTTTCTTCAGATAGTCTCTTAGCTTCTTTCAAGATTGATGGATCAATAGCTTTTGCTGGTGATAGATGTACATTGAGTTCATCATCTGACTCTTCACTAGGCATGTTTGCCACAGTTCCTGCTATTTCAAGTGTGGACTTGTCAGTGGGAGATTGGTAACCTCCTTCTTCTTCTTCTTCGTCTTGTTGTGTTTCAGATACACTTTTAGAACTTGAACTTTCACTGCTTTCTCCAGAACTACTAGAATCTTCATCAGTATTTAGTTCTGTTGCAGTTTCCTTTTCTTGTATGGAGGCAAGAATCCCTTTTTGTAGGTCAGGATCTTCCTCAAAATCATCATCATCAACATTCTTCTTGGAACTTCCACTGGCTATGGCTTCCCTCCAATAGCTATTTCTGATCAGCGCATATCCTTGATTTATGAACTCATTGGTATTGATTACTTCCGATAGATTTGAAATGTTGTATAAATCAAATACCCATTTCTCTATAGCTTCCATTTTTGCTTGCTCACTTCTTTGATTGGCAATAGAACTGAACTTCCAAGTTCTATATCTGCGTAATCGCTCATAATCATCTTTCATAAGTTCTCCATGATCAGATGTGGATTTAAATGGTGTGAGAGTATCTTCTGATTCTCTTGTGATCTCATGGTCTTCTTCTTGAATAGAAACTTCAATTTGCATGGGATCAGTTCTTGCAACATCATCAGTTTCCATAGGATTGGTTCTGCTGATACCTTCCTCAGCAGTGTCTGGGACGACTAATGTCTCTTTTTCAATGACTGAAACTGAGATTGTCGGCTCAGTTCCCATAACGTTCTCATTTACAAGTTCTTCAACAATTTGTTTTTCAAAGAGGTTCAGTTCCAAATCAAAGAATAGAACTTCATCCATTGTATGCTCAGTGGGTTCATCTTCATCGACTTGATCATCCAACTGAATAACCTTGGTTGATGCTTTTTCTGATTCAGCCTCCTTTTCCTCAGAGTGAGAAAATGAGGATTCTCTAACTGTTTCCTCATGTTCTAATCTGGGGCAGGATTTGAGAAGTAGACTTGGATTTTGAAAGCAACATAAGCATATTCAATATTGTTTCATCAATCAGTCTTTCATCACAATCGGATTCTTCATCATCAGGCTCAGTTCGTGGTCTGCTCTCTCCCGAGTTTCAAAGCTTTCTTTCGCAAATCAGTTTCAACGATGCTTCTCGTTGACAACTTGATTTCTTTTACTATTTCCATTTCTTGTGATTCAGATTTGGTTCTTGAATTGGTAAAACCAGCCATCGAAACTAGAATAGATTCGGTGAGATTTGCTTGATTCTCGCTCACCATCAGTGCCGATCCGTCAAGAACTTGATTCTTGCTTCTTGTGTTGGTGACACTTCTATTGGTTTCTCAGTAACTAGATCAGTTATGCCTTTTTATGTTTCTTCCAACTGTTTTCTTCTTTTCTTAAGATCTTCAATCTGTTCTAAAACTTCATCTCCAGTTGTAGGTTTCTCCGATTTCCTGCTTTTCTTCTTTTTAGGTTCATTCATAGATTTCTCAGCTTTCCTTTTTCCAGCTTTTTCTTCCTTAATGGCAATTTTCCCATCGGCAACTGGTGTTTCTTTTCTCTTTGTGACTCCAAAATGGTCTAATATTCTTTGGACAACTAACGCAAGAGTTTTCTTGTGATAAAATCGACCTTTCTTTTCATCAGTCTTCTTCTTGGGTGTGTCAATTGACTGTGCTATCAATTGATCAAATAGATATCTTGCCCAATTGAAATCTTTTACAAACCAAATCACATATAGCAAATCTAATTTTGCTCCAGATAGATTGCTAAAGTTTCTGCATTTCCAATGACGCAGTTTGCTAACATTTTTGAGAGAAAATTGAGCTCTGGCTTGAGTAAGCTTGTGCTCCCGGTCTGTGAGACGGCGGATTCTCCACTAATCGCTATATCTTTCCATAGTTTCTCCTTTTGTTCCTTAGTCAGCTTGATGGCTGTTGATCCTCCGATTTTTCAAATCCAAAGAGATTCTCGCAATTAGATCTTGGTGACCTTGATCTCCTTATTATCATTGATAGTAGTGATGTAGGTTTGTGTGTCTTCTCCTTCTACAGCTTGTTCTACCAAATTGATAGAAGTCTCCAATGCTTTCTAAACATACACTTTTCAGATCGATGTTGAAAACAGCATCCAAACCTTTAATTTTTTGGATTTTTGTTGCAATTGAATTGACTAGAGTTTGATCAATATATTTTGCAATATACTGTTCAAGAGATACGATCATTCCGGGTTCAACAAGAGTGAAAGTCATTTTTCTGGATTTGATTGAATATTTTGAAAATTTGAGATTCAGAGAGTGGATTCTGTTAGACTTATTTCTATGTTTTGATGATGAGTGCCAAACTAGCTGTTATAGTGCAAAGGCAAAAAGATGTCTAGATCAATTGTATAGGTTTATTAGAGTTTGATTCATAAATAGGTTTGATCAAACAAGCAATCGTAAAGGGTCTTTGGTTGATATCAGCAGACTAGTCTAGGTCAGTAAGGTAGATAGGTCAGTAGACTAGTCAGAAACTCGCCAAGATCAAGATCAAGATCGAAGGCCGAGGCTCAAAACTCGATTCATGAAGGCTAAAGGGATCAAACTTAGTAATTAAAGTCAAGGATATGGAATCGAGAATTTAGGCAAGTCTGTGATGACCTAAACTGATTACATATACCTTGTGTTGAAGGTCTAAGTTCCATAAGTTGGATGAAGTTTGGAACTTGGTTATATTTAAAAAAGGTGTAATCTAACTTCACAAACAAAAGTTAGATAAAAGAAATCAGCTGCATTATATTTTATACACATACAAATTGTTTATTCAATAGATCGATAGGTACTTGAGAGATCGATGAAATTGATATATACCTCGATTAATTCAAGATTATATTGGAAGATTACATGGATAAGGACACCAACTACCTCTGATTTGATCAAACAAATCAGTGGTTAGGATTAAAAGAACGTTAGGATGATTCGGGACTTTATCCAATGGACATAAGTCAAAGGGTGAATGATTTGCCTTTGTCAAAAGGAATTTCGGCGATGTCGATCCTATGAATAGTGACAGAATGCAAATCAGATGGGACAAAAACAAGGAACGGTTACATTTGAATTTCAAATATAAGTCACATGCATTCTTGCCTATAAATAGAAGACTTTCAACTCAGAAACAGATGATGAATTTTGGAAAAACCTTAAGAGATAACTCTGAGCTGAAAAACACCCTGCTGAACTTACTGAGCATAAAGCTGTTGATCTAGAGAATTTCTTCAAGTGCATTCTGTATTCAAGCTACATCAAGATTACACACTTGAAGACTGCAAGCTGCTGATTATATCATCCTAATCAAGCTGTTGCAACCGAATCATTTAGTTGATTCAATCTTTATTTTATAAAGAACCTGATGAAGACAGTGAAGCACTTTGGTGTGAAAGACTTTTGTTTGTGGTGGAGCTGGTGAAGAGGCAATCTTACCCTTCAAGGACCAGTGGAAGACTAAGGAGCAGCAATCCTACCTGTTCCCAGTTTTCAGTTTGTGAAGCCATAGTTATTGGTGAAGGACAAGCAACTTAGGAATCTTTGTAAAGGCTACATCAAAGATCTTTAGTGAATTTCCTCCAATATCACAGGAGAAGAGTGGACTAACAGGATTACACCACCTGGAACCACTATAAAATTTGCCTACTTACTTACTGCATTTATATTCTGCATTTAGTTTATTACACACATCAACTTACTGAATCTAGCAACTGAAATCACACACATACACTACTGAGTATCTAATACTTAGTATCATATTTAACAACAAGTTTTAAGGCTTAATTTTGACATAATTCCGCTGCACAAATTCAGCAAACTCAACTATCATGAGACTCATCGTTTATCGTGAGTTATGAAGTCTCAAAGAGACTCTCAAGTATCGAAGAGTCTTTGAAGTTGTAGAATTTGTTAACTCCAAAAAGTTTTAAGTGTTAAGTTTATTCACCCCCTCTAAACTTAACCAAAGCCTTTTCAAGGGACCAACAATTGGTATCGAGCAATGCTTACGCTCAAGAAATCCTACTTGTTGTGCTTGTGAAAATTCTTTGAAACTTTCTTTCAAGTTACTGATTTTCAAAAACGTGCATCATGGATAACACACAGTATGCTAGAACTATGTTGATGTGCTCTCTAGATAAATTTGATGAGTATAAACGTCGAATCTGAGGCTTACCTTGTCGCAACTCATGATGAGATGATGGATGTACTAACCGATGGACCACACTGGAGATTACCAAAAAGAATAGCAGTGGGTGATACAAGCCGAGTACATTCCTAAACCAAAAAAGAGAACGGAATGCAGAAGAAGGCAGAAAAAGAGCAAACCTCAACAACATTGCTATTGATATCATTTATAGAACTTTGGATAGCAATATGTACATGAAGGTTAAGGATTGCAAAGCGCAAAGGAACTTTAGGACAAGATACATTTGATCTGTGAAGGCACCGATGCAATAAAGAAGAATAAAATCGGTGTGGCCAAAAAAGGTTCCAAAAGTTCAAGATCTTTGCTTAAATGAAACCATTGAGCAAATGGAATCAAGATTCAATGCAATCTGGATGAACTTACCTGCTTGAGTGTAAGTTATTCAAAAGAGGAAATAAACACCAAAATCTTGGAAGCTCTACCGCAAAAGATGTTTGGAAAATGAAGGTATTGCAAAAGAAGAAATGAGAAAGTTGCATGAAGAAGACACCTTCAAATTGTTTTCAGATCTAAAGGCTTATGAATTTAGCAAAAAGCTTGTGCTGGAATCGAAAAAGAAGAGCCAAAGACAGTGCATTGGTGCTTCACATCAAGAAGAAACATCAGGAGGACGGGATGATCTCTTTGGATGAGATGCAAGAGCGATTGCCCTACTGAGCAAGAAAATCGGGATGATGAAGACTGGAAAGGCTCCTTCAAGAAATTTCACAAAGAGGCCTACTGAAAGAAGGAAAGAAGAACCAAAGAAAGATAATGACAATCTGTGGCTTTCATTGCAAGAAACCAGGACACTTCAAACTGAATCGTCACGAGTTAAAACAAGGCAAGGAACACGATTATCTTTGCTTCAACTGCAAGAAGCTCTGTACATTTTAGACTGATTGTCGGACTCACGAAGACCAAGAGTCAACAAAGAAGACATGGCAAGAAGGCTATGGTTTTGAAGATGAATCAGGGTATGATGTGGAATACGAAAAGGAAATGAATCGGATGACACAAAGATCAAGTTCTTTGATATGGAAGATTATGCTTTGATGGCCAATATGGATGGGCGAGGAGGTATACAACATTGTATCTATTAATACTCCGGGTGGAAGTGATTGTGAATCAACTTGTGGTTCAAATCCTAGAAATTCGACAATAATGAGACTTTGGATGCCATCCTTAATCAATCGAGGATAATACAATGCGGTTATGAGATTGTGAAGGCTGAAAAAGAAGCTCTTGAGTTAGAAGTTGGAAGATTGAAAGCTGAATTAAGGGTTCTCAAAGGTAAGGAAAAGATGTTGGATGTAATTAGTATAAGTCTCTGCTTTGAACATCCAAAGACCTCTGAATCTCTTTGAACCATCTTGTTCCACTCAATGCATACAAATCGGGAAAGCCTTACATGGGGATAGAGCAGGGCTTGGATTTGGAAACCAACAATCTAACAAGAGTGGATCCAGTAAGGTCACTGAACCTAGTACCAGAAGTGGTCCTAAGTTTGTACCTGCGCTAGATTCAACTCCCGATGGGTTGCCGAGGCGAAGAAACCCAATGAGAATGCTTCAAGGAAGCAAAATCGAGAAGTCAAAGAAGTCAATGACTCCTAATAAAAAGAATAAATCAAAAAAATAGGAATTCACTTGTGCCTTCTAAGCTGCTGATAAGCGGACTGCTACCAAGTCTCTTTGGACCACGTAAGGGTATGAAAGCAGAAATATTCCAAGGATACGAATCCTAAACCCCAAAATGTTAATCATTCAAATGATACTTATCTCAGGGGGAAAGGTAGACTGTTCCCATTGATGATGATTGGAATATTCTGCATCTAATGCTAGAAAGCAATAAGTACAACCATGTCGCTAGAGGTAAAACCTAAGCAATGGAATCAACAAAGGACTCGGCAGAGGACTTATAAAAGGCCTCAAGCAGGGACCTCGTGAGACTCCATATTACGGGGTTGTTCTAACAGACATGACAAACTAATGGTTATGCTAATGTTTCTAACAACCAAAGTCACTTAAAAAAACATTATAAACCAAAAGGCCAGAAAACATATGTGATTCTACACAACCCTCACGTCGAGAACTTATGGATGTGTGGAATACATGTATGAACCAAAGTATGACACATTCAGGAGAAGACCTTATGGAAACATACCAAGGGTCATGCTTGCCACTGACCACTATGGACCCAAACAGGTTTGGGTACCTAAAATGCATTAACTTTGTTTTGTAGGGTGTCTGGTACTTTGACAGTGGATGTTCCAGACATATGACAAAGGATAAGCATTGTTTGTCAAATTTTGTGACAAAAGATGGTCCAAGGGTGAATTTTGGCAACAAGAATACACCTGGATATACAAGAGGATATGGCACACTTGTGAGAAATGGACTTACTATCAAGAATGTTGCATATGTGGAAGGACTGGACTACAACTTGTTGAGCCTTTGGACAATTTCGTGACATGGGATACAAGGTCACTTTTGACAAAAACAAGCTGTATTTTCATTAGTGAAAGAGGTGATCAAGTTGTACTTTTGGTAGAAGACAACGAGAATATGTATGTTGTGGATTGGTCTCACTGTGCAGTTCGAAACTCTGCTCGATTGTGCATACCAAGTCCGAACTCAATTGGTTATGGCACAAGAAGTTGAATCATTTAAACTTTGATGATATTAATCGGTTGGTGAAGAAGAAGATGGTGATTGGTTTACGATATCACATTCAAGAAGGATGCTATATGTGATGCATGTCGTGAGGTAAGCAGATAAAGTCAAGCTTCAAGTCAAAACCAAACAATCAACTAATAGAGTGTTGGAGCCGATGCATATGGATCTTTTGGACCAATAACTCCAACAAGTGTAACAGAAAGAAGTACACTTTAGTGGTTGTGGATGATTATTCAAGGTACACTTGGGTGATATTTATGAACAAGAAAAGTGAAACACTCAAAAGCATGCCTAATCTTTTGAAGAGATTAAAAAATGAGAAAAGTTTAATAGTAATAAAGATAAGATCGATCAGTCTTGAATTTCTCAACAAAGTTATAAGAGAATATTGTGAAGCAGAATGGTGTACTACATCAACTTGTCGATCTTTGGTACACCTCAAAAAAACGGGTTCTTTGAAAGAAGAAACATGACTTTAAAGGAAGCGGGAAGAACAATGATCCGTGAAGCATTGCTACTACCGAAAGATATTGAAATTTCAAGCAGTCAATACAAACATGCTATACACAAAGCAGAACATCAAGAAACAAGAAGAAGTCAAGACACCTTATGAGAATTGGAATGGAATGAAACCTAACATATCCTATTTCCATCCATTTGGAAGCAAGTTTTTTATCCTAAATCACAAAGTTCATTTGAAAACATTCCAACCTAAGTCAGATGAAGGGATTTTCTTGGGATATTCTTCAGTCAGCAAGGCATTCAGGGTACTGAACAAGAGGTCACTGAAACATGAAGAAACAATCCATGTTGTGTTTGATGAACCTAAGTTTACTGGTATGGAAGATGGAGATTGTGAACCTGCTGAGAATCAACAAGTCACTGATCCAGATTGTGTTGAAGTTTTGGAAAGATTCAATGATTTAAAAGTTTCGATCATCGCCTCTTTGAACACCCTGTGATAATGTTCTCGATGCAACAATCGAGGCGGTTCAAGGATCTCATTGACCCCACAGAAGAAGCTACAACAGACCCTACTGAAGATGAGGTTCCTGAAAATCAAAATAACCAAAATCCACAATGGTTAAGGAACCACCCTGCTGAACAAGTTATTGGCAATGTACAGCAAGGTGTGAGGACTAGAAGACAACTGGAAGCCATGTTTACTTGTTTTCTATCTCAAATGGAACCAAAAGTTGTTGAAGAAGCTATTTCAGATCCAGACTGGATAATAGCTATGCAAGAGGAATTGAATGAATTTGAAAGAAATCAAGTTTGGACACTAGTTGAAAGGCCAAGTCATGCAAATATCATTGGTACTAAGTGGGTATACAGAAATAAACTTGATGAATCTGGTACCATTGTGAGGAATAAGGCCAGACTAGTTGCAAAAGGCTATTCTCAATGTAAGGAATAGATTTTGATGAAACTTATGCACTGTTGCAAGATTGGAAGCTATCAGATTATTCTTGGCACATGCTGCATATAAAAACTTCAAAGTATATCCAATGGATGTCAAAAGTTCATTTTTGAATGGCATTCTAGAGGAGGAAGTGTATGTACAGCAACCTCCTGGATTTGAAGTTAAAGATCAAAAGATAAAGTGTATAGACTCAACAAAGCACTTTATGGATTGAAACAAGCACCAAGAGCATGGTATGAGACTATCTCAATTCTTGGTGGACAATGGTTTTACAAAGGCACCATTGACAAGACACTTTTCGAGGAATCGAGTGAAGGGAAAGACACCCTGTGTACAAATTTATGTGGATGACATAATATTTGGTTTACGAAAATGATTTACTTTGTGAAAAGTTTGCAAATCTAATGAAGAGTAAATTCCAAATGAGTATGATGGGAGAAATGAACTACTTTTTGGGATTGCAAGTTAAACAAATGAAAGATGGAATCTTCATTCATCAAACCAAGTACACCAAGGAGTTGCTGAAGAAGTTTGGTATGGAAAACAGCACTAAGAATTCAACTCCTATGAGTACAAATATCAGACTAGATGAAGATAAAGAAGGCAAAGATGTTGATCGGACCTTATCTGAAGGATGATAGGCGATCTCATTGCATACTGCTCGCCAAAGACAAACTGATATATCCTTTGATGTAGGTGTTTGTGCAAGATTTCAATCTAAACCTAAAGAAAGTCACTTAGGTGCAGTCAAAAGAGTTCTCAAGTACCTTAAAGAGACTTTGGGAGTAGGGATATGGTATTCCAAGGAAGGAAGCTTCAAAGTTATATCCTACTCAGATTACGATTATCTTTGGATGCAAGATTGATAGAAAAAGCACCTCGGGAACACATCGGTTAATGGGAAATATTTGGTTTTCTGGTTTAGCAAGAAAGCAATTCTATATCAACTTCCTTCAATTTGAATACATTCTTCTTTGGAAGTTGTTGTGCACAAGTACTATGGCTAAGACAACAATTAAGGGATTATGGAATTGAAGAAAAGGAAATTCCAATTATGTGTGACAACACAAGTGCAATTGCAATCACGAGAAAATCTTGCTTTTGCACTCAAGAACCAAGCATATTGATGTGAGACATCATTTTATAAGGGATCATGTTGAAAAGAAAGATGTGGTGGTTCTATACATCCCTACTGAAGATCAACTTACTGATATTTTCACTAAACCACTTGATAGTGAAAGATTTGCTAAACTAAGGACTGAACTTGGAATTATAAAAGTTGGTGATAATCGCGATTGTCTTTGGAATTCACCAAGGGATTAGTCTTTGCTATATTGGGTGAGCTCACTTAGCAGATTAGTCATTGGTATCAACAATTCCATGTACTTATGTTTGGACAATTGGGCAAATGAGGTTGCCAAGGGGATTGGTCTTTGTCATGTTGGGTGAGCTCACTTGACATATCAGTCATTGGTATTAAACTTCATCTTGTATTATCAATTGAACAAATATAGGAAGAAAACAAGGATCAGCAGAGTACTTATGTCGCCGAGTCTTGAAGCCTATTTATCGCCAGATCTTTGAGCCCACCCTCTTGAGGACTACCTGTTTGAATGGAACGTTACTCAGTCAAATTTTATTAAAGTCAAAAAGCAGTTTGGCGGGATATTTATTTTATCCTTTATAACCACAGTTAACACGATCTAACGGTTATCAGACGTTATGGAACACGTGTCAAGCCAGCATTTATTCAGATTAATCGTGGTCAAGCATCAATGTACGTGCACTGATAGTTATAACTACTCACTGTCTATTTATACAGGCTATCACACAGCAGATTCTCTACTTGCAAATCTGCTTTATCACTGCGATTTTTACACTGTGTGAACACAGATTTGAGAATCAATCTTCTTCATCTTACTTTCTCATACAAATGGCGGAAAAGGTTGATGTCCAGATTGAATCAAGCCAAAGTGTTAGAGGCTTTGTTGTGGATGCAAACAGAACTGAATTGGCCATTAACATTGGTCGAAGAATAAGGAGATATGCCGGTCTGGAGAATATGTTGAATATAAGACTGGAGACAATTTCATATACAAATATTGTCAGTTTCTGGAGAAACATTCAAATACAGGAAGGAACTGAAGCATTTAAAACGGTTGTGAATGGACAAGAAATAGAAATTTCCTCAAGTCTGCTGAGGGAAGTTTTTGGATTTGAAGAAGTAGTGGATGGCTCAGTCAATCCTGAAGAAATGGGATTGGACAAGATGGTGTTTGTTGATCAGATCAAAACAAATGCAGCCACCAAATCTGTTCCAGGCATCAACTGCAAACATATTGGAAGTGAATACAGTCTGCTGAGCAAACTCATTGCTAAGAACATACTTGGATTGATTGGAAGTATGGATACTCTATCAGGACCCAAGATAGAGTTGATGATAATCATTTGCAGGAGCATAAAGTTTGATTGGGCTGGTTACTTCATTCATTATATGAAGAAAGTTTTCAAGGAAGAAAAAGGGGGAAAGAGGAAATCCAAGGCCCTGCCCTTAGGATTGATGGTTTAGACCCTGCTGAATCATTTGGAAATCCTTGATGTAGCACCTAAAAAGATAAATCGGGCCTAGATACAAGAAGGAAATTGATTATGCTATTCTGGTCTAGATGATGATGAAGAGGTTCTTTGGAGAAGTCTTGATGATGATAATGGTGGAGATGATGGTGATCTTTGGTGGTGAGCGAGGTCAAGCAACCTAAAAGAAATCATTAAACTCTTTGCACCAAAGAAAAGTCTTGAGAAAGAAAGGGTGGAGATACAAGGAAGATAATCAAGTATTAGAGCCTTCAAAGAAAAAACAAAGCAAGCAAAGACTGATCATTGAGTGCTTTGAGGGTTGATGGAGGTTCTTGACCTGCTTTGTTTACGCAAGAAAACAGATTGTTGAAATCTTGAGGGAACAACAGAAAGAAGCTAGTAGAAAGAGAAAATCTACTGGAAAAGATGATGAACCCCTTTCCAAGATAAGAAAAGAAATTATCCATAAACAAAAACATGGAAAAGGGAAAGAACTGAAAAACTTGGAAGCTCAAAGAGTCCAGGAGGAAGCATCAGTAGAAGAGGAAGAAGAATTCATTGAGGTGAGCCCTTGACAATAATCAAGCTGTGGAGATTCTCGACTCCTCACCTGAAGAGGTTGTCAAGTCCACGATCTTTGGACGAGTTGTTATTGAGCAACTGTTGAAGATATCTGAGCAGATCCATCGACCACGAGCTTTCTTGTAGTATCTAATGAAGAACCACAAACAAACCACCGAACTGAACTCTTGTGGTAGTGAAGAAATGGTTGAAGACCCTGCAATTGTTGCAAGAACTCAGGGGGAAGAGCAGTCTGCTACTAACCCTGCTGATGAGCATATAAGTCAGGGGGAACCAAGTGTGGTACAGACGGAAGTAGTAGGCACAAATGTACAAGCTCAAAGAACTCTCTTGACTTTCAAACATACATTGAAGAAACCATGAACCTACTTGTTGGAACCTTTGGAGGTCAACAAGGTACTGGAGTTGCTCCCAGGAGATCTTTCATGCCCTTTGAAAGGCATGTGAAAGAAAGAAAGAAAACTGAAGAGTATGTAGATCCCAAACTTCAAAAAATTGCTGACTATTTCCAATGGAAGTTTGGTTTCTACCAAAGACAAAAGCCAGCTGCTGAACCTATGACAGATTTTGAAGAATGGGCTTTTGAAAAGTTGGGAGTGGAGAACTTGCTGGATCTGGTTGATACCACTCTGCTGCAATCAAGACTGATGGATTTGTTTGATGAGCAACAGAAGGAGGAGGGCATCAAGTTTAGGGATCCAAGAGATGGAAATGATGACTCTTCCTCATCATCAGATTCAAGAGGAGATTTTCCCTCTGGACTAGGAGGAACCAGTGGGACTGCAGTAACCATAGAACCACCGCACTGTGATCCATCGATCTTTGGTAAGTCTGCTTGAGGCCGCCAGATGGAGAGATGGATGAGGATCTACAAGATCTCACCATGGATGATCTGGAAGCATTGATCAATGAAGGAATCAATTTGAGTGCTAGTAAGGTTGGTGATGAACCAAGTACATTCTATGTTGTAGAGCCTCTTGCACTGCCGAAGTGAGCAGTGAGGATTTGGATGGAGAAAAAGTTCTTGATTTCAATGAACTAGTGCCCATTTCGAAGAATCCATTGAATATCAAGATGGATTTGACTTTGAGGGCATTCCAAGTGGATAATGAGGCTATATTCAATCCACAAAGAAAGAATTGAAGAGAGTGCAGTTCAGTTTTGGGCTACAAGCAAAGACTGAACAAAGGTTGGAACAGGAGGTACAAGCTGCTGAGTCTCAGACAGCACCTGGACACAGGTTGGAACCAAATTTGGGTTTGGAGGAAACCCCTGCTGTTGTTGGTAAGGCTGCTGTCGTGGAGCCTACTGGAGACAAGACCACTGAAGGGAAAGATGGGCGGCAGATCGCACATTAATGATGGATGAGCATTTCTTTGGACTATGACTTTAGTGATGAGGAATTTCGGATGCCTGAAGAAGAAAATATTGATGTTGATCCCCCTCAGGCATTTGTACCTGTTTTTGAAGAACCTGCCATTGATCCTATCTTGGAAGAATATCAAGGACCTAACCCTGCTGGTCTAGATAGGAGTTGGGCAATGGTTGTAAGCAATCAGAGGCCACAGTACAATGTTGAGGACCCTGCTGATGATGCTACTGATGGAAGGATGACCAGTGAAGTGCCAGTTGAAGTGTTGAATGAGTTAAGAACTGTGAGGCATGATATGCAACAGTTAAGGACTTAACTGGACAGACAAGAAGAAAGATTTGAAGAACTGATGAAGATGGTGAATGAAAACAGACAATCTACTACCACAGTTGCTTCAAACTTCACATCTACTCAAAATGTTGTGAATGATCTGATACTAGATGTGAAGGGAATCAAGGTTGGAAATACTGCCAAAGAGAAGTTTCTGAAAGACCAATTCATTTCCATCCATCAGAAACTTGACAACCTTGCCGCTACACCTAAACCTCATCGAGCTCTTGGCCGCACAACAACTCGCCATGCACGATCCTAAACTTCTTGAAAGGATCAATCTCTTTGGAGAGACCTTGCAATCAAGGATTACCGCAATTGATACAAGAATGAAATTATGGAAGGTCAATTGAATAGAGTGGTAATCTCTCAGGAGGGTAGTCATGGCCTAATGTCCCGTTTTGTTGATGATGTCACTAAGGGGGAAGAGGGCCAATCAGCTGCAGCAAAAGAGGCTGCAAGACTCTTTGCAAAGAAAAGATGGGAGGATGAGATTAATGCTCTCAGGCAACCTGCACCTGGCAGAGTTCAACTTACTGATGATCTCCTTAGACAATAAAAGAAAGAATACTATAACAGAAGGAGACCTTATCATAACATGGGATATCATGAAGGTCTAAACTCTTTCTTGGCATTGAAATTTTGGGAAGCAAAGTCGAGCCTTAAGGGCAAATTACAGAGGAGGAGGCGAGAGGTGGAAGAGGTGGAAGAAGTGGCAGAGGTGATAGGATCTTACCTATCACAAAAGCAAAGGACTCACTTGATGAATTCAAGGAACTGTACATGAAGTTTGGATTCAGAGTGAATGATATTAATCTTATCCTGCCTGAAGCATGGAACTGGTGGAAACAAGTTAATCCCTACATTGATTTTACTTTGATTGAAAATGATTGGATGAGGGATATGATAGAACAAATCAGAGCCTATCAAGAGCAAACTGAGAAGGCTAGACAAGAAAGAGAAAAGAGACGATGAGATCGGCATTTTTTTAAGCGCATTATGTCTTTCTTTGATTCTAGATCGTAATAGCTTTGAACAAATGATTTTAATGAAAGATGAATATTTGTTCTGTTTTGTCTTAATCTTTTGCTTTCTTTGATTAGGTGAGGTAGTGGCATCATCACCAAAAAGAGGAAATTGTTAGACTTATTTCTATGTTTTGATGATGAGTGCCATACTAGCTATTATAGTGCAAAGGCAAAAGATGTCTAGATCAATTGTATAGGTTTATTAGAGTTTGATTCATAAATAGGTTTGATCAAACAAGAATCTTTGTAAAAGGCTCTTTGGTTGATATCGCCAGACTAGTACAGGTCGAGAAGGTAGATAGGTCGATGAGACTAGTCAGAACTGCCAAGGCCCGAAGATCTGGAAATTTGAGGCTCAAACTCGATTCTGAAGGCTAAGGGATCAAACTTAGTAATTAAAGTCAAGGATATGGAATCAGAATTTAGGCAAGTCTGTGATGACCTAAACTGATTACATATACCTTGTGTAGAAGGTCTAAGTTCCATAAGTTGGATGAAGTTTGGAACTTGGTTATATTTAAAAAGGTGTAATCTAACTTCACAAACAAAAGTTAGATAAAAGAAATCAGCTGCATTATATTTTATACACAGCAAATTGCTGTTCAGCAGACTGATAGGTACTTCAGCAGACTGATGAACCTGCTGATATATACCTCGATTAATTCAAGATTATATTGGAAGATTACATGGATAAGGACAGCCAACTACCTCTGATTTGATCAAACAAATCAGTGGTTAGGATTAAAAGAACGTTGGGATGATTCAGGACTTTATCCAATGGACACAAGTCAAAGGGTGGACAGACTGCACTGTCAAAAAGGAATTCTGACAGTGTCAGTCCTATGAATAGTGACAGAATGCAAATCAGATGGGACAAAAACAAGGAACGGTTACATTTGAATTTCAAATACAAGTCACATGCATTCTTGCCTATAAATAGAAGACTTTCAACTCTCGAAGCATGGTGATGAATTTGGAAAAACCTTAAGAGATAACTCGAAGTGAAAAACACCTGCTGAACTTACTGAGCATAAAGCTGCTTGATCTAGAGAATTTCTTCAAGTGCATTCTGTATTCAAGCTACATCAAGATTACACACTTGAAGACTGCAAGCTGCTGATTATATCATCCTAATCAAGTCTTTGCAACCGAATCATTTAGTTGATTCAATCTTTAATTTATAAAGAACCTCTTGAAGACAGTGAAGCACTTTGGTGTTAAAGGCATTGTTGTTTGTGGTGGGTGGTGAAGAGGCAATCCTACCCTTCAAGGACCAAAGTGGAAGACTAAGGAGCGACAATCCTACCTGATTTTGATTTGTGAAGCCATAGTTATTGGTGAAGGACAAGCAACTTAGGAATCTTTGTAAAGGCTACATCAAAGATCTTTAGTGAATTTCCTCCAACATCACAGAGAAGAGTGGGTGGCGAGGATTACAACACTGGAACCACTATAAAATTTGCCTACTTACTTACGCATTTATATTCTCGCATTTAGTTTATTACACACATCAACTTATTGAATCTAGCAATCAAATCACACACATACACTAATGAGTATCTAATACTTAGTATCATATTTAACAACAAGTTTTAAGGCTTAATTTTGACATAATTCATTTGCACAAATTCAGCAAACTCAACTATCGATGAGACTCATTGTTTATCGCCAGAGCTCATGAAGTCTCAACAAACTCAACTATCAGTGAACTCTTGTTTATCAAGAAGCTCTTGAAGTCTCAACAAACTCTGAAGTATATCAAGCATTCTTTGAAGTTGTAGAATTTGTTAACTCCAAAAAGTTTTAAGTGTTATGTTTATTCAACCCCCCCCTCTAAACTTAACCAAAGCCTTTTCAAGGGACCAACAATTGGTATCGGAGCATACATTCGCTCAAGAAATCCTACTTGTTGTGCTTGTGAAAATTCTTTGAAACTTTCTTTCAAGTTACTGATTTTCAAAAACTTGCATCATGGATAACACACAGTATGCTAGAACTATCTTTGATGTGCTCTCAGATAAATTTGATGAGTATAAATGTCGAATACAGCTTACCTTGTCGCAACTCATGATGAGATGATGGATGTACTAAGCGATGGACCTTTGGAGATTACCAAGGCGTGAATGATGGGTGATACAACCGAGTACATTCTAAACCAAAAGAGAAGTTGCAGAACTCAACTATCGAGTGAACTCATTGTTTATCAAAGTGAGCTCTATGAAGTCTCAGCAGAGACTCTGAAGAATCAAGCAGTCGCTCTTGAAGTTGCAGAATTTGTTAACTCCAAAAAGTTTTAAGTGTTAAGTTTATTCACCCCCCCCTCTCTAAACTTAACCAAAGCCTTTTCAAGGGACCAACAGATTCTAAATTTAAACGTAAGAAATTACAAAAGAAAATTCTGGGTATTTATAATTTGTAGTAGGGGTAGTTAAGAATTGAGTGGGACATTAGAACGTCTTGTCATAAATATTTTGAGATTGTGAAAAGGTGGACGAGTGGAAGATATGGAAGGTTTAGATTTGAGAAGGACCACGTCTTTTCTTGACATCTGTAGCTAGAAAATAGTGAAAAGAGTAGGTACGGTGTATCAACAATTTGTATATGTTGATTTTGTCCTTGTCTTTGAATTAAAAACTCAGTTGTAAATACAACTTAGTTTTGTGAATTCCACTTTTCAGTTCTCAGTTTAGCGGGTTTTCTCCTGCAAAACAAAATAAGAAATTTTTGGTAACCATATCTGTTTGGGTCCTAACTGATTAGTTTTAGATGATACAGCTTTATTTTTAACTGGATGGATCTTTGATCAGTTTTTCTTCTATATAATTAGCTACTCGTAGTAACTCTCTTTCTGCTTCTTCTAAAAGATCACTTAGGGATGGAAATCCTCTGGATTCATCATCAACTATCGCATTAAACTCAATGTCTTCATCATAACTGAAATGAGGTTCCGGATTTGTGTGAGAGCTTGTAGTACTGAATCTTTCAAATACTTGATCCTGGAAATCATAGACAACATTCTGCAAGTAGTCAGTCAGGGGGTTATTTAGCCAGTTCCTAATTCTAGATGTATCCATTTAAATGAAGTACATAAAGGATTGTCAACAACTGGTTTATAGCTTAAGCAGTAACAACTCGTATCTCCTCCAGAAGGAAGAACTTGCTCCGATACCAATTGTTGGTCCCTTGGAAAGGCTAACACAAGTTTAGAGGGGGGGTGAATAAACTTGTCACCAAAAACTTTTCCCAAATTGGAGAAGCCCCAGAGGCGAGTTTTGTCAAACTCAAAGCGATACTCTCATTTCAGTTTTGTTCCTGTCCTGAAACTTGTGCGGAGTTCAGCTAACTCAACTGAGTATAAGTCAATGCTGACTTATATTTAGTCTTGTTAACTGGAAGCGGATATAAATTAGCCTTTAACAACTAGTTAACTTTGTTTCGGAGTGAAAACCACATAAATATAACTATAATAAAGTAAATGAATACGTAAAGTAAATAGACAAGATTTATAGAGGTTCCAGGTGGTGTAATCCTGTCAATCCTCTCTTCCCCTGTGATGCGGAGGAAAATTCCACTAGAACTTCTTTGAGATGGACTGGTTACAAAGAGTCCTAAACTGATAGTCCTTGACTAATCCCTAGCTTCACTATCTAAACACTTGTAGAACAGGTAGGATTGCTGCTCTTCAACTGTTTGAACCACTGGTCCTTGAATGGTAGAATTGCCTCTTCACCAGCTCATCACACACACAGTCTTCCTGACTGCACTCAACTGTCCTTCACACCTTCTTGGTGTTTCACAGTTTAAACCTTTGATAAAATCAAAGTTGAGACTTTGAATCAATAACTATGATTCAACTGTGATTTGAGCTTTTCTTCTGGATAATTAAATTAATCACGGCTCCGTATTTCTTCAAATGAATAAACTTGATTAATCTTGAATGCACTTTTAACACTTGAAGAAATTTCTCGATCTTGCAATTAAGTGCTTAGCATGTGTTCTTTTGAATTTGGCTTTCCCCCTTAATTAAATTTTTCTTGACTAGATAGATTCTTTTTAGTTTTCCTGCTCTCTTGTAATATGCACACACTCTTATTGACATTGTAGAGGTGGTCTATTTATAGGGGTTCATTCAACGTTCATCCTGCTTGAATCTTGCAACGGCTATTTTATGACCGTTCTGATTTGTCCGTAGTTCATCCAATAAAATCACTTCCTTTGTAACGTTCGATTGTACGATCAGTTTAATGGATGACTGACATATAAAACTGAGTTTCCTTATCAGTTTTATACTAAGTTTATCACTTGTCAGTTTCTTGACTGACTTGGAGCATTAACTGAGATTTTACTCTTCTTCAAATATCAGTACTCCAGTTTTCATCGGATTATAATTGACTTAATCAGAGTACACCATGACTCATTATCATCTAAGAATTCATTGTCCTTAGGATTCTTAGGTCTTCATACAAGATCCATAAAGTCAGTTCAGGTCACCACAATCTTGCCTGAAGTCTAACTTTACAGTTTCGACTTGGTCTTCATAACTGAGTTTGAACCCTCAGTTCTTCAATCTTCAATAACTGAGTTTGAACCCTCAGTTCTTCAGTCTTCTTAGATAATCCAACCGAGTCTGTAACTCTCAGCGAACTTATCTTCTTCAGTTTTCTGTTGATGTGCTCTATTGTTCAGTTTCTCTAAATCTCAGTTTCTTACTTTCTCGGTTCGACCTAGAACTATTACACGATTGCTTGTGCGATTTAACTTATACAAATATCAGACTCTAATAAATCCTATACATTGATATCTAGACATCTTTTTGCTTTGCACTATAACAGCTAGTTATGACACTTCATCAATGGGGTTTAGAATATTAACTGAATAAGCGATGAATCATCATCAAAATATAAATTTTATTTCCAACAGATGTTCTCACTGAAGGTCCTCCTTAGATCATGCACATGCAAATTGTTGGTGGTGAACAAGTTAGAATTCCAAAGCCCAACGATTAGTGGAATGCTGAGGATGGGAAAAGAGCCACTCTCAACAACATTGATGTGGATATAATTTACAGAACCCTCGATAGCAACATGTATCTAAAGGTCAAAGATTGCACAATTACAAAAGAATTGTGGGATAAACTACAGTTGATTTGTGAAGGTTCAAATACGGTGAAGGAAAACAAGGTCACAGTAGAAAAACAAAAGTTCTTTGAGTTCAATATGAAGAATGGTGAGACCATTGAACAAATAGAGGGAAGATTTAATGCTATCTAGATGAATTGGAATTACTACACATAGCCTATACAAGGAAAGAAATTAACTCCAAAGTTTTGTGAGCATTACCCTCATTCTTGAAAATAAAGGTCACAGCCATGGTAAAGTCAAGAAACTTGAAAACTGAGGATACGTTCAAAATATTCTCAGACTTCAAGGCATATGACTTTAGTGAAGATTTTGCTGAGTTTTCTACACTAGAAGCAATGAAGAGTTCATCTCTCGCAGTTGCTCACATAGAAGAACCATCTAACAACCAGGACGAACTGGATGAGAGGGAACAACAGATGGCCTTGATGATGAAAAGAACCAGAAAGATGAAATCTGGTCAAAGCTACACAAAGAAATACATCAAGAAGGTTTCTGAGAAAAAGGGGGATGCAAAGAATGAGTATTTGTGCTTCAATTGCAAGAAACCTGGACACTATAAAGCTGACTGGCTGTAACTAACAAACAAAAAGTATCAACAAAATAAACCAACTAAAGAGCATTAGATGAATCAGATGATGAAGCTGGGACTGAAAAAATTGCAGAATCTGATGACACAGCCCTCATGGCACGTATGGAAGATTCAACTGAGGTACTTCAATCTAACACTAAGTATAACTCTGCATAAAGTGCTTGTTCTTCAACAGTTGGTTCAAAGCCTAGGAATTCCGAGATGGAAGAAACCTTAGACGTTCTCATGAAACAGATGGTGGTAATACGATCTGGTTATGAAGCTGTGAAAGTTGAAAAGTAAATTCTCTTCTCAGAAATCCAAAGATTAAATGCTGAGTTGAACATTCTCAGAGCTAAGTAAACTAACTTTGCTAACACTGGTAATCCAGTAGTTGAGTCAGTAGCTCAGTCAAGCTGTGTAACTGGATTCAAATCTGGCAAGCCCTATGGTGATGGGACTGGTATTGGATTTGATACACAATGGAGTTCAAAGGAAGGAACTAGCAAGGCCGCAAAACAAAGTGTCAAAACTAGAATCAAGTTTGTAGCTGACCAAAGACCTCAATCTAAGAAGTCAGCTGGACTAGCTCAACAAACTAAAAATGTTCAAACCAAGCAACATCAGTATGATAAGAAGAAAGTAGCATCTAACAAAGGTAAATCCAAGGGAAGAGTAGCTGATCATTCTAAACATAATGATGGTAGATCAACAACAAGATCTACTGGACCTAAGCAAAACAAGAACCAGAAAAATCCTAGAAAGTCTAAGAATACGAATCATTCTTGAGGTAACCAAGTAAAGGGGAAAGGTAGATTATTTCCATCTGATGAAGACTGGGATTTTCCTGTCTCAGTTAGTAAACCAATCAATAGAAACCAGTTTACTAAAGCTGGGCCACAGCATAACAATCTGTATAGATCTTACCCAAGATCTCAGCAGAAAGCTCAGTTCTGAGGTCCATAATGACCTCAGTTTAAAGCTGATATTTAAAATCAGCAGAGCGATGGATTCTATAACAAGTTTAACAACAAAAGGCACAATGTTTATCAGTTTACACCAAAAGGCTAGAGAACATATATGAATGGATCACAATATGATAGAAGAATTTATAGATCTGTGGCATACATATACGAAAACAAGTGCAACTCATTGAAAAGAAAACCATATGGAAATGTTCCAAGAGTTGTACTTACCACTGACCCTTATGGACCCAAACAGACTTGGGTACCTAAAAATATTTAATTTGTCTTGCAGGAACTATGGTATTTTGATAGTGGATGCTCAAGACACTTGACCAAGAGCAGAGACTATTAGGAAGATTTTGTTGAAAAGAATGGACTTAAAGTCAATTTTGGAAGCAAAGATAGACCTGGATTCACTAGAGGATATGGCACCTTAGTGAAAAATGGTTTAAAGATCAAGAAAGTTGCATATGTGGAAGGACTACAATACAACTTACTGAGTACAAGTCAATTTTGTGATATGGGATACATAGTCACCTTTGACAATGAATACTGCATTGTGATCAGCTAAACTGCACATCAAGTTGTTCTTGCTGGAAGAAGACATGACAATGTGTACAATGTGGATTGGACAACTGCAGTATCAGAAACTTGTTTACTTGTGAATACCAAATCAGAAGTCAGATGACTATGGCACAAGAAGCTGAGTCACCTCACCTTTGATGACATCAACTTGTTAGTAAAAAGAAAGCTAGTTATTGGTCTATCAGAAATTACCTACAAGAAAGACAAAATTTGTGATGCATGTCAGAAGGGAAAACAGATCAGATCAAGCTCCAAGACCAAATCTCAACACTCAACCAACAGAGTTTTAGAACTTCTACACATAGATCTCCTTGGACCAGTTACACCAATCAGTGTTATTGGAAATAAGTACACACTGGTTGTAGTAGATGATTACTCAAGATATACATGGGTGATTTTTATGGCAAATAAAAGTGAAACACGATAAAAGTAGAAACTCTAGTTGAAAAGACTTCAATTTGAGAAGAGTGTCACAGTTATCAAGATCATATCAGATAAGGGAACTGAGTTTATCAACAAAGTAATCAAAGAATATTGTGAACTAAATGGAGTTCTACATCAACTAGCAGCTACAGGAACACCACAACCAAAAATGGAGTAGCTGAGAGAAGTAATAGAAGACTTAAAGAAGTTGGGAGAACTATGATCAATGAAGCAAAACTACCTGACCGATAGTGGGCAGAAGCAGTTAACACAGCTTGTTATACCCAAAACAGAGACATGAAAAGACGCCTTATGAAATATGGAATGGGATGAAACCTAACATCTCATACTTTCATGCCTTTAGAAGAAAATGCTTTATTCACAACAATGTGAAGGATCAGCTCAAAACTTTTAACCCAAAAGCTGATGAAGGAATATTTCTGGGATATTCAAGTGTCAGTAAAACATTCAGAGTATTGAATAAAAGGACACTGAAGCATGAAGAATCAATTCATGAAGTATTTGATGAACCAAACTTCATTACAGATTCAATTAAAGAAATTCCAAAATCAATTTCTCAACCTAAAAATAACACCCCGGTTCTTGTGGAAATTGACAGAAATCTTGGTCAGTTGAGACTAATAGACAGGCCAATAGAAGCTAGGCCATTTGCCATAAATTTGGATCCACTCAATCAGCCTACAACTGAACCTATAGCTGACCAACCAGTTGAAGATGAAACTGAAGCAAAACCTGTTCCAGAAAAAAATTCAAGCAGAAGCAGTTCAATAAAATCAAGAAAAATCAAGCTAATGAACTGAGATGGATGAAGGATCATCTTGATGAACAAGTGATTGGAAATGTACAGCAAGGTGTAAAAACCAGAAATCAGCTAGTTCTTATGTTCACCTATTTTCTATCACTAGTGGAACCCAAAGTCATTGAAGAAGCAATCAGAGATCCTGACTGGATAATTGCTATCTCTTGCTTATACAGCCTACAAAAATTTCAAAGTATATCAGATGGATGTCAATAGTGCATTTCTAAATGGACTACTAGAGGAGGAAGTTTATGTACAGCAAACCCCAGGATTTGAAGTCAAAGACCAAGTACAAAAGGTTTACAGATTAAAGAAAGACTTGTATGGACTAAACCAAGCACCCAGAGCTTGGTATGAAACTTTGACACAGTTCTTAGTCAATAATGGTTTACAAAAGAAACCATTGACAAGACTTTGTTCAGAATCAAATATGGTGAAAAGACTCTACTAGTGCAAATATATGTTGATGATATCATTTTTTGGATCAGAAGATGAAATCATGTGTGAAAAGTTTGCCAATCTCATGAAAATAAAATTCCAGATGAGTATGATGAGAGAGCTAAACTACTTTTTGGGATTGCAAGTCAAGCAGGCAGATGATGGAATCTTTATTCATCAAACCAAATACACTAGAAAGTTATTAAAGAAATTTGGAATGGAAAATAGCTCAGGAATTGCCACACCAATGGGAACTGGTACAAGACTTGATGAAGATAAAAAAAAAGGTAAAGATGTTGATCAAACACTCTAGAGAAGAATGATTGGAGGCCTACTCTACTTGACAGCAAGCAAACAAGATATATCTTTTGCAGTAGGAGTTTGTGCTAGATTTCAATCAAGACCAAATGAAAGTCATCTAGCAGCAGTCAAAAGAATACTGAAGTATCTGAGAGACACTATTGGAGTGGGAATATGGTATTCAAAGGATGGATAATTCAAGCTAATATCATATTTTGATTTTGACTATGCAGGATGCAAAATAGATAGAAAAAGCACCTCATGCACATGTCAGTTGATGGGAAATAGACTTGTGTCTTGGTTTAGCAAAAGGCAAAACTCAATCTCAACTTCTACAGCTGAAGCTGAATATATTCCAGCTGGAAGTTGTTGTGCACAAGTTTTATGGTTAAGACAACAGCTCAGGGACTATGGGATAGATGAAAAAGAAATTCCTATAATGTGTGACAATACTAGTGCAATTGCAATAACCGAGAATCCAATTTTTCATTCAAGGACAAAGCACATTGATGTAAGACATCACTTTACAGAGATCATGTAGTGAAAAAGGATGTGACAGTTCTCTATATACCAACTGAAGATCAGTTAGCAGACATACTAACAAATCCTTTAGATAAAGAACGATTTGCCAAACTAAGAACTGAATTGGGAATCATAAAAGCCATCTAAGTCAGTTGCACAACTAAGATCCTTCAATGGGATTCGTCTTTGTTATGCTGGGTGAGCACTTAACAGACCAATCATTGACATCAACGATCTTAAAATGACATTTGGAAGAACTTATATTTTGAACAACTGACAATTTACTCAAGCTGGAGATTTAACTACTATACTGAGGATCGGTTTCTCTATTATTGGAAGTCAATCAGTCAAAAGACAATTGTTACATAGCATTTATTACCGCCGTAATTGTCAGAAAAGCGCTGCGTGTGTACTCGGATAATGACAAATAGTACATGCATTGGATACACAAATACACAGAGTGGAAGTTCAAACGGTACAACACAATCTTATAAAGATCGTGGGATCATATCTCAAAACCATTTATCACTTCTTATACTTTTGACCACAAGAAAATCTTTTCTCTCTTCACCAAAAATGGCGACTCAACAAATATTTTCAACCAAATCCATATTGATAGACAAGGTAGTAACTTTCTCTTTAGAAGAGTTTGATAAACAATGTGAAGGAACTCTTCTAGCCAGTATTTTATGTGAAAAGATTCGACGAATTTCTGGTTTAGAGAATTTATTGGACATTAGGCTGAAGAAAAATTTTGGATATTGAAGCTATTGTTCAATTTTGGGAAAATATGAAGATGGAGAAGAATTTTCTCACAAAAACCGTTCATGGGGAGAAAATCTACGTCAGCACAGAGATAATTCGACAGTTATTTAATTTCAAGAAACCAAATGAGAAATCAATTAACTTAGGAAGTTTACCTCTCAATCGAGGAATGTTTCTTTCTTAGATTTCTTCAACAGAGAAACTTGCTACTCTTCGTTCAAGTATGACTTCTGTAAATCCAAAATTTTGCCCTACTTTGCAAATGGATAACCAGAACCATCATTGGACAATTTCAAGGGCTAGAAAGTTTGTCTAAGGACAAAACAAATCTGAGGAATATTATTTGGGAACGATTCGATTTCAACTGGGCTAGATACGTTTTCAATCAGATCAAGAAATAGCATCTTGAAGAAGTTAACCGCATGAAAAGAGCCAAGGAAGAAGGAACCAAGAAAGTAAGTAGACTTTATCATAAGAAATCACTCGGTTTAGTAATACAACACTATCGTGATGCTCAAACATGGAAAAGGAGCTGAAAAAGCTAATGCACCAAGAAAAAGTTAAAAATCTTCAAGACAATATGAAAACTCAAAAGAGATGGCAAAAACTATAGTGCTGTCTAGGAAAGATGAGAAGAAGACAGTTTATGAGCGAATTATTAATCAAAAATGAATTAGGAGGAAAGCTGATTCTGTTGCTAAGAAAGCAATTGAGAAAAAGCTATTTCCAAATTCTCCGGAGAAAGAAACTGGAAAAAATAAAGAAGCATCAACCAAGGGGGAATCAGAACTGAAAATTGATCATAAAGCTGACAAAGCAGAAACTGGGAAGATTGACTTACAAACTGAGATTGTTGATGTTCAACCAATGGAAAGTGAGGAACCATCTAAATATGAAAGTTACACTCCACCAGAAAGAATTATCAACATTTTGAATATGAAGTTGAACACTATCACCAGTCAGGAATCATTAAGAGAAGAATTACAGTCAGAAGAGGAATGGTTTCTAAAATTTTTTGGAGTATGAAGCTTGAACAAACTATTTCCAATAGATGAATTTCTGACCAAGTGCTACAAGCTACTTGAAGAAAAGGCAGAACAAAAGAAGAAGCAGTTAGTACAATCATCAGAGCCTAAGGAGAAACCAAAGAATGATGATGATGAAGATAAGGATGATGGATCAATGAAACAGACAGAAACAATCCAAATAGCTCAATCAACACAAGAAGATCAGAAGAATTGAAGAAAGACTTGGAATCAAAGACACAAGAGGGCAAATGAAGACTGACATTGCAGAATTTGAAGGCTACTACAAAGACAATGATGATATTCCTAAGCTAGCTCTATGGAGAAAATGGAATGAATCAAGTCAAGTTGACCACAACAATATGTTTATCAAAGAAGATACAGACAAAGAAGCAGAGTATAGATTGCATGTTAAGGAAAGACTGTTTATTAAAATCACACAGCAAGCTTAGTTGCTTAGCTTTGAAAAATGATTCTGTAATCAGCTGAATATCAAACCAGTTTTTGGAATTTCTAATGATAAAACCAGTTTCAGTTTTACCTTTTGTTTTTATTAGTTTAAGTTTGTTTTATCTTTAAGATTTTCTTTTAAGGAGGGTTTTGGCATCATCAAAAAGGGGGAAATTGTTAGAAATAAAATTTGAGTTTTGAAGATGGTTCACCACTAATTTATTAGTTGTTTGTTTAAACCCCATTGATGAAGTGCTAAGGCTAACTGTTATAGTGAAAAAAGCTAAAAGATGTCTAGAACTGAATGTATATGATTTATTAGAGTCTGATTATTGTATAGGTTATATCAGATAAGCACTGTAATAAATTGGGTGTCCTAAAACTGAAACTGGAAGTCATCCAATAACTGAAGCTGAAGTTACTTAAAACTGAAGAATGAAAAATATAAGTTTGCTGAGGGATCAGGCTCAGTTGATTTATCTACAAGATGAAGGCTGGTGGGACAAAATCAGTTATGAAGGCTGTTGGATCAAATTCAGTTACGAAGATTGAAGAACTGGCGGTTCAGACTCAGTTTATGAAGAATAAAAGCCGAGACTGTAAAGTTAGAATTCAGGTAAGTCTGTGATGGCCCGCACTGACTTTATGGATCTTGTATGAAGACCTATGTTATATAAGAACAATGTAAGTTTTTTTATGAGATGGAATGGTGTACTCTGATCTCACATAAACTAAGGATCAGAAGAAGATAGAGGACACAGTTTCTTGAAGAAGAGTATAGAACTGAGTTAATGCTCTATATGAGTTGAAAACTGAAAATTGACTTATTCAGTTTCAACAAAGTCAGTCAGCCAATCAGTTTTACATTGAAACCATATTGGAAATCAAACATTCCAATTGGCTGAAATACTGACAAGTCAGAACGGTCACTGACATATCTGACAACAAGATAGGATATTCCATGGAATCCAACATGAACGTTAGCAATTTCAAAAATTCAATATATATAGCTGTTGGATTTCACACCTATAAATAAAGGACCTTGGTCACACACACAAAACACCAAGAATTATCAAGTTGCACAAGTATTTTCTGTGATCAAGTTATTGTGAAGTAATTGCTATCATTTCGAGCTTACCAGGTTATATCAAGAAATCTTCAAAGTGTTCAAGCATTCAAAGACATATCAAGAACCAACACTTGAAGACCCACAAGCCTGAATCACTTAGTTGACTCATAGACCCAACATTGATTTATCTAAGGTTGAGACTGTGAAGAATTTCCGGTCAAGGAAAGTGTCAAGGACAGTTGAGGGCTGTCTGGGAGACTGTGTTTGTGGCGGAGTTAGAGAAGAGGCAATTCAACCCTCTAAAGAGCACTGAAGCAATTGGAGAGCAGCAATCACACCTGTTTTTTAGTAGCTTAGATAGTGAAGCTAGGGATTAGTGAATGACTATTGACTAGGACTTTTTGTAACCGATCAACCTCAAGAAGTCTAGTGGAAATTTTCCTCCTACTTCACGGAGGAATAGGGGACTTATAGGATCATACCATCTAAAACCTCTATAATTTTTGTGTTATTTAATACTGCACTTATTACTTATTGTTATTACTTTACTGATCTTAGCAATCTACTGGCATAAGAAAACTGATTGAACTCACACTTAACACAAAAATGAGTTTCACCAAAACTCAGTTCAGCATACTTTCAAACTAAACAACATAAACTGAGGCTTTAAAATATATTTCCGCTGCATTTAACTAAGCTTTAGAAAATGTCAGTTGACAGTTTTCTAAACTTAGTTATCTCTGCTAGATATACAAAAACTCGAATCTGGATCCGATCTATAATTGGATCATCAGATCTGATTCTCAGCACCGATCGAGACACTCGATCTAGCACAGCGGAAGCTACGAATAAAATCGTATGCGATTTTACCACGATTCGATTTGCATAAATAATTAATACGACTATAAGAAAGTTGAAGATTTACCTTATCTAAGAGGAAGAGTAAATCGACATATGGAGAAGCCACAATCTTCCGGATTGTATCTCCTAGCGACGACTGGTGGACGTCGATCCTCGCTGCAGAACCTCCTCGAATATGCACAAGAAAACCTTAGGTTTTTCTTCTCTTATCGGTATTAAACCCTGGCTGAGCTTTAACCGAGTTCACCGAACGGTGTCGGGATTGGCTAAGCCAACCCGTCCTCTTCGTTGGATCATGTATGACTGCTGGATGAATCGGGTTAAGGTTGCACCATTGAGCCTCAACTCACCGGATAGCTTGACCTTGCCGGACCCCCGACGCTAACGTCGCACTTGGACGGACAAGTCGAGTCGAGCCGAAGCCCTGTTGACCGCCCTAACCAATTTGTTTATTGAACCTTTTGCTTAGTTGGTGTCCAACTTTTTCGGATTTTCCAATTTTTCAATTATTAAAATTCTTTTATGAAGTCAATACTTAATTAAAATCCACGAATGATTTTTAGATCCCAAAATTAAATTTATCGAGTAAATTTTACTTTATCATGTGAATTTTATATTTCGATAAAATTCCATTCGTTTTAATTAATTTAATTAATTACCTAAATTAATCTAAATTAATTACGTCTTCTACATGGCTAATTAATATCACGATTAATTTTCTACATGTATGCATATGCTAGGAGTGGAATTCATGAATATGATGCATGGCATGGTTATATCACAGAAATAATCATAAAAGAAAATAAATACGAAAAATAAACCACTGAGATGGACCGTTGGTACCCTCGTATCTAAGCTACCAAAAAAAATTAAAAAAAAAAACTAAACCCAATCTAATAGGTTTACTATTTTTATTTTTGATTCTGCCGCCGCATGCGTATATTAAAAAAACTTCATTCCTTCATCAAAAAAGCTTTAGCTGAGTTTGGCTTCCTTTTCTCGCACCAGCAGGTTGTGGGTTCGAATCCCTCCAGCTGCATGTTTTTCTCTCTTTTTAAGTCAATTTTTTGGAAAAATCTCATAAAAAAAAGTAGAGGGGAGTCAATCTCTTGACCTCCGAATCCTTAGCTGCCATCACTACAACTGTGCCGCCGAGTTGCTTTGTTGATGTTATTCGAATATTAAATAAACAACAGGGCCGGCGAGAATTAAATAATTCTAATTTTAGGAAATTAAATTACAACAAGTAAATTACATAATTTCCTATACCCAATAAAACGGGTTTACAATAGATCTAACGTTAAACAAGTACCAACCCCAATCCATCTCGTCAACCATAAACATTCAACCACGCATATATATTATAAAAAAGATGCAATATTTATTCAATTCCACTCATTATTAATTAATTATGCAATCTTGATCGCAAAATGGCTTAAACCTTGCTCCGATACCACATGCTAGATATACAGAAACCCGAATCCGGATCCGATCCATAATTGGATCATCAGATTTGATTCTTAGCACCGATCTAGACACTCGATCTAGCACAGCGGAAGCTACGAATAAAATCGTATGTGATTTTACCACGATTCGATTCGCATAAATAATTAATACGACTATAAGAAAGTTGAAGATTTACCTTATCTAAGAGGAATAGTAAATCGACATATGGTGAAGCCACAATCTTCCGGATTGTATCTCCTAGCGACGACTGGTGGACGTCGATCATCGCCGCAGAATCTCCTCGAATATGTCTCTTAATGTCTAAGGCAAGAAACTAATTTTTCTTCCTTTTTATTTATTTGTGGCACAAATTGTGATGAATGATTGTGCTAGGAGGAACTCTCTTTATATAGGAAAATAAGTAGTCAAGAGAGTTATCATTTTCACACCACAAATACCTATTCTCATAAGGAAAAGATATTTCCCACAAAATTAGAGATAATTCCCAAAAAATCAATCTCTTAATTTTTCATTAATTATCCAACAAATAGATAATTAATTAATTACACATATGAGATAATCTAGGAAAATTTCTTCTCCTAATTATCCATATTTGGGGCGCCATTAATTTTGTCATTTTTAATAGAAAATGACTTTTCTATTTTACATATTATTTACCAAATAAATAATATTGCATATTCATTAAATAGACTAACTATTTAATTTATTCTCGAGGTTCCATAAAACGAGAAAAACACTCGCGTGTTAGGAGCCAACCCAGGGACCATGGACCTATAACCAGTAGCTACAATAAATTGAATAAAATATTCATCGAACAGAATATTTCTGCTCAACTTATTAATTCCGGAATTACGCCACCAAAAATTCGAAACTGAATTCTATCTATTATAGATATAACTTATTGTCAAAACGTTGAGTCGAGTCGATAAGTGTCCATTGATATAATCATTTCATATAAACTAATCCTCCATAGACTATCCGTAATGAATCAGGATTATTTCCGTAAACCTTCTTCAATACATCTTATCCTTATTTACCATTAACCCACTAGTGATCAATTAGTTCATAACAAATACGAACTCCATGGATCTATCAGTTTCTAGGATCAACAAATAAGGGGATTGTCTTTCTACTTCCCGCAGGAAGGAATGGATTCTATATCTGTGAGACACACACTTCTCACTCATTCCAGAATAGTGCCAACGTGAAAGTGATTCGGACCGCGCCTCTTAGCGATACTTAAAGAACACATCAAACCCTATCCTGAAACAAGTAGAGTCTCAGAATCACTTCAGATTAAGGTTAATCCATATATGATCATCTTGTGATTTAATAAGATTTCTCAATCATAGAATTATATGAGAAACTCAGATTAAATCGGTCCAGTCCTATATGACTCTTATCATATATAAATGTCCCACTTAGACAACCAATGTCGACGGTCTGGATAAGACGGTCACACCATAAAGTGTTCTGGGCGCATTAATGGTGGTTTAATCAATAGACCCTATACTTTGATTAACTTCACTACGGACTAACATTTCAAGTGTATCACCATAAACTTAATCCTCGCGTGTGACACACACACAAAGTTATATGGCTATATATGATACGACTTAGGGTTTTCAGTAGCGTAGTACTTATAAGCATGAAGCAAGTAATAAGATGAGAATAAATCTGTCATTTATTAATTATAAACAATTACATAAATTGTCTTTCGGGCGCTACTTCCAACAATCTCAACTCCGTACAATGTTTTCAGTTTAGAAAACTTAGTTTCTGTCAAACTCAGTTTGAGTTTCAGAAGTTAAGTTTTTAGTGACAAGTTTATTCATACCCATCTAAACTTGTCTCAAGCCTTACAAATGGACCAACGGATTGGGTGGTCCCGTCTAAACCAATAAGTTCCAAATGAGTGTTGACAAAGCTTTGTCCATAATATTGGACTGCTTGTGCGACCACTGTCGACCTCCTCTTCTTCTGTGAACCAAAATGCTGGAATGGCCAACCAGTGCGGGACTCCACTTTCAGACACCGCTCACCCAAGTTGTGAACCTTGTCTGGAAGATTGAAAAATAGGCAAGGAGTCTTCGCCCTCAAATCAATTTACCCCAGAACTTTGGTGCCGTAGAAAGTGTAAAACCTATTGAGGATCCCAAGGGACGGTTCTTGTTTGTTCATTCGACACAGAATAATGAAAGCCATGATATATCTCACTGCTCCCAAAGTGAAGTCACTCGATAAGCCCCCTATATGGTTCACTATTTCCACAAAGAAAGGATCGAATGGGGGGCGCATGCCAGGGTGAAAATGGTCGAAGTGAAGGACCATGGCATCACCTGATCTCCGAGAACCAAAGCGATCCATATGCTCGCCCTCCTCCAGCTCCTCCACCGTCACCGCTTGCATGCGGGAAAATCTATACATGTCGAAAATGGTATGTGGCTCGAGGGCTGCGGCAAGACTCTCACTGTCTTAGATTGAAACCCATTAATTTGAAACTCGTTTCTTGAGCTCCTCTATTCGGGTGAACTGTACCTTGGCTTCTGAATTGTTAGGTTTGGGGGTTTTTGCTTTCTTCTTCAACCCATCAGCCTTCTTATCATCTGCATCATCTAGGTGGTGCCAAGATACCTTTTTACGATGCAAAGGCGTCGATATACGCCGGGGTAGTTCTTTTTCTTCTTCATCGTCATCGCCTTCTACAAAGCCGTCTATAGTAGGAACATCGGCCTCAATGTCTACTTTATCTCTATCAGTAGAGCTTCTTACACCAACCCCGTCACCAGCATCGGCTTGAATAGCTTGGCTCCACTTATTTTTCCTTCAACGGGTCGCTGCGGACTGTTGCTCTATTATTTCGTCCAAACCAAAAGGATCCGCCTCATTAATAGATCCACCTACATTCCCCTGGCCTCCTTCCACTTCAGCATCAACATTATCCTCACTTACGGAACCACTGATGCTAGCCTCTTCCTCTAAGGCATACTCATATACCCCATGGTCATCATCAGAATGGTCACTAGCAGTTCGATAGCTACTAGACATCCTGAAAAATCAGAAGGTGAGGTGGAGTTTGAAATCACCCAAAAATGAAAGTCAGGCTGAGGCAAGCGTGTCCGCCAACCTCGACACCTCACCTCTCCGATCCTTCAGCACAATGAAAGAAGCATATACCCTCAAAGGTAAGACCAACAGACATTTGCACTAATAAAAATGAATATGAAGCATCAACAACACCAATGATTGAACCTTGGCTCGAAAACCCCAAGAATCAGACCCCTTTTTTCCGTAAATTCAAAGAAAAATAGCATGCCAATGAACAAGTATGAACACAATTCAGAAAATAGCCCCAAAAGTTCAAGCAATTCGAAAGGAGTTTCAAACCTTAGTCCCATTTTCAACTCAAGAACAAACATGAAGAACTACCGGGTCTCTCAAACTTTGATACGTTGACACTATAGAAAGCATCAGGATATACACCGGAAAAGTTGTCTGGAGAAAACTGCAAAGTAGGGAAGAAACAAAGTAAATCGGTGAGAAATCGAGTGAGTTACCTGGAGATTGGTTAGATGAGCTGTTGAAATCTTGAAAAATCAGCCGAAACTCTCAAACGCAAGTCCGAATCTTCAAGTTGTCGTTGGAAACTTCAAGCGGATATCCGGAAACCTCAAGTTCTTGCCGGACCCTCTTCTACTATGAATACTTGGAATTGCTAAAGTATGAAAGAGTTGGGGAAGTGTCCTGTTTATATAAAAGGTGAAGCGATCTGATGGTTAAGATAAAAAAAGATCTATCCCCTCAACCGTCACGTCATTTATGTGACCAAAACGGTTCCTTAGAAGATGCACGCAACCGTCGCAGTAGTTAATAACGGAGACGGCTCTGCAAATAGGCAAGTCGCATCGTCACACCAAGGCCGACATAAGACCGTCCGCTTAATAGCACGGCACCATAAGACCATCCTCTTAATAGCGAGGCACCATAAGACCGTACATAATAGCACGGCATCATAAGACCATCCGCTTAATAGTGAGGCACCATAAGACAGTCTGCTTAATAGCACGGCATCATAAGACCGTCCACTTAATAGCACGGCATCATAGGATCATCCGCTTCATATCACGGAACCCGAGTTCGTCCGCTTCATTGATCGATCCTAAACGCAAAGTCAAGCCACTAAAGGAGAAGTCGATCTATGACGTAGAAGCCATGAAAATACCTACTCTAAGTATGGCACTTAGGCGATGCTACAAGCGATCCGCCATAATAGCAAGCCACCATGGTATTCCAAGGCAATCAATCCACGAGCAGACTTTACTCCCTACCTAACATTTCAAGAAAATTTTTAAGGCACGGAGTAGGGGGCCATTGATATGCCTGAACTATAATTCGGCCTGCGGATCCTTATTCGGGTCTGCCGGCCACCAAAATAGTGGATAAGGCAACCTACCATTATAGTCCGTGAACTCACAAGCCAAATTGGGGTCACGAGCCATCGGCCCCGCCCCGAGCCTTTAGCCTTATGCGGCGCCAAGAAAGGCTAGGGACCAGAGTCCGTAATATAAAGAAAAGCAATCTACAGTCCAAAGGTGACAAGACAAGGGTATGAGGAACGGCTAAGCAATCGGGTCCGCACCACATTGGCCCCGCCACCTTAATTAGTATCTCATTGTACTTCCTTGTTTCTAATTGTAATTAGTTAAACCCTAATTTGTAGCTTCACTATAAATAGAGGCTTAATGTAATATTCTAGACAAGTTCATTAATACAAAACACAGGCTAACTCTTCCAAAGTTTACTCTCATTTCCTCTCTAGTTTTCACTACTTCACATCCACCGCATTTCCTTCATCACCGCCATGCACCACCGGCGTTTATAGACTTCTACAGCCAGATATCCACCATAAAACCACCGTTAAACACACCGTGATAATTTCGACATTATCAAAAATAAATTTACAAGTTACGTCCAATGAAATTCTACCATGTGCCGTGCTGTAATCAGAATAGAGGGAGAAAATGGAACAAACCATTTGCTCTAATGAATTTTCGGTCTCCAGTCAACAAGACATCAACCTAGTTGTTATCACTAGGGTAAAACCTGGCAAGAGACTAGGCTTCGAGCCCCGCTTGGGGCAAATTAAGTGTGCGTGTGTAAACCTTTTGTTTATGAAAAAAAAAGTTTTGGTTTCCAGAAAAGAAAAAAAAATGGTTAAGAATATTTTTTCTTTCATTGATACCAAACATTAACTCGCACAAGTTTTTTTGGGTGCATTAAAGGCACAACAAGTAATCTACTTAGACACCCAAATTGAGGGGCACCACACCTTCATATGCTAATCTACTTTAGGCACCTCACTTATTTTTACATCTACAAATTGCACCACAATATAATTACAAAATTGTCTTTGATACTTAAGGCACTACGCTTGGAAATAAAATTCCACTCTTACAAAAATAACTACAATACAACCTATTAACTTTTGATTTTTACAAATTCACCCTCTACCCTAGGCACCACAATTTTTCCCTCCAAAACAATAACCAAGATTGAACTCCCTCCCTCACCACGCTTCGCGAGAAGCGCACGATTGAAACAATTAAGATCCTGAAACTCACCCCAAACTTGTTCTTCCTCACCAAAATTCTTTATATTTTCATCTTCTTCATCACATATCTCCTCCTCCTTCCTTCATCTCATTCTCAACCCTATTTCATCTCTCTTACTCATATCACCATTATCATTATCTTATTCTTCTCTTTAAAAAATTCATTTTAAAAAGTTGAGATTATAATCATACTACCTCCGTGTAACGCCCCGTTCCCGGACACCGAGTCCTTATCCGGAAATAGAACGTTCGGCACGCATAATATTAAATAAATCTAATATTACACGTAAGCATTTACTACGTCGTATCAAATTGTTAGTAATATCATCCGCAACGGAAGCGATTTAAGGATCTCGATCTATAATTTACACATAATAAATTAACTAGATCTACTCTACAAAGTGGTTGTAGAACATACCTCTTGAATCTCAAAATCCAAGTAGAAGAATCGCAATAGGAAGAACAAAAGATGGTGTGAAGAGCACCACGATCTTCCGCACGTGTGATCCGAGCAACTCCCGGTGGAAGGAAATCCTCGTCTCGAATCCTCCCGATATGCTACCCGGAAAACCTCCAAGATTTTCCCTCTATCGCTTTTGGCGAAAATTTATCTCTCTCTAAATTATAGAGAGAGTCGAAAATTTGTGTGTGTGTATGAGTTGCGAAAGGCCTCTTTATATAGGAGAGCTTTTCTTGTCCTCCAATGATTTTATTTTACCAAATAAATAAATCTAATAAATAAAAAGATAATCCTAGAATATTCCAGAACAAATCTAGAATAATCTTTTTCTTTATTTTTACCATAAAATATTTATCCAATAAATATTTTTGTGCACATATCTTATTAATCCACAAGAAAACTAATTTCTTGTTCCCTAAGACACCTCTTTGCCGAAAATTATCATTGTGACCTAGTCACTATGATTTTCGGACATACACACCAAATTGGGCCAAGATTATGAAAAATGTCTTTAACACATATTTAATTATTTAGCCCAACTAATTTAATAGTCCACTAAACAATTAATTCACATATCGTTTTAATTAAATTCTAATAAGAACTAAATTAATATTATTAGGATTTGACGTCTGAGAATAGCTATGCTATATTGGAGGCACGTCGGGACCATGGACTAATAATCAGCGGCTCCGAAAATTCAAATAAATAATTATCATACGAACAGAATAATTATATTCGATAAATCAATCACGAGAATATGCCACCATAATCCGTGGATCGCTCTCCTCCGATTATGAGATTATATTTATCTCCTCACGAGAATGATAATAAGCGTCCATTGATATAATCATTACATATGGATTAATCCTCCATAGACTGCTCATTCTAAATCGGGAAGTTGCCGTTAACCCTTTTAGAACCTCTTATCCTTATTTACCATTAACCCCTAGTGATCAATTAATTCATACAACAACTCACCGGGTAGCTAATCGATTGTAATATGAACTCGCATGCGATCGATCGGTTTCTAGGGTTAACAAATAAGGGAACTGTCTATCTACTTCCATAAATGGAAGGAATGGATTCCGTATCTGTGATAACACAGACTACTCACTCAATCCAGTGCAATGCCAAGATGGGGTAATTCAGATCATAGACTCAGTGTAATCCTTAACCGTCAAGTCAAACCTCATACTGATTCAAGCATTTGACTGTGATCACCTCAGGATTAAGATATATCCATAAATATGATCATCGATTGATTCGATAAGACTTCTCGATTACGGAATCATAACGTGAAATCTAATCAAATCGGTCCAGCCCTATATGATATATCTATCATATATAAATGCCACACTAGGTTCTCTTAACCGAAAGTCCGGATAAGACAATCACACCTATTGTGTTCTGGACGCATTAATATCACGTTAAAGGAGAGACCCGATACTCTCGATTAACTTCACTACGGGCTAATTGTATTTTAAGTACATCTTCACTAACTCAATCCTCCCGTGTATATCTCATACACTGAGTTAAGTGATTACATAAACGATGTACTTTAGGGTTTTCTGTAGTGTAAATACTATTTTCACATCGGTGAATATGATAATAATAAATATGAATAATAATATCATTTCATTAATTAAATAAAACAATTACAAAATTGTCTTCGGGCATTACACCTAACAATCTCCCACTTGCGAAAGCATGTGATTAATTGTTTTAGAGCACACCTATTATTTAAAATACAACAAACTATCACTCCCACTTGATCTAAAGCAAATGAGACATGTCTCTAATACCTATAGTATCCAAGTGTCGACTAAAAGCTTCAATCGACAGTGTCTTGGTGAATGGATCAGCAGGATTATCGGCGGAGGCGATTCTTCGGACGGAAACGTCCCCTCTATCGACAAAATCGTTGATCACCTAGTATTTCCTCTATATATAAGCTTCGACTTACTGTGCTTTCGAGGTTTCCTAGAGTTGGAAATGGCCCTATTGTTATCACAATAGAGAGTAATAGGATCTTCAGCATTCGGGACAACACCTAATCCGCTGATGAACTTTCTTAACCAAACCGCTTCCTTAGCTGCCTCGGAGGCCGCTATGAACTCAGCTTTCATTGTTGAATCGGCTGTGCTGGATTGCTTTTGGCTTCTCCATTCTATTGCACCACCACCAAGCGTAAACACTGAACCAGAGGTTGATTTAGAATCATCTCTGTCTGACTGAAAGTCAGAATCGGTTTACCCCGCTAACTCTAAACTCCCACTCGAATAGACGAGCATATAATTTCTGGTTCTCTTCAAATATTTGATGAGATTCTTTATCATCGGTCACGGTTGCCACAGATTTGACCAAAACGATCGACTAATCCAACGCCGTTACAAATATTAGGTCTCGTACACCTCATAGCATACATAAGACTACCAACAGCCGAGGCATATGGCACTCTTCCCATAGCTTCAATTTCTTCAGGAGTTTGAGGCCCCTGAGTCTTAAAGAGGTAAACGCCGTGACGGGTTGGTAGAAAACCCTTCTTGGCGTTCTCCATACTGAAGCGTGCCAGCACCTTATCTATATAAGTTGCTTGGGACAGAGCTAACATCCTGTTCTTGCGATCCCTTATAATTTGGATCCCTAGAACATAACTCGCTTCTCCCAAATCCTTCATTTGGAATTGCGTGGTCAACCAACTTTTCACGTCGGACATCATCCCCTTATCGTTGCCAATTAGGAGTATGTCATCAACGTACAACACTAGAAATACAATACTATATTTGATAACCTTCTTGTACACACAAGATTCAGCAAAGTGTTGTTCGAAATCATAAGACTTGATCGTGTGATCGAATCTATGATACCAGAACGAGATGCTTGCTTCAACCCATAAATGGATCTGAGCAACTTGCACACCATGTCCTCTCGACCTTCTTCAATGAATCCTTCTGGTTGCTGCATATAGATTTCCTCGTCGAGAAAGCCGTTTAGAAACGCTATCTTAACATCCATTTGCCAGATTTCATAATCCAGACATGCAGCAATCGAAAAGAGGATGCGGATGGCAACGATAAGGGGATGATGTCCGACGTGAGAAGGTTTCCTCATAGTCTATACCCTCTCGCTGTGTGTAACCTTTGGCTACAGGTGAGAAGGTTTCCTCATAGTCTATACCCTCGTTGTGTGTAACCTTTGGCTACCAGCCGTGCTTTGAAGGTTTCGACCTTCCCATCTATTCCTCTCTTTCGCTTGTAGAGCCATTTACATCCAATGGGCCTTTCACCCTGAGGAAGTTCTACAAGTGTCCAGACTAAGTTAGAGTACATAGACTCCATCTCTTGATTCATTGCGTCAATCCATTTATCCTTATCGTGATCCAATATGGCCTTCTTATAGGTCGGAGGAACATCTTCCACCCCATCAGAGATGACTACGTTCGTCTCTAAATCCATGCCGTGCCGAGCCGGTGGCGAACCACTCGCATGATGCGTCCAGGTGGAGCAGGAATGTCGGAAGTGATTTGTTGTATTAGTAGTGTTGTTTACAAGAACATCAACAACCACAATAGGCCTGACATCATCGGAGAGTAATTCCTCTAGTACAATCTTACTTCGAGGACTGTGGTCTTTCATATAACTTTCCTCCAAAAACGTAGCGTTAGTCGAGACTAGCACTTTGTTATCTTCCGGATCGTAAAATAGACCACCACGTGTACCTTTTGGATAGCCTACAAACAAACATACTTTAAATGCGCGATTGTAGATTGGTAGTTTTGTCCATCAGCACATGTGCAGGACAACCCCATATACGGAAGTGACGAATGCTTTCGCGACGTCCGGACCACATCTCTATGGGTGTCTTTTCGACAGACTTTGATGGTACTGCATTCAAAATGTAGACCGCTGCTTCTAAAGCATAACCCCAAAAGGATATACGTAGTGAGGCGTAGCTCATCATTGATCTAACCATGTTAATCAATGTCCTGTTTCTTCTCTCAGCAACTCCGTTTTGCTGAGTTGTCCTAGGCGCTGAACGTTGGAAACAAATTCCTTTTTCAGCCAAGTAGTCAATGAACACAGTATCTAAATACTCACCTCCACGATCCGAGCGAAGGCATTTCAATGACTTGCCTAGTTGCCTTTCGACTTCTGCTTGGAACTCCTTGAACTTACCAAAAGCCTCGGACCTCCTATGCAGCAGATAAACATAACCAAATCTCGAGTAGTCATCAATGAAAGTCACAAAGTACTAGTATCCGCCTCTAGCTTGTACGTTCATCGGACCACAAAGGTCTGAATGCACTAAGTCTAGAGTTCCCGTGGCCCTATTACCCTTTGACGAGAAGGGATGCTTGGTCATTTTTCCCTCCAGGAAACACTCGCAGACAGACAGTGTGTCAACAGATGACTCACCTAAGGCATGAACCTTTTCTAGTCTTTTGAGTCTTTCCAAGGAAATATGGCCGAGCCTCAGATGCCACAAGTATGTTTTATCTTCTTTTACTTGAGAAACTTTACGCCTTTTAGAGATCTTTGATGAGCGATTTTAAACATTTCGATTATTAAGTAGGGAGCTTTATGTGGTCTTACAAAATATAAACCGTTTTCATCCGTAGTTGAACACAATTCAAAGCCATTCTTGAAATAACAAATTCACCATTCAAATTTGAAAGCAGAAAATGATTGTTCAACTAAGGCAGAATGAGAAATTAAATTTCTCTGAAATTCGGAATAAAATAAACATTCTCTGAATGTAAAATTATATTATTAAAGTGTAAGTCCATAGCTCCCAATGCTTTAGCCGAAAGAGCACCCCAGTGCCTACTCGCATCACTTGAGAACCCTCTTCCCGACTCATAAATGCGAACTAAGAATGCGCAATGAAGAACATACATGGTTAGTAGCTCCAGTATCAAGTATCCAAGTGGACTCATCTTTAGCTACATTAAAAGATTCCAAGAATAGTAATTCCGAATTACGTTTCTTATCTTTCCCAGTGACAGCCTTGACTTTGCCATCCTTTACATCACGAAGATATTCCGGACAATGGCGTTTCCAATGTCCTACCTCCTTACAGTAAAAGCACTTGCCCTTGGGCTTGGCCTCGTCAACTTTCTTAGCTTTCTTTTTCTTCATTTGCTTGGGCACAGGTGCAACACTACCATTCGTCTTTGGTTTGGCCTTAGGCTTGTTTGATGGCTTAGCTTTGGCCATATTGGCTTCAGCTTTCTTATCCCCTACTTAGACCTTATCTTTCGATAGTAGGCCATCGTAGATAGTCAGTTCATTAAGCATCTGTGTCATGGTCGACTCATGTTTGCCCATCAGATACTGAGTTTTGAACGGGATAAACTCAGGAGTCAACGATTCCAAAATCATCGACACTTGAGTTGCTTCATCGAACATCGATCCATGAATACCGGCGTCATTGAAGTAACTGATCATATTTAGAACATGACCATTCACTACTTGACCTTTCTTCAATTTCGTGTTAACAGCCATCTTGATGGCATCGTGTCTTGCTTGGTTGCTAGGTGATCCAATCATCGAAGTAAGTTCTGCATGATTTCTCGTGCAGTCTCAAACTCTTCAATCTGGGTCCTGATAACCTCCGACACTGCCGCCAGGATGATCCTACGAGCCCGGTTATCTGACTCGATCCAGCGATTACGCTACTCGATCTCAGCTTTTCCGGGTTTTTGGATCGCCACCATAGGGCATTCAGAATTGAGTACATATTGCACATTCTCGTATAAGAGTACCACGTTTAGATTACTCTTCCATTTCTTAAAGTTGTTTCCCAATAATTTTTCAGACAGTAAAGCAGAAATTTGAGCAGACATTTTTGCTGAAAATAAAATGACATATATTAATTCAAGTTTAACACTACTATATAAGTTTATTTTAGGAATTGTAAACTAAAATTAAGTCTACTCTACCATTCCAAGGTTTTAACCTCGCATCTCAGTGCCGCCGTAGGGTAGGTCAAAGAGATGACGGTTAAATCGAGACAATCTCATCAATGAATAACTTGTGAGAATCGAACATCCCTTTATTCATTGACTACCTTCCTTTTTTAGCCTAGATATTATCAAGAATACCCTTGATGAGTGTGACCTACTATATCAGATCTCTTAGGTACGCCCCGAGTGTGCCATCGTAGGATAGGTCAGTGACCCGATGAGTACCCGGAAATCTTATCCTTTCGGAGACCAAGCCATGAATGTTGATAGGGGTGAACACCATCCATAGGGGGACGAAATCAAAGCGCCGTGAGCCGTCACCCTTCTCTCACTTGCTTGTATCTATAGTAGAGGCCGTGGGGTTGGCTGTCGCCTCCCCCGCTCCCACTCAATATTTTGGAAGTGGTGGTGGGTTAACTAACCACGTCTTTTTGATGTTAACATAAAAGCACATTAAATCAAGGATTTCGAATGGTGTCGGTAACGTAGGCAAGCCTACCCGTCTTATTCGTTGGAACATATGTGACAGTCGGACGAAATCGGGTCTAGAGAGCCCCATTGAGATAAGAAGGAATCACCCCTCCGCTCGCCGGTGTAGCTTAGCCGGACCCCCGTGCATACATCACACTAGGAGGGTTAAATCGGTCGAGCGAAGCTCAGTTGACCACCCAACCTATAGGCGAACCGTTTTTATCCAAGATTTATTGTTCTTTTACCATCATTCAATCTCGTAGACACTACGAATCGAAAACGTGATCTCATTTGGGCTTTTAAGGTGGTTCACCGAGAACACACACCGAAAGGCTTAACGATTTCATAACCCGTCCTCGGATCTTTAATTAGTTACTAAATTAATTACTTACCACGTATTAATTAAATTTCAACTAATTACGCGAGTTTGTATACATGCATATTTTAATTACCAAAATTAAAATTCTACATGTATGCATGGAGTGGATTTATGATATGATGCATGTCATGGCAATTCTGATTTTATATCTATTTTATGATCAAACACATAAAAAATAAATTACGGAAAATTTAAACACCGAGATGGATCGTTGGTACCCCCGTATCTAATCTATCCTAGGAAAGCAGTAAATTACAACTTGTTGTCTTCGTGTCTTCGATATTTGAGCCTTGAACCACGAACCGCGAACCCGAAAGGAGAATGGGCCTTTATTTTATAAAATAAAATAAAAAATTTTGAAATTTTTTTTTGATTAAAATCCTGCTGTATTTTTATTCCAGAAAAATAAATTAATTTTTTTTTAAACAGCCGATTATAAAAAAATTGATTTTTAATAATATCCAAAACCTAACCGAGTTAGGAAAATTATGAACAAAAAATTTTCAGCCCCGACTCCTATTCATACCTCGAGTTCCGTCTTCATCTCATGTTCATCATCATTCTTCGTCGTTTTTCCGGAATTACAAAAAAATAAAAAAATAGCCAAAAAGGAATTAAAAAACAACTTTTACATCAATCCTATGCTCAAACGATCTAAATCGAGAGAGCTTGCAATAGATCTAACGAGTAAACAGTACCAACCACAATCCATCTCTTCAAACCACAACAATCGCAACATAAAAAAAATAAACATATGCATCGGCCCAAAAAAAATTGGGACACAAAAACTACAGGTGTTCCACTCCTAGATCTAATATTTTATACGTATAAATATAGATCATCTGGCGACTGATACCACTGTAAGTAATATCATCCGCAACGGAAGCGATTTAAGGATCTAGATCTATAATTTACACATAATAAAATAACTAGATCCACTCTACAAGGTGGTTGTAGAACATACGTCTTGGATCTCAAAATCCAAGTAGAAGAACCACAATAGGAAGAGTAAAAGATGGTGTGAAGAGCACCACGATCTTCCGCACGTGTGATCCGAGCAACTCCCGGTGGAAGGAAATCCTCGTCTCGAATCCTCCAGGTATGCTACCCGGAAAAGCTCCAAGATTTTCCTTCTTACTGCCTTGGCTGAAAATTTATCTCTCTATAAATTATAGAGAGAGTCGAAAATTTGTGTGTGTGTATGAGTTGGGAATGGCCTCTTTATATAGGAGAGCTTTTCTTGTCCTCCAAGGATTTTATTTTACCAAATAAATAAATCCAATAAATAAAAAGATAATCCTAGAATATTAAGAACAAATCTAGAATAATCTTTATCTTTATTTTTACCATAAAATATTTATCCAATAAATATTTTTGTGCACATCTTATTAATCCACAAGAAAACTAATTTCTTGTTCCTAAGACACCTCTTGGCGAAAATTATCATTGTGACCTAGTCCACTATGATTTTCGCCATACACACCAAATTGGGCCAAGATTATGAAAAATGCATTTTTCACATATTTAATTATTTATTTCAACTAATTTAATAGTCCACTAAACAATTAATTCACATATCGTTTTAATTAAATTCTAATAAGAACTAAATTAATATTATTAGGATTCGACGTCCGAGAATAGCTATGCTATATTGAAGGCACGTCGGGGACCATGGACTAATAATCGTGGCTCCGATAAATCAAATAAATAATTATCTTACGAGCGAGAATAATTATATTCGATAAATCAATCACAGGAATATGCCACCATAATCCCGTGATCGCTCTCCTCCGATTATGAGATTATATTTATCTCCTCACGAGAATGATAATAAGCGTCCATTGATATAATCATTATATATGGATTAATCCTCCATGATTTCATTCTAAATCGGGAAGTTACCGTTAACCCTTTTTAGAACCTCTTATCCTTATTTACCATTAACCCCTAGTGATCAATTAATTCATACAACTCATTTGGTAGCTAATCGATTGTAATATGAACTCGCATGCGATCGATCAGTTTCTAGGGTTAACAAATAAAGAGGCGTCTATCTACTTCCATAATGGAAGGAATGGATTCCGTATCTGTGATAACACAGACTACTCACTCAATCCAGTACAATGCCAAGATGGGGTAATTCAGATCAAAGACTCAGTGTCATCCTTAACCGTCAAGTCAAACCTCGATCGATTCAAGCGGTTGGATCGTGATCACCTCGGGATTAAGATATATCCATAAATATGATCATCGATTGATTCGATAAGACTTCTCGATTACGGAATCATAACGTGAAATCTAATCAAATCGGTCCAAATACTATATGATATATCTATCATATATAAATGCCACACTAGGTTCTCTTAACCGAAAGTCCGGATAAGACAATCACACCTATTGTGTTCTGGGCGCATTAATAGCACGTTAAAGGAGAGACCTAATACTCTCGATTAACTTCACTACGGGCTAATTGTATTTTAAGTACATCTTCACTAACTCAATCCTCCCGTGTATATCCCATACACTGAGTTAAGTGATTACATAAACGATGTACTTTAGGGTTTTCTGTAGTGTAAATACTATTGTCACATCGGTGAATATGAGAATAATAAATATGAATAATAATATCATTTCATTTATTAAATAAAACAATTACAAAATTGTCTTTCGGGCATTACACCTTACACAAATTAAGTAACCGGAATCAAAAGACTCAGGTAAAATTCTCCATACAACCAAGAATAGAATGAATAACTAAAGGGTAGAAATGTATCTTATTACATCAAGAGAAATCCAAATGAAACTTAAAAGAAATACGAAATCCTCAAAACTATGAAAGACAAAGCAAACAAGTTCAACTAAAGAACTTGAATCCAAAATAGTGACAAAAGAATAATGAAAGACATAATAACAAACAAATCCAACTCCGGCGTCCTCAAACGTCGTCATCGAAGTCCTCATCAAGCTCATGATTGACATGTTCATCTTTTCTCCCCCAAACACATAAATAAACATGCACTTGAGGTAAGTACATTGTACATAGTAAGAAGTAGAATCTACAAATTAACTAAGGCTCTTTAACAAGTTTTATTATAATAGTTCTCTTTATGAGACCAACTCAATCTAGGGTTCACTTCATGTCCATCAACATGTCATGACTAATTGTTTCTAACTTAGCTTATCTCTGTTACATCTGCATTCTAGGGCACTACGCATGATGCTACTCACCACGAAGTATCTGGGTGCATCATATTAATGGATCACACCAATACCCACGGGCTAGTCCCGATAGTATACGTGTTCGGTGAAGTCCCTCTACTCCTGGTGCCCTCTAATGGCCTGCAAAGTTATCCATCCACGAGTACCCTCTACTTCCGGTGCCTCTAGGAAGGCCAGCAAGTTTACTCGTTTTATCCAAAAGCCTATACATTGCGATATAAACTTGTGCCTATCCAAGAATGAAATGATGTTTAGTCTTTTACTATGCCACCTAGTTGTTTTCAAGTAAGCTCCTTCATAACTCAACTCTCTTTTCTAGACCTCTAGACACAGACAAGGCCTAGAAATTACACAGACATTGATGAACTCTAGATCACCGAAGCACAAACCCTTCCATGCCTTTCTGACGGTCCCGGACTTCAACTCCCTTTAAGAGTACGTCCGGTGCCGGAACCAAGTGCATCAAAAACTCAATCGAGGCTTGTTCAAGTTTATTTAATGTTATTAGATCATATTATAACATTTAACATCTTATTGAAAGGCTTAAACAACATTTATTTAAAAACTGGGGGCAATGCGTGTGCATCCTTATGGAATGCGTGCACATTCACTATCTAAAAACCTGCTGAAACTCTCTGTTCGAGCAATGCATGCGCATTTCTTGCAATGCATGTGCATTGTTCATGCTGTGAGCATCATGCACAACTCTGAACCACCAATACGTGTGCATTCTGGTGAATGCGTGCGCATTGATCCTGAAACTAAAAGACTCCTACAGCCTAAACCATGAATGCGTGTGCATTGCTCTGAATGCGTGCGCATTGCTCTGAATGCGTGTGCATTGTTCAGACAAAAACTGAAGCCTTGCAACCTGTAACAGGAATGCGTGCGCATTCAACGCAGAAGTACCCTAAAAACCTTATTTTCGACACTTAACGATCTCTACTCGATCCAAACATGTTGTACATGAATCATATCAGAAAAACAACTTAAAAACACAGCTTTCTCAGATCCTAACATCCCTTAGTCCATAAACAACATCTAGGTAAAACCTTGATATGAAAACGCTTCAAAAACATGATCTAACTACTCTAAACCATAATTAGATTGTAGGAATAGTTTCTTACCTTTTAGCAAGATAAACCAACTTCAATCTTAGAAAAACTACAGCAAAACCTTGATCTTCCACACAATTACCGATATGATCAATCTTGAAAACGAGTAACAATTGATCAAAGTCTTCTAAAACAATCAAACTACAATCATACGAACAAAAGATGATCATGAATGATCAAGAACAACCCTTAGAAGCATCAAACCTTAGCAAAAGCTTCAATTTCTCAGGTTGAAACGATGCCCCATTCACGATGATTCCAAACTTTTCTCTGATCTGAAAACGGATGAAGATTGCTTCAGAAATCAAGGAAAGTCTCTTGGCCTCTTTTTCTAAGCTTCAGAGCTTTTACTTGAAAATGAAATCTGATTTTGTAATTAGGTTATAGTATAATAGAATTTGGCTTTTCTTAAATAGAAAATTCCCAAAATAAAAACCTAATAGCCTTTTCCTTAGTTACCCTTTTTAATTAAGGAAAAGAAATCATAATTTCCCTTTATTTACTTGTGAAAATTTTGACCCATATATTTATATTTTAAAAAAATATTAAACTCCGAATAAAAAGAACCGAACCCAATATTTCGTTTTCACAAAATGACACATCTGCCCTTTCCCGAAAATTGGAATATTACACTCCGTCCCAAAATATAAGCCCGTTTATTTTTTTTGTTCTATCCCATAATATAAGTCCATTTAGATAACCAATTAAACATTTATTACATTTTTCTTCTTTTACCCTCATTTATTATTTACCCACCAACTTTTCACTACTTTGCATTAATAACACTCAAGGGTCATTTTAGACATTTTCATCAAAATTCATGACACATAACCAATTTAACCAACTTTCTAAATCATTGTGAAAAATCCCAAACGGATTTATATTTTGGGATGGAGGTAGTATTTTCTAACCGACTTTGTAAATACTTCATTAATTCACTTCCTCAACATCATTAGTTAAAAAAAAAATACATATCTTTTTGAGTTTTTATTCATATGGAGCCTTCATATGAAGTGGACATTACAAATAAAAACAAGACTATTGGAATGAATGTTCCCAAAATTTCTTAGAAAAGTGTTATCTATGACTAATATTTTTTTAAATGGTTATTAGTGAATATGTGTTTTTCAGAATTTTTTGTAATACATCCAACTATGTCATAGTGAGACATTGACATCCAACGCTCCATAGTTGGATCTTTTTCAGAATGTTCTGTAATACATCCAACAATGCCACAGCCGGACCTTCACTGAAGTTAGGATTACAAATGAGTTGTTTATTTAACACAAACAAAAGTTGTTTATATATTTGACACAAACCAAATTTTTTTGATGACATTATATTGTTTGTCTTATGCTATAAGCATTGCATATTTGATTGAAAGTGTAGTGTAATTCCAAAGAAAATGATGAAGATGATTGTCTGCCAAGTGCTGATGAGCTAATAGCCGAGGACATTCACATTCAGAGGGAGGAGAATCCCCAACCTTCACAATCCAATTGAGAGGAAATTCAGGTCATTATGATGTTGCTTTGGAACAGATAAGTCGGGCATAAATACTTGCTAAAAATATAGATTGGGAAGTAGGGCATTGTGATGGGATACATTGGATGTATACGCTTGCAATTCTATGGTCAATTGCTAACAGGTATAATGCTATGGTGACCTTGTTCACCACGGATAAACACATTGGTAATTTGACATGTTTTCCAACAAAAGAAGGTCCGAAGACTGTTCCACCATTGCAAATTTGTATGTACTTCAGAATAAACCACTACAAGTGCATGAAATTGAAAGAGAATTGCCCACTTCCCACCCTAGTAGATCCGTGGGATAAAGTATCAAGTGAAGATAACAAAGAAAAATTGTAAATGTACGGAAGTAGGGTGGAAGAAGGAAAACTATTGTTACGACCCAACCAAACAGATAAATTAATTGACTTAGACGGTCCGTAGTAGCTATCTTATGTTTGTAGCATTTTATAGTCACCGGTGTAAAGTGGTGAACTGAACGGTGCTTTGAAGATATCTTATGTTCTTTTGCGTTATCTAGTCATCAACAATGTTATGTAGGTGATAGAACTTGGCATTTTGTAGTCACCGAAGTTGAACAAAACGGTGCTTAAACGATATCTTATGTTTTTTGGATTGTCTAGTTGTCGACATACATTGTTGATCAGTGAATTTGACATTTTGTAGTCACCGGTATATCTTATGTTTTTTGCGTTGTCTGTTGGTGATAGAACCTGACGTTCTGTACTCACCGGTGTTGATTTGGTGATTTTTTTTGTTAGAATTAGACTGATAAAACAACTCCACAGTTGGATTTTTTTCCAGAATAGTCTGTAATACATCATACCGCTCAATAGTTGGATATTTTACAGAATGTTGTATAACACATTCAACAGTATCATAATCGGAGTTTGACATCCAACAACTGTATAGTTGGACCTACACATCCAACAACTCCATAGTTGGATTTTTCAGAATGTTTTATAATACATACAACAGTGTCATGGTTGGATCTTGACATCCAACAGCTGTATAATTGGACCTACACATCCAACAGCTCCACAGTTGGACCTTTTCCAGAATATTCTATAATTCATCTAACATTTATATATTTTTTGGACTAATTCATAAATAAAAAGATTGGCAAATGCCAAAATGCCCTGAAAATAGCATATCTGATTTTCAACAAATGTGATATATTATGTAAGATCATCATTTCAAAATAAAGTATATGATGCTATAGATAGAATGCACAAACCACAATATGTGTGTGATCACGTGGATTAAAATGATGAATTATTTTATGATATCACCAAGCGAGAATATGTGATGTTGATTGTGTTGTGGTTGGAATAATAGTGGATGAAAAAATAGTAGATATATCACTAACCACTTAATAGAAAGGACACATAATTTACTTAATTAAAAAGGACTATAAATGCGGTGCAACGTTTTCCCCCTTTCTTTTGTTTCTCCTTGCTTAAAAAAATTTGCTTAAGCGGATTTCAATCTGCCACGTATTGGACTTGGTATCCCTCGATGGTTCCCCAAATATTGTGATCTCGCCGAGTCGGTCATTCCATCTGATAAGTCTTTACTTCCTCTTGCTACAAATTCCTTCAAAAGACAAGACCCAAGCTGTTGGAATTCGAATCCTACGTTCAAAAATGGCTTCCAGGCTTGTACCGGCAGCAATCCGCCGTTCATTATCACAATCAACACATATCCGCTCGTTCTCCACCGCCGCCGCAGCAGCAGCGACCGCCGCCGTGGTGGAACCATACCAAGAGGATACTTCCGGGATATCAATGAAAGGAGTAAAAATCGCCGGTAGGCCTCTCTACCTCGATGTGCAAGCCACATCTCCCGTCGATCCTAGGGTTCTCGACGCCATGCTCCCTTACAACATCTCCCGCTACGGGAACCCTCACTCCCGGACCCACCTTTACGGCTGGGAGTCTGACCAGGCCGTCGAATCCGCTCGTGAAAAAATAGCAGCTTTAATCAATGCCTCACCTAAAGAAATAGTTTTCACCTCCGGCGCCACCGAGTCCAACAATATCTCCGTCAAAGGGGTTATGCATTTCTATAGGGACAAGAAGCGCCACGTCATCACCACTCAGACTGAGCACAAATGTGTTCTGGACTCTTGCCGTCATCTGCAACAGGAAGGTTTTGAGGTAACTTATCTTCCTGTTAAGACAGATGGCCTGATTGACTTGGACAAGCTTCGAGCTGCCATTCGGCCCGATACTGGGCTCGTATCTGTTATGATGGTGAATAATGAGATTGGAGTTATTCAACCAGTCCATGAAATAGGGAAAATATGCAAGGAATTTAATGTACCTTTTCATACTGATGCTGCCCAGGCTTTGGGGAAGATACCTATAGATGTGGATAAAATGAATGTCAGCTTGATGTCTTTGAGTGCGCATAAGATTTATGGTCCTAAAGGAGTTGGAGCTTTGTACATGAGGCGGCGGCCAAGGATTCGTGTGGAGACTCAGATGAATGGAGGTGGGCAAGAGAGAGGAATAAGGAGTGGAACTGTGCCCACTCCTTTAGTTGTGGGTTTTGGGGCAGCTTGTGAAATTGCTAAGAAGGAAATGGAGTATGATGCTAAGAGGATTAAGGCTTTGCAAGAGAGGTTATTACATGGGATTAAAGATAAAATTGATGACGTGATAGTGAATGGGAGTGTCGAGAATCGATATGCCGGAAATTTGAACTTGTCCTTTGCTTATGTGGAAGGGGAGAGCTTACTGATGGGTCTTAAGGAAGTAGCAGTGTCTAGTGGGAGTGCATGTACAAGTGCTAGCTTGGAACCGTCCTACGTGTTGAGAGCATTGGGAGTTGAAGAGGATATGGCTCACACATCAATTAGGTATGGTATTGGGAGGTTTACAACAGAGGAAGAGATTGACAAGGCTGTGGAGCTTACAGTGAAGCAAGTTGTGAAACTGAGGGAAATGAGTCCCCTTTATGAAATGGTGAAGGACGGGATTGAGTTGAAGAGTATAAATTGGTCCCAACATTAATCCATAGGGAGGCGAATATATCAAGTTTTGCAAACGTAAGCATGGTAGATCATAGATGGAGCAGAGATTTCTAGCATACAGCGGTTATCCAGGTTTTATGGGAGACCTTCCCTTCTCATGCAATTTTCACATCTTTCTTGAAACAATATGGTTAGTGTAAAATATAATCCACCGGCTCATGTTATATGTCAATGGAATAATGTTTAGCATCACTAATAGATAATTTAACTTTGTGAATTACACATGTAGTGTACCTGGGCTTTGCATCTACTATGTCTGGAACATGGTGTGTCAAGTCAACCACAAGACATTTGCTAGAGCGTTGCATACGAGTAATTTTCCATTTTATGTATTCTTCTTTTGTGTGGTGTAGACAACCTTAAATGGTGCTTGTTGTGTCGTATACTTTGAACTCTGAACCTATGATTTCCTAGTATTTCTTGTTCAATGGCTGTTGTAGACTGATTGCTGTTGGCCTTCTTTTGCTTATATTACTAAACAAATAGAGCACAGGATTAAGATCAAATGATCATCCCTTTCCATTAGGTGTAAATGTAAATATATATATATAGGTTACAAGACTCTACCATTCCCGGATTACTCGGGATTTTAGACAGAACAGATTCTTATCTATCTTTAGTTGGGAGTATTTTTACGCTCCCCCTCAAGCTGTCTTGTAGATACTGTACAAGCCCAGCTTTGACATACAGCCTTTGACAAGGTTCTTGGGTATTTGTTAGGACATCAGCAACTTAGTCTTTTCTAGGCACATAGATAAGACATAGGACTCCGGAAACAGTCTTCTCTTTAATGAAGTGGCAGTCTATCTCCACATGTTTGATTGTTTGGTTCGGTCGAGCTGAACCGGGTTATTTGAGATGTTAATGGTTGTTTTACTATCCCAAAACAAGCGTAGTGGACTTGAAATCTTCAGCTTTAGCTCTATTAATATCCTTCTGTCCAGATTAAGTCACAAATAGTCAAAGACACCGTTTGCTAGTGGCTGAGCAAAATACCCGAAAAACCAATCGAACTGTAAACCGACGCATACCGGTCCGAAATTAACCAAACCAGTGACAAACTGATTCATTCGGGTTGGTTTGTAACCAAACTGAATCTATGTTTCGTTTGTTTTTAATATAATTTCAATATCAGATTTTCCATGCATAACTGGTTGTATACATGAAAAGAGGTTTTTTTTCTCTGCAGTGTACCCTTTTAAACTACTGTTTCTTAATAAACATTATTAATTGACAATCTGGCATTAACTTCATACACATCAAATAACACAATAATATGGTAAATCTAGTGTTGTACTGCTTAAAAGGATGTTTATCTGTTGCTTGAGTCTGTATCCTGGAAAATTTATCTGTTGCTTAAAAGGATAGTAGGACACGAGCAAAGTATTTGGATAAATTTAGATGTATTTTGATGATACACTCCCGTAGTAGTAGTAAATTGACCACATTACATGAGTAGTAAAAGGAAACTAAACTCATAGCACATTTATGATGGTATGTTGTCTCTAATCTCTATGTTAGTGCTCATAGCTCAAATTGAACTCAGAACATCATTTCTCCATCTATGAATTTTTGGTCTTTGTTTTTTTGTGTGTTTGTGTGTGTGTGGATTTAACTATTTAGTCTTTGGTTCAATATTTTATGTGAAAATTGTTGGTTTTCTCATAAAAATTACATTTTCTGATAAGGCTTGTTAAACCAAAACTAATCGAATCGTAAAACCAAAACCGGCTCAAACCAAACCATTAAGGTTTACTTTGTTTTGGTTTGTTTTGGGTACTAATTTTAACCTCCAAACTGACCAGAGTATTTTCAAACCAGACCGAAACCAACCAAACCAAACCAAATCAAATCACGATAAACCCTACCGCGGTGTTCTGCTTCGGTACTAATTCTGGCCACCACACTCTGTTTTTTACACCTCCATGCTACTAGATTGCCTGCAACATTGGCACGCCAACCTAAATTTGATCTCCTATCAATCATTGAGCTTACCCAACGAACATCGCATAAACCAAAAATGTGAAGTTCTCCCCTCACTTAGAGTACAATCCTTTTCCTGGATCACATTTGAGATATCTTGAGATTCCCAAAGTAGCTTCTAAACGTCTTTGAGTAGGTGATTGCATGAATTCACTAACCACTCTAACGGCAAAGTGTCTGGACGTGTATGTGATAAGTAAATTTTACGTCCAACAAGCCTCTGATATTTTCCTTTATCCATTTCTGCTTCTGTTTCCAACTGATCGAGTCTTATATTAGCTTCCAAGCCAAGGGTGTCATTGTATACTTATTTTGAGTAACCACAATCCCTTGACACTCATGGAAACCTCCATGCCAAAAAAATACTTCCAACTGCCTGAATCCTTCAACTCAAACACATTTGCCAAAAAATCTTTGAGCTATTGAATTCCAGCCATATCACTTCCTGTGTTACTATGTCATCCACGTAGACCACTTGGATAGTCACTCCCCGTCCACTGGAAAAGTGGTAGAAAAGTGTGTGATCAGCCTGACTTTGTAGGCATCCAGTCTTCTGAATGGCCTCAGAAAAACGATCAAACTAGGCTGTCGGAGATTGCTTCAACCCATACGTCGACTTGAGCAACCTGCAGACGTTTGGTTTTCCTTCTACTTGACTTTCCTCTTGTCATTCACCATTCAGAAAAGCGTTTTTTGATGTCCATTTGATGCACGGGCCAGTCAAAACAGCAGCAAGAGAGTAATATCTGGACCATAGGTTTATGTGAATCCATTGGCGACAAGACGTGTCTTATACCGTTCCCCTGTCCAATCAGCCTTATACTTGATTGTAATAACCTGGCGACATGCAACTGGTTTGACTCTTGAAGGCTAGTTAGCTATTCGCCTAGTCTTACTACAATGGTTGCATTTCATCTAAAACAACCTGCTTCCATTTATCATTAGCAAAAGTGTCTGTAATATTCTTTGGAATAAAAATCGACACTAGATCAGTCACAAAATTAGCATAATTAGGAAACAAGGCATGATAAGAAACAAACCGTTGTGTTGGGTGTTGAGTGCATGATCTGGATCCTTTGCATAGAGCTATCGGTAGATATATTGAAGGATCCATATCCTTTTCCTATTGGTTTTGAGAATTACTTGCTGGTGTGTCAGAATTCGGGACTTGAGGACGAATTCTTTCAGGTTCTGGAGCGGCGTTGTAGGATCAACGGTTTTAGGATGTAGCTGAGACTCTTTTGACCGTTTTCTGCTGTAAACAATGAAGGTCCTTGGGCTCCTGTCCAGAATTAGATGAATTAGGCATATATCCAGGTTGGCTTAGTAAAGGAATCACTGGTTGAACATGTTGGACATTCCAGAAATTGTCCCCACATGAAGCTGGTTTTGAATCGGCAGAGAAATATGACAAAGATTCGAGAAAGGTCAAGTCATAGCTAACATACATTTTCTGTTTAATTGGTCATAACATTATACCCTTTTTGAGTAGGTGAGTACCCAACGAAGTCTGTCTTTATGGCCTTAGGATCTACTTTGTTTTGATGTTGACAATGAATATGGACAAATGCTACACCATCAAAGAACTTTATTGTAATATCTGTAAGTAACCCGGAATTAGGAAAACATTAAAGAAGATACTGAGTAGGGTAGCAAACTGCAAAATTCTTGAGGGCATGTGATTAATGAGAAAGGTATCTTTAAGTATGGCCTCCCCCAATATTTTTTAGGCATGTTAGAGGCAAGCATACGGGCTCGTGCTACCTCTAACAAATGACATTTTTTTTTTTTTCTCTCAGTGACACCATTTTGCTGAGGCGTATCAACACACGTAGATTGGTGAATTATACCCTTTTTGAGAGTATGAACCAATAATGTTTGACCTGTATTCAAAACCATTGATTGTTCTTTAAGACTTTAATTTTTTCATTTAACTGATTTTCAATCACGGAACAAAATTGAGTGAAGATCGAATAAGTCTCAGATTTTTCTTTCATGAGGTAAACTTGACTCATCCTAGTATATGGTCATCAATAAAGGAAATGAACCACCTAGTGTGAGGTAGGTTTGGAATTTTCAACGCCTCAAATATCACTATGTACAAGTGCAAAGGGGTGTGAACTTCTATAAGGTTTGAAAGTAGCTCTTTGATGTTTGGCTAATTCACAAGATATTATTTCCGCAAAACTAAGGGTACAATTTTCGTAAATATGGAAAACTAGGATGTCCTAATAGTTTGTGAAGAATCTTAATTTCATAAAGTTCTGAAGTCATTTTATTCACCATTAATGCATGAGCAGCTGCATCTTCAAAGTAATAGAGCCCCTCAACTTTCTTAGCAGTTAGCACTGCCAATCCTCGTCCCCGAACCCAGTTCCTGAAATTCACAGAAATTGGGGATAGTTTTTGCAGTAAAATTGATGGTCTTTTGTAAATCTACTGATCGAGACCAAGTTACATGACAAATTAGGAACATAAAGTACTGAAGTAAGATGATGTGTGGGTGATATATGGACGGCGCATCTCCCTGCAACCGTTGACAGTGTACCGTCTGCTATTCTGGCCTTATGGTGGCCTTATGTAGCTAATAACTTAGGAATAATTTTAACTGACCGGTCATGTGGTCAGATGCCCTGGAATCTATGATCCGGGGAATTTTACCTTCTCTGGTTGTTGTGTAGGCTGCATTTTTAGCCTTGTGAGGAGCAGTTTTGGTAAGTTGTTGCAGCATCTCAAGCTGCTTTGTAGTAAATTGCATCTTACTTGCTTCATGATTGATACCTCCTGTACTTCCTTCCTGGTCAACTGCATAGGCCATGTTTGAGCCTCATCTTGAATGCTTGCAGTTGTGTGCCATGAACTTTGACAATGGTCACACCAAAGATTATTTTTGCATGTTCTTAGAAACATTCTTGGAAATCAATGCTTCTGATTCCTAATTTCATCAATTGAATTACTGAGCCAGTTCATGATCATTGCGTGTTTTATATTTCCTAGGTGTGTCAAGCCTCCACTTAGCTCATGTCTGAAGCTTGGATTGCATTTGTTATACCCTAGCTTTCCTCTCCCCGTGATAGACATCTTCACGGATTGAGACCAAGATAAGTAATTCATACCACTCGGTTTGATGGTAGTAAACTGCAATGATGGATGATCTTGTGTCTAGGAATTCGTTTTCGGATTTCTTCCACCAGCATGAAAGATTGCAGGTGAGATATCACTCGAACTAGTGGATAACAAAAAAATTTATGAAGAGAATTTACAGAGCTAGAACGTGTGTTTCTTGCTCTGATTAGATCAAATGATCTTGCTTTTCCATTAGTTGTAAATGCAAATATATATTTCTTATCTCCAAGTACAGAAGTAACTAACAAAGTAACAAACAACAACTATGACAATTTAATAAAACATGTATTTCAACAAATATTGTCAGAGTCGTCTTAGTGATTTTCTCAGCATATGCATTTGAATTGGCTGTGATATATAATTATTGTGTCATCGTCACATACAACTACTATGATTTCCAGGTTCATATGTTCTGGATTTGGATATCAAAGTAGAGAGTTGGAGCATTAGATCAATTATAAAAAATAGTAAAAAGAAAAAAAAAATTTGATTGCGCGCCACAACACATGGATCGTGATGGGATTTATTGATTAGCATGTACCCACTCATTCATCAATGGTCTACGGGAGTTTTGTAACACGATATAATGTCCCTATCGTTCTCCATCTTGATATGTATTTTAGGTGATCGGCATTTTTTAAGTGTCCAATCTTACCTGGTAATGTACCGGGTCAATTGTAGCCTAGAATTGGTGAGTCAAAGTCGTATCCCACAGGGAATCTGGTCGAGTACCAAAGCCGGTCTCGTTCATAGTTTAGGTCAACACAAATATTGAACGTGGTGAGTTGTCAGATCACCGGTTCTACAAACTAAATATACACAAAGCTAAGATTTAAAACTATATAAAAGATACCACCGAGTTATGATCCAATCTAATACTCACAAACCCTAGCTAAGTCTCGACGTATTCTTGATTCACCTAAGCGTTCGATGTCAAGTAGGTGCCATTTCCACGGCTCACGAGAATAGACTTTATTTCAATAATCTACCCTCCTATGTCAAACAGTCCGCTGACCGGATTTAACTGACCTCACACGGTCTACGATCAATGAAAAGCTCGACAAGTCGATACAAATCTCACACACGAAACCATATCTAAACAATTCAGTCGGTTTTACAGGGTGATCCTAGAACCCCGGTTCCCGTATCCTCTCGCAAAATGCATCTATAAAGACGATACGTGTGATACGATTATCGAGTGATCAATTCAACAAACGTGATAAGAATAAGTTTTAGAACTACGGTAACATCGAGAATCAACAGTCAAACATCAAGAACACCAAATGAACAAGCTAGGATTTGATTTCATTAACTATCACATAACTCGACTATCGGGAAATTAGCTACTCATTATACTAAGAAAATAACAAGAAATCAATATCAAAAGTAACAAGCATCAAGATCGAAAGCAATAAATCGAAAGAAAACGAAATACCGTATATATTAAACTTGTAGAAAAAATCGAGTCTTTGAACGGAATACCGTCAATAACGCATCAAGCTATCTTCGAGATCCTCCGGATTACAACAATCTATAACTAAACTAATCTAATATACCTACAAACTAATCTAAAAACTAAGGAAAAGTGCAGAAAAAAATGGTGAAAAACGAGTTGGGGAAGAAGAGGGGGAGTATTAGATCCAAAATGGGGGTATTTATAGTGTTTAATGAGTTCTGAACGCTAGGCGTGCGCCTAGGAAAGTGCAGGCGCATGCATAGGATGCTGAAAACATGGACTGAAACTTTCTGGACCAATTTAAGCGCCAGCGCGCGCTAGCATTTTCAGCGCGCGCGCTAGTGACACACCCTCAGTAAATTGGCCATAACGTTGTGTATAGACCTCCAAATCGAGTGATTCAAGTTGCGTTGGAAAGCTGATTCAATTGTCTACAACTTTCATGAAGATGTCTAGCCCAAAAAATGCCTCTAAGGTGGATCAAAATGCAGATCAATGGAATGTATGGTTGTAGTACCAACAAGTTTTGATCCGTTTGAACGTTTAAGTTTTGGGCACATGTTCCAATCCTCGTATCTCGCATTCCGGTCATCTCGAACACCTAATACGTGTACAAAATCATAACAAATACCACACGTAACCCCTACAGGACACTAGGGTGACCGAGAGTATAGTAAATACACCGAAAAAGACCGAGAATCCCGGACTTTACGTCCTAGGTCTCGAAATGATAACCAAGGTGTAAAGTACATCAAAATACAATCAAATGTCTCCGGAAACATATAAAACGAGGTATAAATAAGACATAATCACATAGTAAATGATGCCAAGTTGACTCTCATCATTAGGCGGTGTAGAATCTCCCGAAAGTCGAGAAATAGAACTGGATGAGTTACCTGAGCAATAGGACTTTGTGACAACTTATGAATTTACGTGAGGTGCCCTTGAAATCTTGAATAATGGTGATAACGGGTGTTGATTTTCAATGCTTAAAGTTAAACTAAGTATATACATCTTTCCTTAATAGTAATATACATGGAAGGATATTAGACTATGGGAAGAATTTTCGTTTTGTGGTCTTCCTGCTTTGGTGACTTTGGTGTGACACCCAATTTTCGGATACCGAATTCCTATCCGGAAAATAACGTTCGATATTATATTAAATAATTTCAATATTATATATAAGTCTGACATTATAATGCCATAACAAATCAATACGGATGCTAAAGAGACTCGGAATAAACGAAGCAGGATCGTTTAAGAATTACATAGCCGCCACATACTAATAAATAGTTCTATTACAACATACGAAACCAATTCAATACCAGCCAACCTTAACTATCTTACATATATGTCTTACAATACAAACCAGAGTACAAGTACCACAAGTCTTCGACGTTCCATAATCTTACACAGGTTCCAAAGATACAAATTAGAAACGTAGTATAGAAAGATAAGGCAACAACTCCATAAACATACATAGCATTATTCAATCATCCTCAATGAACTCATTAGTATCACCTTGTCAATTTTCTCGGGAAGGGGAAGGACATACATAACATAAAAGGGGTAAGTACATTGAGTACTTTATAAAATGTAGAAGTCATTGAATTGCATACTTTCAAATATTTGGAAAGTAAAACATTCTATATTAGTTAACCATACTTTCTTTACGTTGTTACCGTTCTAACATCTACCATATAACTTCATTTCCCATAACATGCCATGAGTTCCTTATTGGTTTTTAGTTTAGCTTATCTTTGTTACACCAATGATCCAAGAGCACTACGCATGATGCTGCTCACTGTGAAAGCTACATTTGCAACCCGTATGTTATATGAGCGTAATTCCCAAAAACGATATACAATATGGGCTTAAATTTCCCAACAGTGAGCCGCGAATGGGCTTGGTTCTCATGTTTATCGCTTGTTCTCACATTGAGATATTGTACCGTGCCTTTCCAACATCAAAGACATTTAATTTTTAACTAGTCACGTATATTGTTTATCATTAATTAGTCACCTATGTTCATTCAAGTAAAGGTTCGCCTAACTCCTCTACACCCTCATCCTACTCTTTTTAGATACCAACAAAACCTAGTCATTTACACAGACATTGATGAGTCGTAACTGAACACATCACAAAGACAATTCTAGGTTTCAAACGGTCTTGTACTTCATCTCGCTAAGTTCATACCTTACTGGAACTAAACGCAGAAACCAATTCAAGGTTTTATTATGTTATCTCATGCTAATTAGATCCATTAAAAATGTCCATTCCTAAGCTAAGCCTTAAAACACAAATTTCACAAAACTGGGCTTGGGGTGCGCACACACACACCGGAGATCTAAGAATGATTATGTTAAGTGTATTGCGTGCACCATGCCCTCATGGGGTGCGCCACATCCTTCTGCCAGACTTAATTCTATTCTGCTCAGGTCATTGCCTGCACCATGTTCTCATGGGGTGCGCCATAGGCGAAAACTGTCCAAAAACAAGCAAATTTATTGCAGACTTTTTAGGACAAGAACCCAACCATACAACACGAATTTTCATACTAAAATAACCCCAAAACCACAACAATTACGTAACAGATATTATAAAGCCACAAGAATTCAACTATAACACCTTGTTACCTTGATTTCGAAGCTAAAAACTTCACCAAAAGCAAGTAAGACAATCAACTTCAAGCAATTCTTACAAAACCTAACAATTGATCAATCTACTCTTAGATTTATACTGATTAAAGGTTGTTGAACGTGTAATTGTATGAATAAGATGGACTAAAGTCCCGTTCTGCTTTCATAAACATCAAGATTCTAAAACTAGGGCAAAAACAAACCTTCACAACATTTGGCAAAATTTGTATCAAAACGTTCTTTGTTCCTGGTGATCACTTTTATCGACTTTGATCCAAAATTCAACCGAAGACTCAAGACTATAATTTGAAGATTCCCTTTTCTCCTTTGTTATGCTCTGCAGTTCGACCATTTCCTTCTTCAAATGTATTCTGACAACTTCCCAGACAATGGGGAGTTCTATTTGCTAGGGATAACTTACCTTTTTTTTTTTTTTTTTTTGGGTCCAAATTTCAAAATTAAATATAATGATATTCTGAATATTCTTAACGGGGCAATTTTGCCCTTTTCAAAAATTCACAAGTTACATTTGGTTACTAATTTGTTTTAGTTAAATTAAGAGATGATGTGTAAATCGGAGATGGAAGTGCAATTTCAATATGCCGCAACATTTCAAATTCAAATGACATACCCCTTCATCAATTATATGGGGGAAATAACTTTGAGAATAGTGTAGTGCTATTTTTGAAGCTTGGTTGTAAATAGAAGGGGTGCAATAGAGCCTAGTGTTGTTAATGAGCCGAGCCGAGCCGAGTCGAGTAGCTGAAGTTCAAGCTCGAGCTCGTTTGTAATTGAGCTCGCTCGTTAACACAAACGAGCCTAAAGAGCCATTCAAGCTCGGCTCGATAAGTATAAAAAATATTCGACATCGAGCTCGAGCCGAGATCAACCTCGGGAACAAGTTTGAATTCGAGCTCGGCTCGTTTAATAGTATTTTTTTTCGAGCACGGCTCGTTCAACTACAAACTCAATGTGTAAATTGTTAATGTGTATATATGATTTATATATATTATATATATTGCCTAAGTTCGCGAACAGTAACGAGCGTTCACAAGCAGGGCTCGTGTTCGCTCGTTTAGTAAATGAGCAGAAGAAACTGATCGAGCTCAGCTCGATACCATTAACGAACGAGCTTGAACGAGCGTAAACGAGCCGAGTTCGAGCTTTGTTCACAAACGCTCGGTTCTCTTAATAGCCTTAAGCCTGATGAAGTAAAATCCGATAATTTGACATATAGGCTATGGAAATTGAATATATTTCCAATAGGCGAAAGGATCTGTAGTATGTCCTTTGTAGTTGATAGTCCGATCTCTTTGCAACTTTCAATGAATACAGAGAACATATAGGTTTGTTAGCTTCATGCGTAATCCTACTATGACAACATGATTCAAATTGCTTTGCTATGTTTTCATCTTGTTCTGGACAGGGGCGAGCATGAACTGACATTCTTTGATGATCCCGCCCGGATGATGATAAGACACTCACTTCTCTGCCATAGCGATGAGAATGAGAGCTGTGTGATTGGGCCGCATGGCCAGTATACTTGCCGTTGGTGGGAGGCCTGAACGGGGGAACAAATTCGCTTATCGGCAAGATGGGTTTGTCTAAGCCCAGGAGTTCCTAGTTTGTCTGCCATATTCTTACTGCACCTGCAGCATGAGCGAGCAGTGCTTTCGCGTAGAGCTTGTCGTATTTGTCCAAAAAGTGGTTGTTTTCGCTTGCCGGAAACCAAAAAAGTGGCTGTTTTAGTTCACCGGAGCCGGCGTAAAAAGGCTTTTTAGGAGGTGAATCCAACCGAAAAAATGCTCGAAAGCGTAATTTCTTGGTAACAGAGCTAGCCGATACGGTCGGACGTATCACGAACAGGTTTGACTGATTTTAGCGGTGGATATCTGGCGGAAGTGTCTGATTTTTCCGGTAAGCATGTGGTGGTGCTCAAGAAAAATATGAAAATGATATGAAGACAATAAAGCTTGTAAATGGCGAGCTCAACTGTCGATAAATTTGCAGAGGTTATCTGCTTTTGGTATCAATGACTTGTCATTTTCATGGTACAAATGCCGCTATTTATAGGGGTAAGAGTCTGTACAAATGACGGTAATTAAAGCATAATTAAATGTAATTAACCACGTGGCTGATGTGGCAGCTTCTAATTGGGCGAGCTTGCTCATAACTGCGGCGGGTTCTTCGCTTGTAACCGACACGTTTGAACTTTGTTTGCCTAGTCAAGCGGGCTTGGTCCGAGCTGGATTTTTGCGAGCTGGGAGGCGAGCAAATCGGCCCCAAGTGCTTCGTGCCGACCTGTAAAGGGAGGGCTAAAGGTTTTGCAGATCGACGCTCCTTGCCTAGCCAATGATAAGAATCGTAGAGGCATGAGGCGGGCTGGATTGTGCCCGGACCAATCCGGCTTACGAAGGTGCGAACTGAATGGCCAAAGACCCTATTCGTTATTGGACCTACGTACATGCCCAATGTGAATCCGCGGGCTCTTTTCTGGGCTTGGCGTATCATCATCAATGACATGTTATTTATCATCAGTGAACTTTTAATTGTATGTCTCGATTTGATACTCATTTTTACACATATTTTAATAAATTTCAATAAAATCTCTTCGAAACTTAAGAGAGTATAGTGTTTTATTTCGAACAATTTTGTTTCAGTTGCTCTTTTGAAACCTTATATGAAAATATCTCTTGCATAAATTATCATTTGTTTCTCCCATTTTCCTACTTTGATAAAATATCACTACCAGACTTTTTTGCTACACTAATTTTTGCTAAAAAGAAATGTGTTGTTGTATACTTACTTTAGCAACAATAGCGTGGCAAATGAGTCTAACTAAGTATATGTTAGCTACATTTTTTTTTTTGATGTGTGGCAAGAGCTGGTGTAGTAAAAATGTATTTTTCTTGTAGTCTATGTTTAATTCACAGTATAACGTGGGTTGTCACACTCACGATAATACAAATATTGTCATCTTTTATCATTCTCATCTTTCTTCTTCCGATTCTGTGAATTTTATATTCACCTTTATGTCTGTTAAAGGCTATTGTTGAAGTTCATGTATTCTCTTGATAATTAGAATCATCATCTTTGTATTGTATTTATTTATTTCTTTTGTTGAAGAAATTTGTATTGTATTTCATCAATACCATCATATCAGAATACTATATATTGATAAAATAAAATAATTTATATTTATACTAAATATTTTACCTCAAACGTAGCATTCACGTAACGCATAAAGACAAATATAAATATATTTGATCCAAAATGTTTTTTTTGTTTTTGTTTTTTTTTTTTGCAAACGATCCAAAATATCTCTTTTTACATCTAAAATACTACTCACGGAGTAGATTGACTTTGGAATCACTCGATTCGGATATCGGGTGAATGATAAATTAATGCGTAAAGTTGGTGTAAAATATGTGTGAGAGAGGAGTTGAAAGTGTGATCAACTCAAAGTCTCTCACATTGGAGAAATGGGAGACTTGAGTTCCATACATAAGAGCTAGTGTGACTCTTATGGATGTGCCCCAAGGAGCAAATCACTTTTGTATAGGAGGGAGGACTTAGATAATTCCACACGCACGCGCGCCGCCGCCCTCCGGCCGGCTTGAAGTTTGGTTCGGTTCGGATGATACTATAAATTTTTGGACAAAATTTCTTTATGAAATTAACCAAAAATTATTTTGGGAAAGTGATTGTTTCATCCGACCAATCAGAGTTCATTGAGTCATTCGACCATTCAGAATTATGACGACACATCATCCGACCAATTAAAAGCGTTGGTGAGGTCGACCATTAAGTCAAACTCGCCAGTTGACTTTTCTTGAGGGAAAAGTAGGCCGACTGTGTCATCCAGGCAATAAGAATTGAGTATTGGCTCATCCTCGCAAATTTTATTATGGTCCTGGACCAAGTATGACTTGGTGATCCAGGACCAATAGAAAATTACAAAAACAGGTGGGGGCCAACTGTGTAAAATATATATGTCCAGTTTTTACAAATTTACCCTTACTTTAAGAATTTCTATTGGTGGTCCAAGTATGACATGGTGAGTCCGGACCACCATAAAACTGCCGGCTCATCCTCTCCACTATATAAAGAACCCCATGGATGAAGGTTAGATCATCAAATTTTCTCCTCTCTTTCCACCACAAAAAGAGTCTCATATAGATCTAGATTTTGAGTCAAAGAGAAGTCGGAGCACTCTATAAATTCGTCGGAGCTAGGATTTTCGAAGTGCCTCTAAATCCGAGACGTAGGCTGTTGTATCTTGGGAGACAGTTGCTACTACTGTGAGCGAGCAATTTGTGTTAAGGAAAGAGTATATATTCGCATCGGTTTGATCTCTTGTCCTTAAATTTCTGCATCGTACTTTTGTTGTTCTTTCTTCAAGTCAGATCTATACGTAATATTGATTTTGTTAGATCTGTTAGATAATACGAATTTTCTTTTCGCATTATTTATTTTCTATTTTAATACCCCGTAATTAGTTCCGGTAATTACGGATCTGTTTTGTAAATGACTCCACAGACGATACACTTTCCTAACAGCATCTACCGAATCATTTATGTGTATGTGAAGTTATTGTGTGGTGATGGAATTTGATGTGAAGTGGCGGGTGAAACGATCAGAAACACACAGTTTAAATACAGAATAAAACCGTAGGGTCTGAGTGCTGTTACACGATGTCTCCACACCGTGTGGAGATACCACACAATAACTTCCCTATGTGTATTTGTTTTTATTTCATTTTATGCCAAATCAAAGATAAATACAAATTTCTCTCTAAAACCTACTAATAAATATACACAAGATTCCGTTTTCAAAAGGTATATATTTCTGATTCCAATTTCAATGTAAATTAACTCAATCGGATGCTAATCAGGATTATAATCCAAAATGTAAACATGACACTAAAATAAAATTAAAAAAACCGCAGTGCAGTCAAACAGAAATGTTATTAAATCAACTACTACATATCGAATGACTAAGACAAATTTCAAGGTTCCTATAACAATTAGTTTTAAGTAAACGCATAGGTATTGTTAATAACATTTATGTTTGACTATATATAAGACAAATTTCAAGGTTCCTAAAAACGGTGTGAAACGGGGGGTGTTTGGTGGTGGTTTTAGACTGTATTTGAGAAACTGTATCTCAAGTTGCCTACGTATCCAATATGTGTATTGAAATCATGTCTTCGTAGTTTCTTAGGTATTGTATATATAGAGGGGCTTGTGCCCCAGGGTTGCGCGTAGTGTGTCCATGTCGGACTCTAGTTTCGTGTTCCCTAAGGAATAGATAATTATGATTTTATCCCCTTTATTATAGAAGATAATCTTGGTAATCTGAATATCGGATCACATCCTTTATGACTAAGGATTCTTTCCAAGTTTATCTAATTATATACGCACGTGGGGAACTGGCTGTGAGACAGACTTAGGCCGACCTATAAGGTCGGGCATTGATAGGCTAACCTTATACCTCGGCTGACCTGAAGAGGTCGCCAGCTGTTGGAAATAAAATTTATGTTTTGATAATGATTCATCAGTTATTCAGCTATTGTTTTAACCACATTGATGGAGTGTCATAACTAGCTGTTATAATGCAAAGCAAAAAGATGTTTAGATATCAATGTATAAGATTTAATAGAGTCTGATATTTGTATAATTAAATCAAACAAGCACTGCAATAGTTCTAAGATCAGAACTGAGAAAATGAGTAACTGACTTGATGAGACTAAGAAAACTGAGTTAACAACTGAAGAAGAAGCTGATTCAGAACCTAGAACTGAAGAAGGTAAGTTCACTGAGAGACACATACTTGGTTGACTTATCTAGAAGATGAAGGCTGAGGGAACAAACTCAGTATATGAAGAACTGAGTGACACAGACCCAGTTATCAAAGAATGAAGAACTGAGGGTTCAAACTCAGTTTATGAAAACTAAAGCCGAGGCTATAAAGATAGAATCCAGGCAAGATTGTGATGACCGGAACTGACTTTATAGATCTTGTATAAAGACCTAAGAATCACAAGGACAATGATATCTTAGATGATTTATATGGTGTACTCTGATTTAATCCATTATAATCAGATAAAGAATAGAGTACTGAGTTTTGAAGAAGAGTAAAAACTCAGTTTATGCTTTTTAAGCTGAAAAACTGACTAGATCACAGAAGTTCAGTTTCAAACTGAAGACATAAAAGCTGAAGAAGAATCTGACCGTTATAAAGCAAACAATTTTATTGGATACACAGAAATGTCAGAAAAGGACACTGACATTCAACAGATTAAGCAGGACCACCAACGGATACAAGGATTCAAATTCAAAATGTTCAAATCATTCAAACGTTGAAGAAACCCCTATAAATAGATCACTTCTACCACAAGAAGAAGTGCGGAGTTCTAAGGATAAATTTTTTAAGAAAGATTCTACTAAGGGGGAAAGTGAATCAAAAGAACTCCTGCTACAGTCTACATCACAAGATCCAGATCAAGAAATCTTCAAAGTGTGCTCTAACATTCAAAGAAAAGAAACATCAAGATCAAACACTTGAAGAAAAACAGAGCTTGAGCAAATCATATACATCAAGAAGAAAATGCTCGAAATCACATGTTGAATCATAGTTATTGATTCAAGTCTCAACTTTGATCTTATCAAAGGATTTTAGGCTGTGAAACACCAAGAAGGTGTGAAGGACAGTTGAGCTGCAATCAGAGAGACTGTGATTGTGATGAGCTGGTGAAGAGGCAATACAACCCTTCAAGGACCAGTGGAGCAAGCAGTTGCAGAGCAGCAATTCTACCTGTTCTATAGTTGCTTAGATAGTGAAGCGAGGGATTAGCCAAAGACTATAAGTTTAGGACTTTTTGTAACCGATCTACCTCAAAGAGTTCTAGTCGAATTTTCCTCCGCATCACATGGAAAGATAGGACTGACGGGATTAGACCACCTGGAACCTCTATAATTCTTGTTTACTTAATTTACGTATTTAATTACTGCATTACAGTTTATATCTCATCAGATCACGTACTCAGCAAACATAAGAAACTGAGTCAGGACAACACTGCATTTATTTTACAAACCGATAACTCAATTTTCACAAATGCTTTAATAATCCGCTACCGGTTAAGTCAGTTTAGCATAAGTCAGACTTGATATATACTCAGCTAAGTTAGCTTAAGTCTGCAGAAGTTTATGATCGAACTTAATCTGGTTCAAGATTCAGTTTTTGAGGACAAGTTTATTCACCCCCCTCTAAACTTGTGTCAGCCTTTTCACGGGACCAACAATTGGTATCATAGCAGTTCTTCCTTTTATAGGTGATCCAAAGTCGTTACTGCTTCGAGTCTTTAGCTAAAATAACTGGTCATCCGTTGTTTCCGATACCAACAATTGGTATTGGAGCTAATCTTCTAATTTGAAGAGATTTTCGATTGAGCTTTATCTGTTTGAAGCAAATGGTCATTAGTTACTCGATTAGTTTCCAAAGTTTTTCAAAACTGCATCATGGGTACACAGCATCACTTTAGAAGTTTATTAATTACTCATTTTTAAGATGTGATGAATGTAAAAGCAAATTGCATGCTCTTGTTGCTGACACTCAAGAAAGATTAATCGAGACATTTGTTGAAAACCCAATGAGTACCAATAGCCATGAGAATTCTGAGAATTTGCCAATAAGTCTTGCTGCACAAGATCACATTGAAAGTGATGAAGAAATCATTCTTTTTGGCGTTGAACCAGCAAAGGACAGTACCATATCAAGTAAAGGAAAATAGATAGTGCAAGATGAAGAAGTTGAAAACTTAACGATCAAACATCACGAGGTTAATGCTTCCACATCAAATTGTCACACTGCTATGAACAATCACAGAAATACAAATTTCAATAAAACTTTAGACATACTTATGAAGGAATTAGAGGAAATTCAAAAGAATTATGAGAATGTCAAAAAGAAAAAAGAATTGTTGAAAGCTGAAGTTCTAAGATTGAATGCTGAGATAAACTTTATCAAGATTAACAAAAGAACTCAAGATGGTGGCTCAACTGATGAAGTAATGAAAGTAATAAATATCACAGAATCATCAGTTGATCCAACTCCTAATGTTCAGTTCAAACCAGGAAAACCATTTGGAGACAGAACAGGTTTAGGGTTTGATATTCAACAGAATTCTAAGTTCAGACCTATTTCAGTTGCACCTAAGTTTGTGGCTACACAAAAGTCGGATACTCAGAAAACTGATAAAGTTGTTAGAACTGACAAAAACTCAGCATAGCCTAGATTAAAAACTGACAAAACTGTAAAATCAGTTGGGGGCAATCCACAAACTGACAGATTCTACAGAATAACTCAGAAGGCTGGAAAAGGCGGAACTGATCAGAGATCAGTCAAAAGAACTTTTAAGTCATATTCACCAAATAATGTCAATCATTCATGGAATAAAAGATTCAGGGGGAAAGGGAGACTTTTTCCTACTGATGAAGACTGGAATGGACCTATGATAACTCAGCCTCACAAAATTTTCTAGAAAATGACGATCGAGTCAAAACAGCAAAATTTTGTGAAAATTGACTTCCCAAGTCAAATGGTCAAGAAAGGTATATGAGAAAGATGAAATCAGTGTGGAGAAAATTGAAAGATCTCAAGAAGGAGATTAATCTTGAGATAAAGAAGTCATCTTCAAGAAACTCAAGAATTAGTCCAAAAACTGACAAGAAAGGACCCAAACAGATATGGGTAACAAAAAGCTCTTAATTTGTTTTGCAGATGAAAACTGACTACCAAGGAGATATGGAAAGCTGACATCCTCAAAAATGAGTCACACATCGTGCTGAGATGTCAAAACTGATCAGGAAGTCGAAACTGAGATACAGTCAAATGAAAACTGATCAAGTCGATGATACGATCAAGCTGAATACTTATAGCTGGAGATACACCGTATCAACTAGATTTAATGATACATGCTACGGTTGGCAGAAAAGTCGTAACCTACACTGATCTCAATCGTCCATCTTCTTCACTCACCATCTTTTTCGCATCTCACTGCTTGATATGATTTAGGACAAGACGTTTTGTATCCCACTCAGATTTTCTATCTACCAAATCTACCACCTATAAATACCTTTGTATTACCTTTATCAAAATCTTTACAATCAGTTTCGTTCATCCCCTAGTTTGAAAGAATTATTTAATGCCCCGTTCCCGGACACCGAGTCCTTATCCAGAAAGAGCGCTCGGCACAAATATTATCAAATAAAAATTCAATAATATATGTAAGCCTTAAGTCACACATCAGAACTAAAACGACGCGGAAGATAAAACGACTCGGGAAAAAAACAAAAGATCGAGCACACGGTTTTCAATGCTGTAAAACTAGATCCAATAAAGTATACTAAACCAACCAACATTCAAATCCGAAAGAAACTTAAACGGAACTAATCCAAAATAAAGACAACATTGTTTGAAACTAAGTCAACAACATTATTGAAAGAAACCAAAAGTAAAAGAACTAAGTCTTCAAGAGATCCGTCTCACATGTCCTCGTCAAAGAACTCATCAACATTAGCAACCTGTTCATCTTCTTAGGGGAAAGAGAAAGACAAACACAAAGTAACGGGGTAAGTACATAGGTACTTAGTAACGCGTAGAAGATCGTACAACGTCGGTCTCATAAAGAAATAAAAGCAACGCCGTCTTTTAATAATTCATTCCGTTATTAACCCTAGCTAACTATCATATTATGTTCATAGCATAACATGAGGTTCCAAAGTTATCTAGCTTAGCTCAAGTTTGTTACATCATGAATAACAAGGGCACTACGCCTAGTAATAGGATGTATTAGGACAACTGGGTGCAACCTACTTAGAGACACGCTCTAGTAGCCCCGGGAATATCTCGAGTCCCGATAGTGTGATGACCGCGAGTGCACCAGATGCTTTATCTAGCCAATCGATTGACCCGGCGTGGAGTACAGTCTACTTTATGCGGTCGGAGAACACATCGCGATATTGTACTATGCCTTACCAAGCATTGCATGATGTTTAATATTATTAATCACACATACGTTTGATTAGATGTTTAACTAGCCACCTAAGTTGATTCACATAAAAGGCTCACCTATCAGTCTACTCCCTCTTCTTAAGACCACTAGACTCTAACAAAACCTAGCACATACACAGACATCGATAAACCTTAGCTTATCGAAGCACAAGGCAAATCCAAAGCTTTCGACGGTCCCACACTTCATCTTTTTAGGGAATCCATATGGTGCCGAAACTAAACGTATCAAAAGCTAATTCAGGGCTTTTTCATATAAGGTTAAGCAGTAAAAACATGATTATGAAGCTTGAAACCAAGCTGACACGAAAAACAGTGAAAAACGGAATACACAGGTCAAACGCCCGTTTGATCCCCAAGTAGACGCCCGTTTGCCTTGGACGTACGTCCAGAAACCCCCAAACGCCCGTCCGATAAATTCAGCCACTTCCTGTATTAAAATCAGACCCTCAAACGCCCAAACGCCCGCTTGAGTCGCGCCTCGCCATAAGCGCCCGTCCGCCGCCTCAGGCAGACGCTCGTTTGCCTGGGATTTACCCAGAAAATCTACAACTGCGTAATCACGATTTACAACCCAAATCCAACCCAAACTCCAACCAAAACAGATTCAAAACCATGAAAATAATCATACAAATTGCTCTATAACTTTATGACACCTTAATCATACGATAAGAACACCACGTTACCTTAATTTGCGTGGTACAACGATCCAAAGCTTCAACCCGTCAAAAGTTTAACCTTTAACTCCAAACCTATAAATGATCAATCCAAAGACGATCACTACGATGTTTAAACTCAGAAAATGCAGCTTAACAACGATGATAAATAAACCCTAGTATCAAGAACGATGAGGGGAAAACTTACGTTAACGGATTTAGGGATTGTTGATATCAAAACGATCCTCTTCTCGCGGTGATCCTTTCTCTCTTGAGATGTCTGCGATTTTGATCAACGGATTAGCCTCGAATTTCAAAAGTCTCTCATTTTCTTTTTTCTTCCAAACTTGCGCCCCCCTCCAGTACTTTTTTTACGTAAAACAACAACTAGGTTAATTTAGGATTAGTTTTCCTTTTATAATCCCAATTAAATCTAATTATTCCTTATTAATTAAATGCAATTAATCATTTTCCTTTTCTTTTCCCTTTTTCTTTTAATCCTTTAAAAACAAACCAAATATTTAGATTTTTCGTGAAAAGACAAGGATGCCCTTTATGAAAAATCGGGATATTACATTCCTCCCCCCTTAAGAGAAGTTTCGTCCTCGAAATTATATCGTACCTGGTAGATGAGGGAACTCTGGGAACTCGTTGAACCTGTCCGCTTCCACTTCCCATGTGGCTTCAGTCGGTGCATGATTGCTCCATTGCACTAATACTAGCGGGATCACTTGCCTCTTTATCATCTTCTCTTTTCTATCCATAATCTTTATCAGCTTCTCCACGTACGAAAGATTATCTTGCAACACTTCCGGATCAATCTCAGATTCGACGTCCACTTTAGATAGACACTTCCTAAGCATCGATACATGGAAAACATTGTGGACTCTTGACATCGACTCTGGTAACCGAAGTCTATAAGCCAACTTCCCAACTCTTTCGATGACATCAAAAGGTCCTACATACCTTGGACTTAGATTTCCTTTCTGTCCGAACCTCTTGACACCCTTCATTGGAGACGCTCGGAGGTAAACTCTATCCCCGACTCAAACTCTAGTGGTCTTCTTCTAACATCGGCCCAACTCTTCTGACGATCTTGAGCGGCTTTCAGATTCTTCCTTATCACCTCGATCTTCTCCTTGGCTTGCTGAACCATCTCCAGCCCTGTAATGTGCTTCTCTCCCACTTCATCCCAATAAAGTGGAGTTCTACACTTCCTACCGTACAAGGCCTCTAAAGGTGGCATTCCCAAACTTGCATGATAACTATTGTTGTAAGAAAACTCAGCCAAATTGAGGTAATCTATCCATGATCCTCCGGCATCCAAAACACAAGCTCTAAGCATATCCTCGAGAGTCTGAATTGTCCTCTCTGACTGCCCATCCGTCTGCAGATGAAACGCTGTACTCAAGTCAGTCTTCGTCCCAAAAGCTTTCTGCAAACCCTTCCAGAAGCGACTGATAAATCTGCTATCCCTGTCGGATACAATAGATAAAGGCACACCATGAAGCTTCAATATATTGTCGATATACATAGTAGCGAACTTCTTTATAGGCATGTCCACTTTACATGGCAAGAAATGGGCTGATTTTGTAAGTCTATCCACAATCACCCAAATCATGTCATGACCGCCCTTAGTCTTAGGCAAACCGGTGATGAAATCCATCGTGATATTCTCCCATTTCCATTCCGGTACCTTCAATGGTTTCAACAAACCTCTTGGCCTTCTGTGTTCTGCTTTCACTCTCTGGCATGTATCACATCTTGCCACAAACTCTGCGATCCCTAACTTCATGCCAGGCCACCAATATCTTTCCTTGAGATCTCTATACATCTTAGTGGCTCCTGGATGTACCGCAAAAGCAATCTTATGAGCTTCATCCATAACCTTCTCCCTTAGGCCATCCACATCGGGCACACACAAACGGTCTCCGTACCAAAGATGACCGCTCTTGTCCAACTGATATCCCACTGTAGGTTTCTCTCGAGCTACTCGCTTCAAATCAATCAACACCGGGTCTTTATCTTGCTTAGCCCGAATCTCATCTAGCAAATCTGACCTTGCCATCAATGGCGCCAAATTCTGAGCTTCACCCTTCCTTTCAATCACTTGAATCTGCATCCTATCCAACTGATCCACAACTTCTTGCAAGGTAGTGATAGGATTAACCGCTCTCCGGCTAAGTGCATCAGCTACAACATTCGCTTTACCCGGATGGTATTGAATGTCTAAGTCGTAATCTTTCACGAACTCCAACCATCCTCTTTGTCTCATGTTCAGATTCTCCTGAGTAAAGAAGAACTTAAGACTCTTATGATCCGTGAAGATCCTTGCCTTGACACCATGCAAATAGTGTCTCCAAAGCTTCAGAGCAAACACCACTGCTGCTAACTCCAAGTCGTGTGTAGGGTAATTCTTCTCATGCACCTTTAACTGCCTAGATGCGTAAGCAATTACCTTTCCTGATTGCATCAAAACACAACCCAAACCTTGACCCGATGCATCTGTATATACATCATAGTTATCAAAAACTTCTGGTAATGCTAACACAGGTGTTGTGGTCAACTTTTCTTTCAAAGTCTGAAAAGCTTCCTCACATTCATTGGTCCACTCATACTTAACGTTCTTTTGAGTGAGCCTCGAAAGAGGTGTAGCTATCTTAGAGAAATCCTGCACAAACTTCCGATAGTACCCAACTAAACCCAAGAAACTTCTTATCTCTGTTACTGATGTCGGTCTAGGCCACTTAGAAACGACTTCTATCTTCGCTGGATCCACCTTAATGCCTGCTCCAGAAATTATATGCCCAAGAAAACTAACCTGGTCCAACCAAAACTCGCACTTAGAAAACTTGGCATACAATTTGTTCTCCTTTAAGGTTTGTAGAACTATCCTTAGGTGTTCTTCATGCTCTTTCTCATCCATAGAGTATACCAAGATATCGTCTATGAAAACTATCACAAACTTATCGAGATAAGGCATGAAAACTCTTTGCATCAAGTCCATGAACTTCGATGGTGCATTAGTGAGTCCAAACGGCATGACCAAAAACTCATAATGTCCATATCTCGTACTGAAGGCTTTCTTAGGTATATCTGACACCTTGATCTTCAACTGATGATAACCGGACCTAAGATCAATCTTAGAGAACACCTTCTTACCTTGAAACTGACTGAACATATCATCAATCCTTGGTAAGGGATACTTATTCTTGATCGTCAGTTTATTCAACTCTCTATAGTCGATGCACAAACGCATACTCCCATCTTTCTTCTTCACAAACAAGACCGGTGCTCCCCATGGCAATGTACTTGGCTGGAAGATGTTTTTCTCTAGAATTTTCTTAAGCTGAGTTTTCAACTCTTTCAACTCCGCTGGTGCCATCCTATAAGGTGCTTTAGCCACTGGTGATGCTCCTGCAATCAATTCGATCTCAAACTCTATGGCCCTATCAGGCATATGTCCAGGCAATTCTTTCGGGAAAACTTCGGGAAAGTCCTTAACTACACGAGTCTCTCCTAACTCGGGCCTATGCTTTTCCTTATCTAATGCATAAACAACGAAACCCTGGCAACTCTTCTTCAAAGCACTAAGGGCTTTAATTGCTGAGATAATCGGATAACGACCCTTGCTAGGCTTGTATACGTTACCTTGAAACGTCTTAGCTGATTTTCCTGGGGCCTTAAAGATCACCCTCTTACCTCTACAATCCAAGTAGACGTAATTCTTGGACAACCATTCCATACCCAGGATAACATCAAAGTCTGATAAATCCAACACTGTCAAGGCATGCTGGCACTTGTAAGTCCCAACTCTAATATCAACTTGAGGCATGACTTGAGCACATCTAGTAACTCTGCCCAAGGGTGTGGTTATACTCAAAGGTCTCTCCAATTCCTTAAGAGGTAGGTTCAACTTCTTAGCTATCTTAGAGGAAACAAACGTCCCTGAAGCTCCAGTATCAAACAGAGCTGAAACTGCTAGATTATCTATGATTATGGTACCTAACAAGTGAATCAATTTAAGTACAAATATTTAATATCATATGCGCGCTATATCATATTAAATATTTATAATAAACACAAACACTGAAAAGTACCTGTCACCACAAGGTCATCTAACTCTTCCGGCTTCTGCATCCATTTGCAAAGACACGAATCAAGTCTGCGCCCATGCACGATTACCCGCTTTGGTTACCTCGTCCTCCTGCCTGCTTACCTTGGGAGAGCTTCTTAGGACACGCCCTCGAGTAATGTCCCACTTCCCTACAGTGGAAACAACTCAAGCTACCTGCCATGCACTCTCCTGTATGTGTCTTGTTACAATTAGCACAAACCGATGGCGTTCCACTTGCTGAACTCTTCATGGCCGGATTTCCTGTCCTCTTAACATTCTGTTGTGGTGCTCCTCTGTTACTTCCTTGATAATTCGAGAAAGGCCTCTTATCTCCAACTACAACCGTTTGTCTACTAGCAAATCTTTCCGCAATCAACGCTATATCCATGACGCTTGCCATGCTAGTGGGTCTATCTCCTAGCATGCCTTTTGCCACTTCATGTGAAAATCCTTCCATGAACTTGTCAATCTTTTTCTTTTCACTCCTCATGATTTCAGGGTAGAATCTGCTTAACTCATGAAATTTCTGGGAGTACTGAGTCACTGTAGTGTATCTCCCTTGTTTCAAACTAAGAAATTCATTAGCCTTTGCATTCTGTGCCGTTCTAGGAAAGTATTCTTTGTAGAACAAATCCTTAAACACTGCCCAATCCGTGATCGTCGGATTAACCTGCTCATAAGCTTCCATCCAGCTTTCTGCATTTCCCGCCAACAAGGATATTGCTAAATGAGCCCATTCAAATTCTGGAGCTTTCACATTCCTGCACGTCCTCTCAAACCCATGAATCCATAAATCTGCTGCTGCTGGCTCAACATTGCCAAAGAATTCTGGCACCCTGTGCTTCTTCATCTTATCATACCAATCCACTTGCCTATCGTAGCCCCCAAACTGATGATCTTTGTCAGAACGGCTTTGAACGGTGGAGCATTCTCGACATTGTGGTTGAGGTTCTTTGAACTCTTTGTTGGGGTGAGTCTGCTGTGGATAGGTGTAGCCAGGTGCTACAAAAGTATCCGATCTAGGCGGTGGTGGAGGTAGAACCGTTGGCCGAGGTGTAAAACTTAGTGGTGTGGAGGAAAACACTGACGCCTGTGGACGACTGAAAAACTGACTAGCCGGTGGCACAGACGCTTGCTGTGGTTGCATAGAGACAGTCGGGAAGGTACTCACCGGTGGATGAGAAAGTCCTAATCCTGTCCAGCTTGTGGTCATTGGAGACACAGACACTCCTGATGTTACTCCTGCTGAAGTAGTGATAACCGGTATGTTAGGGTTAAACCGTGAAGGACCCCCTTGTTCCACTATTCCCCTAACGACGATATCTGGTACTTGGTTCACCCCACACATGATGTTGCTCACAGACGGGGTGTTCACTTGTGAAACTGTAGGGCCCTGGGTAGTTAGTCCGCTTCTTCTCCTTCTCGGAATCACAACCACGGTAAATACTGCCTCAGTGTTACCCGTCTGGGTGTTAGCCGCCTCGGTTTTATTCGTATTAGCTCCTCCTCAAGTAAGAACCATTCTGTAAACAAGAAAGAGATGGGTTACTAAAGCTCCAACACTTATCTTAAAGAAGAAATCAAGTCCTACACAGCAAGGAAAACCTTTCTCTCTGATACCAACTGTAACGCCCCGTTCCCGGACACCGAGTCCTTATCCGGAAAGAGCGCTCGGCACAAATATTATCAAATAAAAATTCAATAATATATGTAAGCCTTACGTCACACATCAGAACTAAAACGACGCGGAAGATAAAACGACTCGGAAAAAAACAAAAGATCGAACACACGGGTTTCAATGCTGTAAAACTAGATCCAATAAAGAATACTAAACCAACCAACATTCAAATCCGAAAGAAATTTAAACGGAACTAATCCGAAAGAAGGACAACATTGTCTGAAACTAAGTCAACAACATTATTGAAAGAAACCAAAAGTAAAAGAACTAAGTCTTCAAGAGCTCCGTCTCACACGTCCTCGTCAAAGAACTCATCAACATTAGCAACCTGTTCATCTTCTTAGGGGAAAGAGAAAGACAAACACAAAGTAACGGGGTAAGTACATAGGTACTTAGTAACGCGTAGAAGATCGTACAACGTCGGTCTCATAAAGAAATAAAAGCAACGCCGTCTTTTATTAATTCATTCCGTTATTAACCCTAGCTAACTATCATATAATGTTCATAGCATAACATGAGGTTCCAAAGTTATCTAGCTTAGCTCAAGTTTGTTACATCATGAATAACAAGGGCACTACGCCTAGTAATAGGATGTACTAGGACAACTGGGTGCAACCTACTTAGAGACACGCTCTATTAGCCCCGGGAATATCTGAGTCCCAATAGTGTGATGACCGGCAGAGTGCACCAGACGCTTTATCTAGCCAATCGATTGACCGGCGTGGGTACATGCTACTTTGTCTGGTCAGAGAACACATCACGATATTGTACTATGCCTTACCAAGCATTGCATGATGTTTAATATTATTAATCTAACACATACGTTTGATTAGATGTTTAACTAGCCACCTAAGTTGATTCACATAAAAGGCTCACCTATCAGTCTAATCCCTCTTCTTAAGACCACGAGACTCTAACAAAACCTAGCACATACACAGACATCGATAAACCCTAGCTTATCGAAGCACAAGGCATATCCAAAGCTTTCGACGGTCCCACACTTCATCTTTTTATGGAATCCATATGGTGCCGAAATTAAACGAATCAAAAGGTAATTCAGGGCTTTGTCACATAAGGTTAAGCAGTAAAAACATGATTATGAAGCCTGAAACCAAGCTGACACGAAAAACAGTGAAAAACGGAATAAACAGGTCAAACGCCCGTTTGACCCCCAGTAGACGCCCGTTTGCCTTGGACGTACGTCCAGAAACCCCCAAACGCCCGTCCGAGAAATTCAGCCACATCCTGTATTAAAATCAGACCCTCAAACACCCGTCCAAACGCCCAAACGCCCGTTTGAGCTGCCGCCATCGCAAACGCCCGTCCGCCCTTGTGCAGACGCTCGTTTGCCTAGGATTTACCTAGAAAATCTGCAACTGCGTAATCGCTATTTCCAACCCGAATCCAACCCAAACTCCAACCAAAACAGATTCAAAACCATGAAAATAATCATACAAATTGCTCTATAACTTTATGACACCTTAATCATACGATAAGAACACCACGTTACCTTAATTTGCGTGGTACAACGATCCAAAGCTTCAACCTGTCAAAAGTTTAACCTTTAACTCCAAACCTATAAACGATCAATCCAAAGACGATCACTACGATGTTTAAACTCAGAAAACACAGCTTAACAATGATGATGAATAAACCCTAGTATCAAGAACGATGAGGGGAAAACTTACGTTAACGGATTTAGGGATTGTTGATAACAAAACGATGCTCTTCTCGCGGTGATCCTTTCTCTCTTGAGATGTCTGCGATTTTGATCAACGGATTAGCCTCGAATTTCAAAAGTCTCTCCTCTTCTTTTTTCTTCCAAACTTGCGCCCCCCTCCAGTATTTTTTACGTAAAACAACAACTAGGTTAATTTAGGATTAGTTTTCCTTTTATAATCTCATTTAAATCTAATTATTCCTTATTAATTAAATCCAATTAATCCTTTTCCTTTTATTTTCCCTTTTTCTTTTAATCCTTTAAAAACAAACCAAATATTCAGATTTTTCGTGAAAAGACAAGGATGCCCTTTTTGAAAAATTGGGATATTACAAATGATCTCTATCTTCAAATTCTCTCAAAATTCACTTTAACAATAAGAAATTATGACTTTCACCAGAGTTGAAGCCGGTTTGATAATTTCACTTGATCAATTTATTGAAAAACATGGTAATTCAGACCTTGCTAAGCAAATCGTAGAGAAAATCAGAAAAATCAAAGGTCTTGTAGAAGTGTTCAACATTACTTTGGAAAGTGTATGTCTGGAAAGCATCGGTGATTTCTATGAGTTTGGAAGGATAGCCTTAGAAGAAGAAAAAAGTCTACATAACCAAGGTCAATGATAAGGAAATTAAGGTTACTGAGAACCTTATTTCAGAAATCTTTGGTTTCAAAAAGTCTAGATACTCTTCTGCTATCAAAGTAACCAAAGAGCAGAGAGAGAATTTGTGGAAGGACGTTGCAATTAATGGAGATTCGAATGTATCATTTTCTGGGTCAACAGACTTACTCAAACCTGAATTCAACTATTTGACCAAGATGCTAGAAAATTGCGTAATTGGGAATGCAGGCAATTTTAGTAATCTATCCGGTACCAAGATAGACTTGCTGAATGTAATATGGTTTGAAGAGAACTTCAATTGTCTGAGGTACATTCTGGATCAATTAGTAGCACAATCATCTGATGTACCCAAGAAGAAAACTGACGTAAGGACATGAAGATTTTATCATAAGAAGACACTTGCATTAATGGCGTAGAGGATTATTGACCATTTTTGAATTGCAAGGAGAGGCTTAACTGCAGTTGTGGATGGAAAAATTGCAATAAAAGATGAGAAGAGTAAATCTGGAAAGAGGAAAACTGAGGGTTCAGAAGCTGAACCTAAAAAGAAATGGAAAAGATCATCCAAGAAAGTCACAACAGAGGAAGCATTGGAAGATCTTGAGAAACTAAAGGAGAGAAAAAGAAAACTGGATGATTTGGAGAAAGCCAAAGTTGTTGTAGTAACTGCGAAAAAAATGGAACTATCACCAGTAAAATCTATGACCTCAGAAACTGGAGGTCAATGAAAGAAACAAAGAGCTGAAGCCGAAACTCCTACCAAGTCTATTGCTGAAGCCATACCCGTTCAAGAATCAGTTAAAGAAGTTCGAGCACTCGTTCCATCACTACCAGAAGCTGACACTCAGGGGAATAAACCCTGAGAACTAAAGTTGATAATGAGGAAACTGATAGTGATGAGGAACTGATTGGACCTGGTGTAATCGCAATGCTCAACTTAATAGCCATATCATAATCTACACCACAAAAGTTAGCCTCTAGACTTGAGTATGAAGAATCTATCAAGGAACTGGAAGCATCTCAGTCTGAAAACAAAGAAGTTGAAATCGAATGTGTCCCACAACATGTCATCATCTTGGATGAACTTGTTGAAGAATAAAATCAAAAGAAAGTTGATGAGCCTGAGAAAGAAGAAGAACCAGTCGTTGAATTGGAAAAAGATGCGGAATTAACAAAGGAACCATAAGTTATTTCCGAATCAGTTATTGAGCCTACAGTTGAAGAAAAAGAGGTTACAGAAGTCGATAATAAAACTGAGAAGGAAGAACTTGAGCAGGTCAATATAGCTGCTGAACCTGTAACTGAAGCTAAAAAAGAAGATGTTGTTAAAGAAAGATTGGAAACTGGACAAGGTGTTATGTCCCCAATTGTTCCAGAAATTGAAGCCGAATCATCTATCATCCCAGTTGTTGCTGAGGGGGAATCCAACTAAACTGAAGCAGGGAAAGTTGAAGAGCAATTTGGGACTCTAGCTGAATCTAATTTGAAGGTTCCTAAAGAAACTGAAAATATCATATCACAGCTTGATCCTAGTATTGATATTGGGAAACTGATTGAAGCTGACTGCAGAAGACTTGATGAATATCAACATTGGAAGTTCAGCTCAATCGGTAATCAAAGAAGCAACTGGAAGCTATAGAAAGAAAAGAAAAATGGATTTTTGATTTATTCAATATTACTCACCTATCACAGCTATTCAGTTCAGAAGAATTCTTGAGTAATGGATATTCTCTGATTTGAAACTATTACTGGGAGAAATTCGCTAAAAGAGGAGCTTCAAAGTCAAAGAAGGATGATAATGATGATGATGATGATTCACAGGGAGATCCCGATCTACAAAAAGGGATTTTTGCCTCACTCCAAGAAAAGGAAACAGACAAAGAAGTTGAAGAAAAATCCGAAGAAGAAATTTTTGAAGGAGATGGTGATTCAGACTCTGAGACTCAGTCTAAATCAGAAATAGAAGAAGATGAAGAAGGTTATCAATCACCTGCTGACAGAGAAGTGCTTGAGAGAGCAAAAGCTAAAGCTGACCAAGCCGAGGAAGAAATTGATGATGAATTTGATGTACAATTATCACCAGTAAGAGAAATTAATCCTTCTGATCTAGATGAAATAAGGAGATGGTCTGAAGACAGATAGAAATCTAAAGAATACAAAGAAAAATTGAGAGAGCTTATCTCTCTGCTATAAAAAAAAAAAGAGAAACTGAAAAAGTATCTGAGTCTGAGGAAGCCAAAACAGAGAAGAAAGCTAAAACTGGAAAGGATGTTCCAACTCGAGTAGAGTTTATCAAGTACAACTTCAATGATCTTGTGAGAATGCAAAATGAAGCTATGGGCATCTTTGGAAAAGTGTTACAATCCATGGAGGAAAATAAAAATGAAAGATCTAATATGGAAAAGAGATTGGACAGTGTCAAAAGGATTGTCGTGACACTTTGATTGAAATCAGAAAAACCTCCATTGAAATAGATGCCAAGAAACTCAAGAGATATTGGAAGGCATGTTACTAATGTACACGACATGACGCTTCTACTGGAAAATGCTATGAAAGATTCGGTTGTTGCACAAATAATTTTGGCATCAAATCAGTAGCACCTCAATGCATACATAAGAAGTCTGATTCGGAAGGATTATGCCAATAAGGGGGAAAATGAAGCCATCCTTCAACTCAATGCTGCTGAAATGCTTGGAGTTCTTGACAATATTAATGAGAAACTGATTGAACTGAAGAAAGCAAGAGCTGATATGAGTATGAATGACGAAGAAATGGAGCTGATTACAAAAGTTTCTGAACCAACTGAGAAAAGACTTGGCTTAGATTCACAGATTTACAGTATTTTCAGAGAACTACCCACAAAGGAAGGTGAATCAAGAGAACAAGCCTTAGAAAGTTTTCTAATCATGCATAATGTTCTTATTCATTATTGGAATAAACTGAACAAATGGGAAAGAAATGGTACGTTAGAGAAAGATGAGAAGAAAGTTGAACAAACTGACTCTGAGTTTGTTTAAGATCTACTGAAGACAGACCAGTGAAAAATTAAGAAAAACTATGTTTATGTTTACAATTATATTCAAAAGCAAGTTTTTTCGGAAAGCACAATACGGCAACATCTTGGAACTTATGGGCAAGCATCAATGGAATAGAGAGCAGTCCAACAAATCTTGCCATGAAGGAAGTTGTTGAACTGAATGATAAGAAAATTGAAGAAACTGACCGAGGAAAAGGAAAGGAAGCTGAGACTTAGTTTCTTTTCATATATTGCTGTATTTTAATACAATGTACTCTATAACTCTGTATGATCATTAAAAACTCAGTTTCTCAGTTCTTTGCGTTTAGCATTGTTTTGTTCTTATCTTTTCGCATTGCTTTTAAGGAGGGTATTGGTATCATAAAAAAAGTGGGAAAGTGTTGGAAATAAAATTTATGTTTTGATGATGATTCATTAGATATTCAGTTATTGTTTTAACCCAATTGATGGAGTGTCATAACTAGCTGTTATAGTGCAAAGCAAAAAGAGGTTTAGATATCAATGTAAAGGATTTAATAGAGTCTGATATCTGTATAACTAAATCAGACAAACATTGTAATAGTTCGAAGATCAGAACTGAGAAAATGAGTAACTGACTTGATGAGACTAAGAAAACTGAGTTAACAATTGAAGAAGAAACTGATTCAGAACCTAGAACTAAAGAAGGTAAGTTCGCTGAGGGACACATACTTGGTTGACTTATCTAGAAGATAAAGGCTGAGGGAACAAACTCAGTATATGAAGAAATGAGGGACACAGACCCAGTTATCAAAGAATGAAGAACTGAGGGTTCAAACTCAGTTTATAAAGACTAAAGCCGAGACTGTAAAGTTAGATTTCAGGCAAGACTGTGATGACCTAAACTGACTTTATGGATCTTGTATGAATGATTTATATGGTGTACTATGATTTAATCTATTATAATCAGATAAAGAATAGAGTACCAAGTTTTTAAGAAGAGTAAAAACTCAGTTTATGCTCTTTAAGCTGAAAAACGGACTAGATCACAGAAGTTTCGTTTCAAATTGTGATGAGCTGAAGTCAGGAAGACTGTGTTTGTGATGAGCTGGTGAAGAGGCAATACAACCTTTCAAGGACCAGTGGTGCAAGCATTTGCAGAGTAGCAATTCTACCTGTTCTATAGTTGCTTAGATAGTGAACCTAGCGATTCGCCAAAGATTATCAGTTTAGGACTTTTTGTAACCGATCTACCTTAAAGAGTTCTAGTGGAATTTTCCTCCGTATCACAGGGGAAGAGAAGATTGATAGGATTACACCACCTGGAACCTCTATAATTCTTGTTTATTTAATTTATGCATTTAATTATTGCATTACAATTTATATCTCATCAGATCACATACTCATCAAACATAAGAAACTGAGTCAGCACAACACTGCATTTATATTTACAAACCGATTAACTCAAGTTTCACAAAGGCATTAATAATCCGCTGCCGGTTAACTCAGTTTAGCATAAGTCAGACTTGATTTATACTCAGCAAAGTTAGCTTAACTCCGCACAAGTTTAAGATCGAACTTAATCTGGTTCAAGATTCAGTTTTTGGGGACAAGTTTATTCACCCCCCTCTAAACATGTGTCAGCCTTTTCACGGGACCAATGGCAGCGGAGTAGCTGAGCAGATCTCGGTTCAGATCCCTGAGGCCCTTAGCCCTTAGCCCTTAAGACATTTATTATTTTCCCTCATTTACTGTTAGATCTCTGTGGGAATGACAAGTGGTGAAGTGCCGACCCGAACTCTTTCATAAGCCCCCCAGATCCAGCTGAATAGCAGGGATCATATCGGATATGTTTAGATTGCAGTTCGGCTCTGTCATCCGGGTTTTGCGGTTTTGAAGGTGTCGGGTGGTGGGAAACTGTTACGACACAGTCATAATTGTCCTGGGAATTGAGGCGTTGCTACCCACTAACTTGAGCCCTTGGGGTTTACAACTCATCACGTCAAACATCTTTTCATTAGGTGTTAATTCGTGGCTACGTTCCTCTATCCCAGCTATCTTTTTCTTTCTTCACCGGGACATCCATAAATGAGGTCATCGACTTCTTCTGATTCATCCGGAGAGGAGCCACTTTCGCCCGGGACTGAGGCTGTGATAAGAGATTCTTCGAACAGGCCCGTGGTTTTTGAAGAAATCCCTTGGGTCCCTCCTAAGCAGGCTTCCGAATTTTCCTCTTCTGGTCCTTCATCAAGCACATTTGATCCCTTTTGAGGCTCTAGGTTCAACGGGCTACCCAAGATATCATGGGTGGTCACGGAGTATCCTCAGTTCTGGCTCAGAGCAGTATGGAGCACACCTGCCGCAAATACAAAGTAAATTTGGAGGAATTTGCACCCTTGCTTCTTATTGACCCACGTCCGTGTTGAAATAGTGTCCTAAACCCAATCGGGTTGGACCAGATCCGACCGGATCGGATCATTTCTACTATTTCTTTATGATTATACATATATATATATAATAAATGGCTTTTCTGTTATTATATATTTGTTATTTTAAAGAACCAATTATGAATTGTTATATGATAACGTCCTTAGTATTAAAATGTGATAGAGAAACAATGATATGTGATTATGCTTGATGAGATCTCTAATCACTTTAATAAGTTTGATACTTAAATGTCTCTAGGTTGATGTACTATTAAACAAGGCATTGATAGTACAAACATACTAGCACGTATTAGATGTCTTCTGTCTTTAAGGGCAGGGATAGATCTCGATCGAAGTGTAGAAACACTTGGACTGTACGTAGACGTGTATTAGAGAATGCGTACTTTAGACTGACCCACTTACACTGTTAAGTGTCACACTATGTGGCGGTTGTTTTATTATCCTTAGGACCGGAGTCTACATGGCATCACGGTGTGGATTGTCATGCTTTGACACTATTGAGCTTTCCCCTAGCCATGGGGCGATCATGCGGTAGTGATTGGGTGTGATACTGAAGCATGTGAAGTATATGTGTTTGGTCGACCGGAAATCGCGTACCCTAATAGTAGGGGTGAATATCCGAAAGGGATTTCTTATAAGGAATGTCTTACTCTCATGAATCTTTGCAAAGTGGAAGTAAATGAGTTACATCGAGAGAGCATGATAACCAGATTATAAGATACGGTCGTTGATGTTTGACACTCGACGTACGACCGTATGGATATTATTACAACGATAAGATTGTAAGTTACACCGTAACTACATTAAAGGTAGTAGTCATTGCATTCGACTCTTTCGATGATTGGGGGTCACAGTGTGTTGCTAGACGCTATCCCGTGATCGTTAGGTATGAAGGTCATTTTTGTAATTTGCACTTTGTGCCTACGGCCAACATATTCGGAAGCCTATCGGGTCATACACATAAGAACATCTAGTCGGATTAAAATGCGGTTATAGTTGATAACCAAATAAGGAAAGTTTTTATCTCGTACTATAAAGGTTATAGTGGTAAAGTAATATGGTGGTATTTATTTATCATGAATAAATATAATACAAGATATTAATTATTGTTATTAATTAAATATATGTATTTAGATACATATTTCGAATATATATATATATATATTGTTGGTCCCTTTAGAAAGGCTGACACAAGTTTAGAGGGGGGGGGGAGGGGGGGGTGAATAAACTTGTCACCAAAACCACTCCCAAAAACTGAATCTTAAACCAGATTTAGTTCAACTACAACTCGTGCGGCGTTAAGCTAACTTAACTGAGTATAAGTCAAGAATGACTTATCCTTAGCTGAGTTAACCGGCAGCGGATTAATAAGCCTTTGTTAAAATATGAGTTATCAGTTATTATGCTATGTTTGCTGAGTATGTGAACTAGATGAATAAAACTATAATGCATCAAATAAATGCGTAAAGTAAATAACAAGAATTATAGAGGTTCCAGGTGGTGTAATCCTATATGTCCTCTCTTCCCTTATGATGCGGAGGAAAATTCCACTAGAACTTTTAAGATGGTCCGGATACAAAAAGTCCTAAACTGATAGTCCTTGACTAATCCCTAGCTTCACTATCTAAACACTTGTAGAACAGGTAGGATGGCTGCTCTTCAATTGTTTGAAACACTGGTCCTTTGAGGGTTGTCTTGCCATTTCACCAGCTCATCACAAACATAGTCTTCCTGACTGTAGCTCAACTGTCCTTCACACCTTCTTGGTGTTTCACAGCCTAACACCTTTGATAAATCAAAATTGAGACTTGAATCAATGACTATGATTCAATTTGTGATTTGAGCTTTCTCTTGTAGATAAAACAATTATGCACAACTCTGTTTTCTTCAAATGAATGATCTTGATGTTTCTTGAATGCTTGTGATCACATGAAGAAATTTCTTGATCTTGTAATTAAGTACTTAGTGGGAATTCTTTTGAATTACTTTCCCCTTTGATATGAACTTTCTTGACTTGATTGATTATTAGAATTCCGCACTACTTTTCATGGTAGAAGTAGTCTATTTATAGGGGTTTCTCTAACGGTTAGATCATTTGAATTTGAATCATTATAGCAGTTAGTGGTCCTGCTGTTCTGTTTGTGTGTCAGTGTCCTTTCTGACATTCATAACGGTCTGATCCATCTTCAGTTTTTCTTAAATTCAGTTAGAAACTGATTCAAACATGACTTAGTCAGTTTCCAGTTTCTAAGAGCATTAACTGAGTTTTTACTCTTCTTCAAAATCTCAGTACTCTAACCTTCATCTAATTCTAATTGACTAAATCAGAGTACACTATTCACAAACAAATCATCTAAGATATCATTGTCCTTATGATTCTTAGTCCAGTATACAAGATCTATAAAGTCAGTTCAGGCCATAACAATTAATCTTGCCAGGAGTCTAACTCTACAGTCTCGACTTAGTCTTTATAAACTGAGTTTGAACCCTCAGTTCTTCAGTCTTCAATAACTGAGTTTGAACCCCCAGTTCTTCTATCTTCTAGATTAGTCAACTGAGCTTGTGTCCCTCAGTGAACTTACATTTTTTTTTCAGTTTCTGTTGGTGTGCTCTTATAACAGTTTTCCAGTATCTCTTTTGGATCTCAGTTTCCTCAAGTTACATACTCAATTTCTCAGTTCTGAACCTAGAACTATTACAGTGCTTGTCTGATTAACCTATACAAATATCATACTCTCCTATACATGAATTTCTAGACATCTTTTTGCTTTGCACTATAACAGCTAGTTATGACACTTTATCAATGGGGTCTAAAAACAATAATTAAATAAGTGATGAATCATCATCAAAACATAAATTTTATTTCAATAAATATATATATATATATATATATATATATATATATATATATATATATATATATATGATTATTTCACAAAATACATGTATATCATATATATATATATATATATATATATATATATATATATATATATATATATGATATACATGTATTTTGTGAAATAATTAATCATATATATATATATATATATATATATATATATATATATATATATATAAAATATGGTGGAGTGAATTTAATCCAATTACCCATTAATTAAACCCCATACCGGAAATTGACCCAGTCCGAAGCATTAAATCCGGAAAATCTGCCAGCAAATAAAAAAAAATACCGAAAAAAAAAAAAAAAATCAATGAATTTATTGCAAAATCGAAAATCTCTCCTGGTCCCAAGCATTAAATCTAGATACTCTGCCAACAAATTAAAAAAACAAATCCGAAAAAAAAATACAAAATCATTGAATTTATTGCAAAAATATTGCACCATCATTTTCATGATCTCCCCAAATAAACACAATAAAAAAAACCGCCCCCTTTAAAAAAAAGCCGGAAAAAAAATCAAAACATTTTCAGTTTTAAATTTAAAAATTCTGAAGATATTAGCTCAATAAATCACTCCAAACCCCCATTTCCATTAAACACATTTAAAAAAAAACGCCCCTCCCCATTAAAAAAAAAAACCGCCCCTCCCCAAATAAACACATTTACCCATCTCCACAAAATCCGGAAAATCTCACCAAAATAAAACAAAAAATACAAAATCAAAAAAATTATTGCAAAGTCTCACCAAAAAAACTGCCCCCTCCCCAAAATACAACCCCATTCCCGTTTCTCCATAACCCCACTCTCCATAACCCCCATTCCCATTTCTGCTCCACTCTCACTAAACCTTTTTCTCATTCTCATTTCTATCCCTTGCATTGCAGAACCCGGAAAGGTTAGTTTCTTCCAATTTTTTTTCTTACAAATTCCCATGGTTTGCATTTCTCAATTCTAAAGGTTTTTTTTCCCTCCACCTTGCATTGCAGAACCCGAAAATGTTAGTTTCTTTCAATTTTTTTTGTTACAATTTTTCAGTGGTTTGCATTTCTCCCAATTCTGAAGTTTTTTTTATGCGGATGGTGTTCTTCTTTTTTGTGTGTGTGCCTATTTTGTGTAATTTTTTTGAATTTTTAATTTGACATATGGGCTAGGAGTTGAAATAATTTAGATGGATAACGATTCCACCTTCTTGATTTCTGCATGCAAATTTTGATCTTTGATTCAGTTTAACATTGTAATATTTCTTAGTTTTTTTAACCACCGTGGGTTTTTTTTTGCAGCGTGAGGTACACCTTGCATTGCATAACCCGAAAAGTTTAATTTCTTTCAATTTTTTTCCCTCGAATTTTTCAGTGATGTGCAATTTTAAATTTGGCATCTGGGCTGAGAGTTGAAAGAATTTAGATGGATAACGATTCCAACTTCTTGATTTGTGCATGCAAATTTTGATCTTTGACGATATGTTTAACATTGTAGTATTTCTTAGTTTTTTTTCTAGCGTGGGTTTTTTTTTTGGGGGGGGGGAGGGGGGGGGGGGGGGGGGGTGGGGCGGTTGGGGTAGTTTTTTTTTTAGTTCCCGTAATTTTTCAGCTTATTTTTTATTTTACTTTTTGGCTAGAAATGGGACGGGTTCTGCCAGTTTCTTTTAATTTTTTTGTTCTTTCTTCTTTAGGAAAACCTTTTTTCTTTCACAACTATGGCAATTTTCTGTTTATAATTTTATTTTTGTTTTATTAATTGAACAAATTAATTGGGCGATCATATTCCCCTAAACAAAAAAAAAAAAAAAAAAAAAAAAACAAATGGTTTTCATTGCTTGATTTGTAGATGATTAATGATTTGAGGGTAATCGATGTGTTTTTGTGTGTGCGAGCATTTTAATTTGTTCGTTATTTTTTTTATTTCTTCCCAAATTCATGTAAGAAATTAAATCTAAAAATTAGGTCCATTTGAAGTATATAAATTCCTAGGATACATAATATTTTGAGGATACATAATTTGTTTTTAAGATACATAAATTTTTTAGGATACAAAGTTTTTTTTTGATCGAATGAGACAGAAATGGAAAGAGGAAAACGAATTTTTTTTTTTTTTTTTTTTTTTTTGTAATATCGATCGTAACAAATTTGAAAAATAGAAAACAAAAATAAAAGAAGATAACCGAAAATTTGAAAAATAGCCAACATTATCCCACGAAATTTGAACACCAAATTTGAACTTCCAACCACACTCCATTATCCGCATTTTATCTACTCACTCTTTCCGTATAACTATTTCTCATCATAAATAAATAACCGAAATAAAAAAATCCGAAAAAATTATATTAGGTTTTTGAAAATAATATTATTTGGATACGGTCTTATTTAAAAAATAAAAATAAAAACCGTTAACTCTCCACAAATAAAAAAAATCCGGAAAAAAATACAAATTCAATGAATTTATTGCCACAATATTGCTCCCCCATTTCCATGATCTCCCTGAATAAACACATTCAAAAAAATCACCCCTCCCCTTTAAAAAAAACCGCCCCTCCCTAAATAAACACATTTACCCATCTCGACAAAATCCGAAAAATCTCACCAAAATAAAAACAAAAAAATACAAAATCAAAATGAGTATTAAAGAAAACAAAAACATAAAATAAATCGAAATTAAAAAAAAAATCATCAATTCCTCTACAAAGATGAAAAAGATCTTTTTATTTTGTAATAGCGATCGTTAAAAATTTGTAAAATAGAAAAAAAAAATTAAAAATTAAAACCGAAAATTTGAAAATCAATCAACAAATAAAAAAAAAATAAAAATACAAAAAATACAAAATCAATGAATTTATTGCAAAATCGAAAATCTCTCCCGGTCGCAAACATTAAATCCGATAAATCTGTCAGCAAATTAAATAAAAAATACGGGAAAAAAACACAAAAAAATACAAAATCAATTAATTTATTGCAGAAATAAAGCACCCCCATTCCATGATCTCCCCAAATAAACACATTAAAAAAACCGCCCATCCCCTTTAAAAAAAAGTTTCCGGGAAAAAAAAATACAAGATCAAAAAAACAAAAACATTTTCAGTTTAAATTAAAAAAATTCGAGGATATTCTCTCAATAAACCTCTCTAAACCCGCTAATAAATTGCCATGTCATATAAAAAAGATATTTCCCTAAAATCTCTATACAATAATTATACCTACTTAAATATGTTCAAACTGGTCAAAGAAAATAAATGTCAATATAATTTTAAAAAAACGGTCTTATTTAACAAATAAAAATAAAAACCATTAACTCTCCCAAATTAAAGAAAATGCTGAAAATAAAAAAAATACAAAATCAATGTATTTATTGCAAAAATATTGCACCCCAATTTCCATGATCTCTTCAATTAAACACATTCAAAAAAACCGCCCCTCCCCTTTAATACCCATCTCCACAAAATTCAGAAAATCTCACCAAAATAAAAACTAAAAATACCAAATCAATACCAAGTTGATAAAATTTAATACACAGTTATGATAAAATTTAATTTATTAATAAACCGCAATAATCGTTTCCTAGAAATTAGCCATCCCAAGTTAATACCAAACATTTTTAAATTACAATTTTCACAATGAATGCAGAATATTCTAACATTAAATTATATTTTCAAGAATATCTAAACTAAACTATGTAGACATTAAATATATCTCTATAAATTAATGAAAAATATTCTCACATTAAATATATCTCTTATAAATTATCCATCCTAGAATAATGTCCTATATTTGGAAATTTATGGCATTTGATGGAAATATTTTTGGCTTCAAATATAATATTTAAAAAAATGAGAAATTCAATTTTACAAATTAATGCAAAATATTCTATAATTAAATTACATTTTTCAAAATATCTAAACTCAAATACGTTATTGAATGCAAAATTATGCATTTTCTTAACACAAAACTATGCATTTAATTGTAATATTTAAAAAATGATAAATTCTATTTTACCAATTACTGCAAAATATTCTAACAATAAATTACATTTTGATAAATATATAAACTCAAGCATGCAATTTTATGCAAAATATGCAGACATTGAATACATCCTTACAAATTAGACACCCTGATAAATTCTACATATTCTTACATTGAATTACGCTTTTAAAAATAATTATATTCAAATTTTCCATTTAATACAGAATATTCGTACGTGAATGTCATTTCTACAAATTAGACACCCTATTTAACTCCAAATATTCTTACTTTTAATTATTTTTTATATATATTTTAAATAATTTTATCCATTTTCTTTTTGCTGTTTTATATAATTTAATCAGAGAAATATTTTTACATTAAATTATATTTTTAAAATAACTATATTCAAGATTGCCAATTAATTCAAAATATTCTTACATTAAAGTCATTCCTCTAAGGGGTGGTGGTGGGTAAGGTAAGGTGAAGGGTTATGCTGGGTAAGGTATGGTAGGGTGAAGTGGTCGGTACGGTGGGGTTGGTAGGGTAGGGTAAGTTATAGTAGGGTAGGGCAGGTTGGGGTAGTGGGTAAGGTAAGATGGGGTGGTGGGGTGGATAAGATAGGGTAGAGTGGAATGGTGGGTAGGGTAGGGTCAGGGTGGGTAGGGTAGGGTTAGGGTGAGAAGGGTAAGGTAAAGTGGTGGGAAAGGTAGGGTTGGCAGGGTAGGGTAGGGTAGGGTAGAGTAGGGTAGGATAAGTTAGGGTAGTGTGTAAGGTAAGGTAGGGTGGTGTGGTGGGTAAGATAGGGTAGAGTGGAATGATGGGTACGGTAGGGTAGTGTAGGGTAGGGTGGGGTGGTGGGTATGGTAGGGTAGAGAAGGGTGGGGCGGTGGGTAAGATATGGTGGTATGGTGGGTAAAGTAGGGTAGAGTAGGGAAGTGTAAGGGTGGGTGGTAGTGGAGTAGAGTAGGTAATTGATAAGGTAGTTAGGATGTCGATGATATGATATGGTGATATGGGGTAGGGCAGGATAGGGTGGCGGGTAAGGTATGGTAACGGTGGGTAAGGCATGGTGGGAAGAGAGGTAGGGTGCAATGGGGTATGGCATAGTGCTACCTCACTTCTTCGCTCATATCCTACCTTATGAACCATACCATACCCTATTCCAGTCAACCTTAATTCACTACCTTGCTCTACTCTTTACTCAATGTGTAATGTTTTAAATAATTTTTTTTCATTCCAGTCTTGCGTATTCCAAACGCAGTAATAGAATTAATTTATTCCATTATATTCCATTTCGCTTCTATTATTTTATTCTATTCAAGTGTAACAATCATGCCAATACAATCTTCTTTTCATCTTTCAAAAAAATTCTTCTTATAAAATATACGTTCCACCGTGCAATGTTAAAAGCAGAAATATAAGCACAATTATTGACATTAGTATAACTTTTGGACATGTTGTGGTGTCTGTTTTTGACTCTATCTGACTTCGCAAATGAATAAAAATCTTAAATAACACAATTTTAGCAAGCATTACAATAATTTTGAAGGGTCTTTATTTTGTAGTACATATTATGGATATTAATTGAATGTAATCACAAACATCCCCATGGAATGCACGGGTTTCAGGCTAGTAGTATTATGTTAATTAAAGAAAATCTCAATTCCCGAATTTGTGGGGAAAGGGACGCCACTTTATTTTGTATTAGATACATTTGAATTGTACAATTTAATTAATAAGATTACCATAATATTAATATTAGATGTTAATTGATTTTGAAAAAAAAAAGATTATGGTAACAAGATAACTGTAGTCAATATAAGATATTGACAATATTTTCAAAATATTTAATATAGGATATTAAATTAAATTAGATAATTCCATAAAAGATATTTTTCTTATTTTATTGGAAATTGGTTTTCTTTCTCCTCTATACATTATGAAGCTTTTCCCAATCAAATTGGGATGTGAATATGGCGTGTTTCTCCCTATAAATGGGGACTTGTGCCAACTCTCTTTCAACACAATATTTTTGAAATATTTTAGTGAGATAAAAAGAGAGCTTCTTAGAGAGAGTTTTGAGAGAGAGAAAAAGTTGGTCAAGCCACCGAGTTTTTCTGGTTGCAATCCACGTTGGGATTCCGGCGGGGTGGTCGTGTGGATCACCGGTAGAGGCCGAACGCTTGGGCGGCTCCGTTCATCACTAATCTCATTTGACGGTCAAAGCATCGATCTTTTAGATCAACCAAGATAACCACCGTCTACTACTTCTTTGTTTATTGCTTAAATAAAGTCGATCCCAGTTAAAAGGAAATAAATTTTTTAATTCCGCTGCGTTCTTGCGTAGATTTTCTAACAGTGGTATCGGAGAGAGCTTCGAGCATAAGCAATAAGCATGTTAATTTGCGTAGTTAATTTTATTGTTTAAATCACGAAATTAAAAGATGATAGATTTTTTATTCGCAAGACGATACACGAAAAGAAATAAAAACGAGATCGGTGCTGCTCATCTGACTGGCGGCAGGGCAGCCTGCTGCCGGCGTCGGTTGACCGGTCAATGCTGGCGGATCTCCAAATTTTTGTTTTGTGTATTTGTGATTCAATATGGTTCATAGTTTTGATTAATATCTCCTTTGTTTAGTTGTGTCATGTGGCTAACTAATGGTTCAAATAGTTCGGGTCATTGGGATGCCACATGGCATCAAAATAATAAAGGTCTTTCCAAACTTTGTTTGGAATAGGCTAGACCCTTTCCAAATATTTGATTTGGAAAAAATCCTAGGCCTAAGCCACTTTTCAAAATTTTGATTATGGAAAATGGGCTGGCATATCAACCAAAATATTGGTTTTTCCAAATTTTGTTTGGAATAGGCCTAGGCTATTTTCAAAATATTTGATTTTGGAATAAGCCTAGGTCCAGGTTCTTTTCAAAATTTTGATTTTAGAAAGGGCCAAGGGAGATGCTTTTTGGTTTAGGAAACCAAATATATCCCTTTTGATTATGAATCAAAATGAAAGAAACAAAAGAGACCTAATTTTGATTTTGATTTATTTTTGGAATAGTTCTAATTAATTAAAATTAAAATTGTAATCGGTTTAACATTAATCGTTAATTTTATTTCGATTAAAATCATTTAATTAATTAAATGTTAATTAGTTAATTGATTTGGTCAAATTATTTAATTGATTAAACGTTAATCGATTAACAAAGACGCAAGTAGTTATGTTTTAATTTTATCTTTTTCATAAGATGTTATTGTATGGATTAGATATTGTGTAGATATAATATGATTATATGGACCCCGATTGATCATCGACTCGACCAATAGGATAGATGTGAATAATTTTATTTTGCGTTGGTTTAAAAATTGTCCTAGGCCATTATGAAGAACGTGACCTAGTTTATTTTTTGCATTTATCCCATTCCCGTTGGCTCCCCCCTGTGTGCGGCGGGTGTATTTATTTTATTAGATAGAATTAAATGTAACAAGAATGGAGCAGAAGATTGAGATGAAAAAAGAAGAATAAAGATTCAATTGGAGATGGCGTATTAAAGATCCTATTGGCGGTTGCAGCTACCCTTAGATTGTGACCCACAGTTTCATCAGTTTGTATTCGAAACCGCTCCTAGGAAAAGTCAATGATCATACCGGTTACTTTATGCGTTTATTTATTTTGTGCTTGTATTTATTTATATGATATGATAGATGCATGACTAGACACGATCTAGATGAATGCGTAGGATGTATGTCTATAGAGATAGATAAAATATGATGAGACCGTAATTAAAATTAATTAAGTGAATTAATTTGTGTAAATACTTCCACAACAAAAATCAAGTCGTAATATTGTCTCCCAATATTATAGCGACGGTGAAGAGCCCTTATTCGGATCCAACTGACCGGCCCTTATCGGGAGTTGACCTACCTCGGGTATATCGTCGTTATTGAGATATGATCGTTTGAGATCTCACGAATATTGGCTTATGACTTGACTAGAGTATTGCGGTGACTGGGCCTCGTCAGGACCGTCTTATTCCAGAGGCAAGGGGTTGACTACCACATAAAGATGTGTATTGTCAAAAAGTTGACTAGTCAACCACCAAGAGTCACATAGAGATGTGATTGGTAAGTGTTACATATCTTTCTAATTATTCGGTTGATCGGCCCTCGTCGGGAATCGGGGTAACCAGATGAGATCTTGGCCACTAAAGAATTTTGAAAAGATTCCTGAAAGTCAATTGAGAGTAGTTGACTAGTGAGAGCAAAACAATAAACCAAAAAACCATTTTTGATTTTGCGTGTATAAACAACAACACTTTTTTATCTTTATTTTTATGTTGTAGTTTTAGCACACTTTATATTTATGTTTTTATTCTCGATTAGTAAAACAAAATTATGACTGTTACCTTTCGATAATTGTTCTCAAATATGGTTAAGTAATTTTAATCTTTTAAATAAGCAATGACATGTGCATCCCTGTTATAGTAGTTAGAGACAAGGAGACTACATATTTGATGCAGCGCTCCAAGACTTTAATGAAAACGGAAGCTCGTGATATGATTGAATCACTTGAAATGAGTTTCAACGAATTAATCATACACTGGATACGATCCAATATGATCATTCTATCATACGATGACAAATTAATTCAAACGTTGAATAAGAATGACTGCATCGAATTTTGGAAAGGTTGTTTTCAAAATTGTAAGATTTAAGTATCGAATTAATTCTTTAACCATTGCTTGAAGGTTAATTAAATGGTTCATGTTTTGAATATGATTCAAAAGGTTAAATAAACTATTTAATAAACTTTAGGTTTTCTTTATGAAAGGAAATCAAAGACAGAGCTCTTGTGATTTATTTTAAGTCTTATGAAGACTACACTAAGAAATTTTTACAAGTGCTTAAAGGATTGAAAGGAAAGTTAGGGCATGTGCTTAAATAGAGAACTTGTTGAAGTTTCTATTCTAGGCAAGTGTGTTGAGATAAATCTATCTAAGCTCAAGTCAACTCATGGATATATTATATCCTATAAGTATGATTAAATTAGAAAGATTAAATACAGATTTAGAAAGTGAACCAAACGTTGTAACACTTACCGTATTCTGAATCTAGTAAACTGATAAAGGAACTAAATAAATGTTATTATGTTCCGGTTCTTATAAAGAACATGTTTTCAGCAATTGTTAGGATTTAGTAGACATATTCAATTGTAAGGAATAAATATTGTTCCGATAAGATTGAACGGTCACTAAATCTATCATACTAGATTGAAGTCACTATAAAGTCGATATAGGTGAAGAAGTCCCAACCAGATGTTTGAATGGCTGTTATCCTTGATATTTGTTGTTGTTCTAGATATAGACTCTCTGGAATGAAAACGTGTAATCATGTCATTCTAATGATGTCTGAACCATGTGATTATCAATCATGTGGGTGATACGTATCTTATCTAAAGATGACTAAAATACCCGTTTATGAAAAGGTTATAAAATTGATAACGTTCTAAATGGTACCAATAATTATACCTATATTTACCTAGAATTCTGCTCAAGAGAGGATAAATAGGCTCGTTATTATATGGAATATATGTTAAATGCTATGTGAGTGTTTCTAGGATCGTAATTCTGCATTTATGCAATTTTCCCGAGGTTTTGGTACTGTTTTGTCTCGTTTGTGTGTTTTATAGGATGTACCAGACCTGGGGCATTGAAGAACGGATTTGGACCAGAAAAAGTATATTGGGCCAAGTGATTAAGGTCCAAGAAGGAATCTGCTGAAGAAAAAGAAGAAAAGTCGGCCCGGTTTACCAAAGGCTAGGGCCGGTAAACCGAGGACTTGTTGGACACGAAATTGATTCTGCCGCCTCAACTAGGTCGGTTAGGGTTTTAGAGAGTCATAAGTCGGTCACTGTATCTATATAAGGTCGCATATACTGATTATTACAGAGTTCATTATCAATTCTTCAATTACATTATGTACTTTGATGAAATAAAGTTATTCCAAGCTTTTGAGGAGTTAAGTATGGTTTTCTACCTTTCTCTACCATCTCTAGTTTGAGTAGATCGAGCTATATCTCTATCGTTGAAGGTATGAAGCTTTGACGTTCCTTTTTGTCTTCAATATGGTAGATCTGTTCGTATTTATGTGCTTTAGTTAATCTACATGTTTAAAGACCCCATGATTTACTTAGATTAATCGTAATTGAGCAATGTAGATCCAAGGATAGGAAAAGCTGACCCCGGTAAACCGGCAGTCTATACCGGTTTACCGAGGCAATATTTAGAAAACCTAAAACTGGGATTCACTACAGCTACGTGATCGACTGGTTTAATTAACAGTAGTTTAGATCTGGCCAATCTGCTTATTGTAATCGTAAACTAGCATGAAATACAAATAGTGAAGTGCTAAGTTTGGACATAGTCTTGAATGGACCCTAGGAACGTGCTGATCAATATCGACAGCTGTCTAGGCGGGTAGCGGTATGAGTTAGAGCTCGATATTGGCAATTCTAGTTCTTTATGCATATGGGCTATTTCGGACCAATTAAGGAGGGTAGCTTGCATGTAGATTTTCTACAACCATTGTCGGAGTAGATACGGTTAGGAGTTGCACCCGTAGCTGATAATGATAATTAAAACTAAAGCTCGCGATTAATTTAAGGAAATTATGCGGGGAATTAAACGTAACGATTAACTAATCCAAGTTAGTAGATCGGTGAGAAGAGGGGGAGAAATACCAACTTTCCTTTTTGTTTATTGTTGGTCCATGACCGCCTCTATGTTGCTTCTAAATTAGGTTAGAATCGTTTTAATTAAAGTTGCATCGTCTCTGTGGGTTTGACCTTGGCTCGCATTTACAATACTACGATGTACCAAGTATTCTTGCTAGTAATATCGACGTTAGTGACTTACACGGGATCAAGATTTTTGGCGCCGTTGCCGGGAACAATGGCCAATTTTAAATATAAACGTATTAATTATGATTAAGGAGTCGTTTTTATTTTATTTTATTTTATTTTGAGTCTTGAGTCGTTCTGGATCAAACCTGCACTTGTTAAACTGCCAGAAGTAGAAATTTCAGGGCCGGTTTACCGAGGATAACCCCCCCTTTACCGAGGCCTGGAAAATCAAATTCTGAGCAGCCCTTGTTATTTTGTGTTATTCCCTGTTGATTTTTGTTAGTAGGTCCGCAACAGTTGGGATCATACCCGGCTGAAGCGGAAGTTGCTAACCTTTTCTTTGTTTTATTTTGTCTGTTTCCCAGGAAGATCGAGACATTTCAGAGATTCGCTCAAACCGGAGTTGAAGAAGAGCAACCAAGTCAAGCAATATGCATAAAACGATATTGAACATCACACCAATTTCCAGGTATCCTGGATCCACAGTAAGAGAACAATACGAAGCGGATAAGAAGTGGGTGGAAAAAGAGAAAGAAGCAATCAAGCAAGAGCCTGAAGAGAACTTAAAGGAGTACGGCACGTACCGTCCAGCTGAGTTCCCTTGTGAGTTAATTGAAATATCATATTCGGATTATGATTCTGATGATCCTGAGGATTACCCAGACTTTGACACTGTGGTGAAGTTAGGAGACCCTGGCACGTTCCGACTCCCAATTTCTATTAATGGTATATCAGTAGCATTAGGTCTCTACGACTCTGGCTCGAGTTGCAACATTCTACCTTCTTCCCTCTGCCAAAAGATTAAGCTTCCGGTCGTTATGAATCAAACTCGAACCATGACTTTTGTTGATAGGACTAGAGATATGCCAGCCGGTCTGCTTAGGAAGTGCACGATTAAGGCATGATGGTTCACTTATCGAATTGATTTCACGGTCATAGACGTACCAGAGGACCCAAGTGCCCCAGTTTAGTTAGGAAGACCTTTCTTAACAATGAGCAGAGCAGTCATGGATTCTGATATTGGGGAGTTCACTTTAAGATTGAATAATGATGCAGTATCCTTCAAGATCTTAGAGCCCCTAGATAATAGGCCAGAAAGTTGCAAAATGACGTATGATTCAGGAAAGGTGGAAATTATGGAGATAGATAAGAAAGGGAGTAGACATCGAGAGGTTGTAGTAGAAACCGTTGAGCATGAATTCATGAGATTAATGCTGAGAGAGAGAGAAGAGAAGGACCACAACAAGACGCTCACGGAAGCTAGTCCTTCCGTATTGCGTAGTGACCGCTTTGAGCTTAAGGTGGAAAATGTGGAGTCCTTGGGTCAAAAGTCTAAATCTCGACGCAGAGGCAGACCTAGTACGCAAGCTAAGAGAGAAAGGCATGCTTGGAAGGGAGATCAAAAAGGTTCTGTAAAGATACAAACCTGGAGTAAAAGTTTGGTGAGTTAAAACTCCAAAGCTGGAATGATCGGAAATCTGAAGAAAGTTGAGCTAACGACGATAAACTTAGAACTATTCCCATAAACCCTTAGGTAGATTGGGAATGAATAAAATTAGCCAGATGAAGGGTCGAGCATTTTTTCATCCTACCGCACCCTTAGGCTTGAAACCAATGGTTGTTGGGAATGATTTGTTACTCGTTATTGATTCTAGTGAAGTAGGTTAGGAATGAGTCGGAAATAGCAACAAAGGAGTAAGAGACTAGTCAATTTGAGGTCAGAATTGAGCAGAGAGGTTGAGTAAAGTGTGCAGAGAAGGAGTACAAAGAGATCTGGGGAAAAGAAGCCCCGGTAAACCGAGGGTTACCTCCGGTTTACAGAGCAAGGATTTTAAGTTTTCTGAACGTCAGATTGAAAAGCTGAATTTTTAGAGACACGTGGAGGACACACGTTGCATCAGACACCACCAGTCAGCAGAAACCGTCCCATTTCCCCCTCTTTTCAAAATTTTCATCCTTTCCCACACTCCACCATAACTCCACCTCAATCCCAGCAATCACCCCCTCAAACCCTTCACCCTAATTACTCCTCTACCCACTATCCCACTAAATCCTTCCACCTTCCATCATTTCTCCTATTTAAACCATCCATCCACCACAATTATCATAATTCCGTCCACCGTCATCTCCCCAAATCACCAAACTTCTCCCATTTCTTCTTCTTCTTAATACCAGTCGGCCACCATCATCACCACTATCACCACCAAACCTCCACCAAAATCAAACATTTCTTCCATTTTCACCAACCGAAACACCTGTTTTCTTCACCCCTGTTGCTGTTTAGTGTTGCTGTGCTAGTAAAGTGCTGTAGTTCTTCATCTTCCATTCAACAAAGAATTGTTCCAGAAAGAAAAAATCTAGAAAATTCCAGGCCGGTAAACCGAGCCTCACTCCGGTTTACTGAGGGTACATTTTTCAGAATGAACATCAGTATCAGTTCCTGTTATCATCTAGGATGGGTCCTAAGCGTAGCCGATCAGCTGTTCGTCCCAGTGCTTATCAGAGTATCAATAGAGATGCTAACCCCTTGATAGATGGGGTTGAGCAATTCCATTCATTGGAAATCTATGAGTCGTTCCGAGGACATTGGAACGCAAGACCTTTTGCTTAAGAACGAGGGGTAGAACTGGACGATTGTAGTGTGATCTTGCCACGAGCCCTACAAGAGCAAGACATTCTGGATATGGCTGAGCCGCCGACACGGTTCAACGCTACTGTGGTGCGGGAATTCTATGCATATGCTTCGCACAACCCAGGAGCCACATCTGCTATGGTCCATGGCATTAAGGTTGAATTTTCTATTGAGTAGATCAATGATCATTTTAGGGTTCGAAATCCACCGGTAGGTCCAGACGAGTACACATCCTCGAGCAATATTGAAGATCTTGTGAGGTTGAACATGATTGATGATTATTTTGGGGTGCAATGGAAGCACAACCCTATGGGAGCCCTCACCATCTTCCTAGAGAACGAGTTATCCTGGGATAGGAAAGTGGTCAATAGGTTTGTTTGTGATCGCCTTCTACCGACCAAGCACACGGTCTCTATCACTACTAAGAGGGCGGAGTTGATGTTCTATCTGGAGCATGGATCTCCAGTCAACATCGGTCTACTGATGCATAGCCGTATTCCCAAGCTTGCAGCCATATCTGAGTGCGAGCTGTTACCATATGGGCCGATGATAGACATGTTTTGCTTTAGAGGACGAGGTGAAAATTCTCGTCAGTGACAATTGGGAAGACCCTGAGCCGATGATCAGTTCACAGTCGGTTCAATGAGTACCGAGATGGGTCGGTCAGAGAGCTGAGAGGGAGCGTACTCCGGTCCTCGGAGCACCTCAGACTCAGAGAGGTATGCTAGAGGAGCACTCGAAAGAGATTGCGAATTTGCATCGCAAGATGGATAGGATTATAGACTTCTTTGGCATACCTCCATCGACCCCACCACCTAGGACTGCCCCACATCACTGAGCCTCATCTTCGGCCGCTACTGCCTCAAGTTCTGCACCACCTCCCAGTTATGAGCCTAGAGATGACTAAGAGGGTTATTTTGATGAGGATTAGTTTTTATTTCTTTTTATTGTTGTTAATTTCCATTTTTATTTTTATTTTTCTTTCCTATCTAGTTGATGTAGCAGAATAATATTACTATAATGATTTTATCGGCTTAAATTGTTTTGGAGTTATTTATTTTCTCTATTACTGCCGCAATTTTACTATACGATTTCTTGTCACCACTATTCTGCTTGGTTTGTTTGAGATACTTAGCGCAGGTCATTCATGGACTACTTACATGAACCCAATGATTTACGAGACGATCCGATTCTTCTTTAGCTCCACCCTTAACGAAGCTAAGTTCCTTTTCGTTTTAAATTTTACATCTTACACATTAGGGATAATGTTTCGATTAGCTTCTTAGCATTATATTACATGAATTGCGTGATTATCTTGATTCTCTTTGATGCACGATTCACCACTTAGACTTTGACTCATTTCGACGGACTTTCGAAAAAATTATGATATCTTGATCTTTTTGAGTTAATTGACTTCATCTTTGTTTTACTTTTTACGAGTGAAAGTAGTGCCCACTTCTGAAGTAGTGGCATATTAAGAGCATATTCTATTATGAGCCACCATTTTAAGCACGTATAACTCACTTTCCTTGGTGTGTAGTCGATAGCATATTGCTTTGACTAGAGTTGACCCTGGCTTCATCACGAATCATGTTTTACCAACACTTACAAAGGCAAAATAAATTTGGATTCGGTAGTTTATCAAGAGTGGGGCCATGATGATAGATAAATAAATGAGAGTCCACCTGCCAAGAAAGAGAAGTGCATTGAAATAGATACATCTATAATCTCTTTGGCAAAATTTGAGTCGTTTGAGCGTAAAACGCACGACTTTTGCATAGACCGATAAACGCGAGCCTAAGAGTAATAAATACTCAGTTCTCAATCCACCTATCCAGCTCAATTAATTAATAAATAACATGTTTGAGACTGGTTAGTTCGATTGTGGGTTGACGTAATATGAGATTGTCTGCATTACTAAGCGGTTGTGGAAGTTATTGCACACACGCATTGGCTCATGACATGAATAGTGTTTAATGCGTTACTGGCATGATTTTGATCTTGAATTTGTGTGGCATAGTTTTTTTAATTAACTAGTATATTGATCCGGGTGTTGTTTTCTTTTTGCCTTTTTGCTCGGGACGATCAAAAGGTAAGTGGGGGGTAGTTGATAACGCTATAAATGGTACCAATAATTATACATATATTTACCCCGAATTCTGCTCAAGAGAGGATAAATAGGCTCATTATTATATGAAATATATGTTAAATGCTATGTGAGTGTTTCCAGGATCGTAATTCTGCATTTATGCTATTTTCCCGAGGTTTTGGTACTGTTTTGTGTGTTTTTTAGGATGTACCAGACCTGGGGCATTGAAGAACAGATTTGGACCAGAAGAAGTATATTAGGCCAAATGATTAAAGTCCAAGAAAGAATCTGCTGAAGAAAAAGAAGAAAAGTCGGCCGGTTTATCGAAGGCTAGGGCCGGTAAACCGAGGACTTGTTGGACACGAAATTGATTCTGCCGCCTATACTTGGTGGTTAGGGTTTTAGAGAGTCACAAGTCGGTCACTGTATCTATATAAGGCCGCATATACTGATTATTACAGAGTTCATTATCAAATCTTCAATTACATTATATACTTTGATGAAATAAAGTTATTCCATGCTTTTGAGGAGTTATTTCTGGTTTTCTACCTTTCTCTTCCATCTCTAGCTTGAGTAGATCGAGCTAGATCTCTATCGTTGAAGGTATGTAGCTTTGAATGTTCATTTTGTCTTCAATATGGTAGATCTGTTCGTATTTATGTGTTTTAGTTAATCTGTATGTTTAAAGACCCCATGATTTACTTAGATTAATCATAATTGAGCAATGTAGATCCAGGGATAGGAAAAGCTGACCCCGGTAAACCGGTGGTCTATACCGGTTTACCGAGGCAATATTTAGAAAACCTAAAACTGGATTCACTACAGCTACGTTGATCGATAGGTTTAATTAACAGTAGGTTAGATCTGGCCAATCTGCTTATTGTAATCTTAAACTAGCATGAAATACGAATAGTGAAGTGCTAAGTTTGGATATAGTCTTGAATGAACCCTAGGAACGTGCTGATCAATGTCGACAGCTGTCTAGGCGGGTTAGCGGTATGAGTTGGTGCTCGATATCGGAAATTCTAGTTCTTTATGCGTATGGGCTATTACGGACCAATTAAGGAGGGTAGCTTGCGTATAGATTGTCTACTACCATTGTCGGAGTAGATAGGGTTAGGAGTTGCACCCGTAGCTGATAATGATAATTAAAACTAAAGCTCGCGATTAATTTAAGGAAATTTTGTGGGGAAGTAAGCATAACGATTAACTAATCCATGTTAGTAGATCGGTGAGAAGAGGGGGAGAAATACAAACTTACCTTTTTGTTTATTGTTGGTCCATGACCGCCTCTATGTTGCTTCTTAATTAGGTTAGAATCGTTTATAATTAAAGTTGCATCATCTCTGTGGGATCGACCTTGACTCGCATTTACTATACTACTATGTACCTAGTATTCTTGCTAGTAATATCGATGTTAGCGACTTACACGCGATCAAAAATCTAGAAAGTTGTCTAAAGCCTAAACATACCGATGTTTGTTGGCTCATGACAATTAATGCCACAAATAACTTTTTGTTACGTTTCGGGATAGTGCTCTTATACTTAACCGAGTTCCAAAGAATAAAGGTTGAATAAATTCCATATTAGATATGGAAGGTGATAATGTCAAATCCGTCTTAACCGATGATTTGAAGTTATCATAGGCAAAGTCAGAAAGGCTTGGAGCCTAGTACAACATATGCAACTTTGTGGAATATATTAGCTAGCACGCTGTATATTATTTACTTGTACGCGGAGCAAAATGTTTGTCTCCAAACATGCTGTCTTCTAAAGGAAGTGTTTTTTCCAAAAGAAACAATGGGAGTAAATTTAGATCTCAAAGGTAGTTTGAGAACCACAAGGAGATATTCAACCATAGGAACGAGAGCAGACGCAACATAGCGATGAGGTGTAGAACACTGCTCAGTGCACTCAAAAGTTCTGTAAGTCTGTGGATATCCTCAAGCCTGCAAGGGCTGCTGGTATGTTCATCTTGAAGAACGAATATCTCACGACTTATGAAGGAATGTTTGAAAGGCAAGATTGAGAGATATGGCCATGAGCCATAATATCTGAATTAGATTCCATCAGTGACAACCAGGTTGTGAACCTAGTCTGTCTTACCTAGAGGGGATGTCCTTGAAAAGCTGACAAGGATAGTAATATGATTACCATAAGGCTATAGTGACGGCTAAAGGGTACGGGGTGTAAACCATGTAATTACCTTTATTCTGCCAGCTGAGCCCAGCTCTATTCAGACTGTGCTTGTTATAACTTCGTATCATGGCTATATGATAGTGTTGAAGACGTTAGAAAAATAGCCCGATGTTCATAGATGATAACAAGATATGTGAGCTCACGAGATCCATTATGAACTCAAACAAGTTTTTCTGGACAATCTCTTTGTTTGATAATCAAAGGAGTTTGATTTAGTCAAAAGAAGGGATATGCCCAATGTGCAAGAAGGACAGTGGGAGTGAGTTACGATTTTCAAGTAAGGTATTGGATATCTCTCTCGAGAATTATCACCCAATGTCATAGTCAATTAATGTTTGGTAGTTCAAGGTCTTTACGAAAGCACTTGGATTAGCAGTTCTTATTCTAGAAATTAGAATCTATAATGACAGATTTAACTACTATTGGTTTGTAGTTTACCTGTATAGATGTGATGCTAAAAGATTTTAGCATAGATAGCGACGGGGGATACTGCTAGCCGGTGTTCTCAAGATCTATGTATGTTAGGACGTTCATCCTAAAGATAAGGTGAAATATGATTCTTATGGAAGGTTTCCTTTGCTACTGCGGTAGGAACCATCATAATAGTAATGCCAGATGTTGATAGTCCATGAATAGTAATGAGCAAGTATGAAAGTAAATCTGGTGAATGTCGAGAACATCCTTAAACAAGTTAAGGATGGTTTCCTAGTTTATCGAAACTTGGAATCGGGTAAATATAGATATACAGACGTGTATCCTGAGTCTTATGAAGGCTAGTGGGAGCTACAGTCTGGGTTTGCAGTCACTTTGATTAAGTCATACAGTGAGCTGGACATGTTCTTGGCTATGGGTCACTGTAAGTTATACAACTTAGGCCAAAACACAGTAGTGCCTTAGAGGTGCAGCGGGAGCAATACATGGATCTAGAAGGTTCATTCCTGAATCTTGTACGGTTCTTCCACCTTTTATATATAGCTGATATAGTAATTGGATTCATTTCTTGAAGCAAGGACCAGGATCTCGTTAGAGATTCATGTGTGTTGAGGCTGTTCCTTTTGACTTGGTCATTTGGAGCATGGTATGAAGATAGTCTGAGTCCTCATGGATAGCGATCCGTTCACGGCTAAGGCTGGTTGAGTATTGCATGAGATTCTTGTGTTTCAACTTGGTCTTATGTGTGTGAGTGATTGGTTTTAGGCCAAGTGAGAGATTGTTGAAATAGTGTCCTAAACCCAATCGGGTTTGACTGGATCCGACCGGGTCGGATCATTTCTACTATTTCTTTATGATTATACATATATAATAAATGGCTTTTCTGTTATTATATGTTTGTTCTTTTAAAGAACCAATTATGAATTGTTATATGATAACGTCATTAGTATTAAACTTTGATAGAGAAACCATGATAAGTGATTATGGTTGATGAGATCTCTAATCACTTTAATAAGTTTGATACTTAAATGTCTTTAGGCTGATGTACTATTAAACAGGGCATTAATAGTATAAACAGGCTAGCACGTATTAAATGTCTTATGTCTTTAAGGGAAGGGATAGATCTCGTCTATTGAAGTGTAGAGACACATGGACTATACATAGACGTGTATTAGAGAATGAGTATGTTAGACTGACCCACTTACACTGTTAAGTGTCACACAATGTAGCGTGTGTAATTATCCTTAGGACCGGAGTCTTCATAGGATCACGATGTGGATTGTCATGCTTTGACACTATTGAGGTTTCCCTTAGCCATGGGGCGATCATGCGGTAGTGATTGGGTGTGATATTGAAGCATGTGAAGTATACATCTTTGGTCGTCCGGAAATCGCGTACCCTAATAGTAGGGGTGAATATCCAAAAAGGCCTTCTTATAAGGAATGTCTTACTCTCGTGAATCTTTGCAAAGTGGAAGTAAATGAGTTACTTCGAGAGTGCATGATATCCAGAATATAAGATACCGTCGTTGATGTTTGGCACTCGACGTACGACCGTATGGATATTATTACAGCGATAGGATTGTAAGTTACACGGTAACTGTTTCACATGAAAGGTAGTAGTCATTGCATTTGACTCTTCCGATGATTGGGGGTCACGGTGTGTTGCTAGACTCTATCCCGTGATCGTTAGGTATGAAGGCATTTTTGTAATTTGCACTTTGTGCCTACGGCCAACATATTCGGAAGCCTATCGGGTCACGCACATAAGAACATTTAGTCGGATTAAAATGCGGTTATAGTTGATAACCAAATAAGGCTATAATTTATCTCGTACTATAAAGGTATAGTGGTCAATTAATATGGTGTTATTTATTTATTATGAATAAATATAATACAAGATATTAATTGTGGTGATTAATTAAATATATGTATTTTGAATATATATATATATATATATATATATATATATATATATATATATATATATATATATATATATATGATATACATGTATTTTGTGAATTAATTAATCATAGTATTATATTAATTAAAGAAAATCTCAATTCCCAAATTTGTGGGGGAAGGGACGCCACTTTATTTTGTACGAGATACATTTGAATTGTGCAATTTAATTAATAAGATTACCATAATGTTAATATTAGATATTAATTGATTTTGAAAAAAAAATAGATTTATGGTAACAAGATAAATATAGTCAATATAAGATATTGACAATATCTTGGAAATATTTAATATAGGATATTAAATTAAATGAGATAATTCAATAAAAGTCATTTTCCTTATTTTAATTTCTTTCTCCTTTATCCATTAAGAAGCTTTTCCCAATCGAATTGGGATGTGAATATGGCGTGTTTCTCCCTATAAAAGGGGACTTGTGCCAACTCTTTTACAACACAATATTCTTGCAATATTTTAGTGAGATAAAAAGAGAGCTTCTTAGAGAGAGTTTTGAGAGAGAGAAAAAGTCGGTCTAGCAACCGAGTTTTTTTGGTAGCAATCCACGTTGGGATTCCGGCAGAGTGTTCGTGTGGATCACCGGTAGAGGCCGAATGCTTGGGCAGCTCCGTGCATCACTACTCTCTTTAGACGGTCAAAGCGTCGATCTTTTAGATCAACCAAGGTAACCACCGTCTACTACTTATCTGTTTATTGCTTAAACGAAGTCGATTCTGTTGAAAAGAAATAAAATTTTGAATTTTGCGGCATTCTCGCGTAGATTTCTAACAGTCTATACGCGTCGCGCCCTCCCATAGGTATTTTGCTATCTATGAGGCCCAGTTAAAGGCAGGCCTGTGGTTACCTTTATGCCCGGCATTCTTCTCTGTACAGCGGCATTACGGGATATGTGCAGCTCAAATGGCTTATTCAGGCATTAGGACCATGATAGGGTCTTCTATTTTGTGCCAAACGGTTGGAGTACGTCATTTGGTAGGCCTCTTCCGGGTCTTTTATCTCATTGCACAGAGTCCGGGCCTCAAAGGATGATACCACTTTTCCCGCCGGTCGGGAATAAAAGAAATGCTTGTGGACGGCCCTAAGAATAAGAATGGAGAGGGCGCTTTTTCTATGTCAGAGACAGGGGGAGATCTTGGCTGGGACACTGAAAGACAAGCTCTTTGCAAAAAGATGAGTGTCCGACCTTTCTAGAATCTACCTCGGTAGACAATATTCCGAAAGTAGGGATTGTTATAAAGTTACATGAGCTGTCTTCCGTGTTGATTAATAAATCCCGTTTAACTGAGGTCGGCCCTGACCCTCATGTTTCCCTAAGCGGTGACAACCGGGATGTCTGTGAGTATTGCTACTTTCTTATTTATTTAGATTCCCTATAATCATTAGTAATTTTTTGGACTTTTCTTACTTGTAGCGAGGATCCTAGCCGGCCTTCAAGCCCCCATCCGTGGGGGGGAGGTAGAAGGTCAAGCTGAGAGAATGGCCGCGGTCAGGGAACGCGCTAGATGCGATCCCCTGACTCAGACCATGGGATCCTTTCTAAGTGCCCACATAGCTCGTCTGTTACCTGAGCTGGAGGACGATGCTTCGATAGGGCCCCATTCTCTCGGATGAGGTTTGGATGCTCCTATTATCGAGGTTTCTTCTTTTGAGGTTCCTTTAGTATATGATGATAAAGAGGAGGAAGAGGAGCTAAGGATGCCCCTTATCCAAAGGTCCTCTCGCCACAGCTCGGAGTAGGTTGATGTTGAGGAGAGGTCTGAAAAGAGGAGCAAGGCCGAGCATTGTTCAGGTCCGGCAACTGATACTCCTGATAAGGGAAAAATGGATAAGTGAACATTCGAGGATCAGTGAGGGGAGGCCGAGATCGATCTCAGTTTGTCACCCACTTCGGTTGCTCCGGCGCAAGATATTTCTCAAATGTCCGATTCAGAGATGCTCGAGGCAGTCTTTGAGGCTATGAGATATGTGAGTTTGTTGGTCCATTAAAAAGGCTTTGGACCTTTGGTTAAGTTTCGAAGGGGGGGGGGGGTTGAATAAACTTAACACTTAAAACTTTTTGGAGTTGACAAACTCAACATGGTCAATAGTCTGTTGAATATCAGTAGTCTGCTGACTATTGAAACTTTTGAATTTGTTCAAACGAAATATAGTAAATTAAGCCTTGTTACTTGTTGTTTCAAATATGATACTAAGTATTAGATACTCAGCAGTGTAAGTGTGTGATTCAGCAGCTAGTTCAGTAGATTGATGTGATAAGCATGCAGATAAAGTATATTGCAGAAATTAAATGCAGTAAAGTAAAGTAGGCTAGTTTTATAGTGGTTCCAGGTGGTGTAATCCTGTCAGTCCACTCTTCTCCTATGATGTTGGAGGAAATTCACTAGAGATTCTTGAGGTAGCTGTTACAAAAATCCCTAAACTGTTTGTCCTTGACCAATGACTATGGCTTCACAAACTGAACACTAAAAACATGTAGGATTGCAGCTCCTAAGTACTCCACTGGTCCTTGAAGGGTAGGATTTCCTCTTCACCAGCTTCATCAGAAAAAACAGTTCTTGACACTCCCAAAGTGCTTCTCTGTCTTCAGCAAATTTCTTGAGAAAGAAGGGGTTGAATCAAGAAAGTGAATCAACTTTCAGAAAGCTTTTGATCAGGATGATAAGATCAGCAACTTGTAGACTTCAAGTGTGTATATTTGATGTAACTTGATTACAGAAACACTTGAAGAAATCCTTGGTCAGTAAATTAAAGCTCTGCTGGTATCATCAAGGTAAGATTGCACTTTGATCAACTTCTTGCTCATAAACTTAGTTTCTTGCTCATAAACTTAGTTTCTTGACTTAGTATTCGTGTGTTGCAATCTAAAACAGGAGTCCTCTATTTATAGGTGCAAATCCTATGATTTTAATTACAAACGTTATAGGATTGTCTGAATATTCCTGAAAATCCCTGTGTTGTACCTAATTGACACTGTCAGTGTCCTTCTGATAATCAGTCTGACAACCAATAATTTAATATCATTTTTATGGCTCTGAAATCCTTACAACGTCCCTTTCATCTTTGCCATTGATTGACTAATTAATCCAAGGCAACAAATTTATCCTTATCCATTTAATCTTCCAGAAAAACATGGATTAATTGACTTTTGCAATCAGTAGACACCTATTGAATAGGTCTGCTGATCTCCATTTATGTCAGCTGACTTTTAGTCTGCTGTGTTTTATAAACACTTCAGCTGACTGCTTCTCATCTAACTTTTTATCATGAAGTTAGAGTACACCATTTCAATCATAACTAAGTTCCAATCACCACTATACTTTTATGGAACTTAGACCTTCTACATAAGGTATATGTTATCAGTTTAGGTCATCACAGACTTCCCTAAATTCTAATCCCATATCCTTGACTTTAAATACTAAGTTTGATCCCTTAGCCTTCATAACTGAGGTTGAACTCTCAACCTTTAAATATCAGCAGGTTCCTAGACTCTACTGACCTACATAGGTCTGCTGATCAAGTCAGCTGACCTCTTTACAGTGCTTATTTGATCAAACCTGTAAAAAGATCAAACACTAGTAAAGCTATACATTTAATGTAGACATCTTTTTGCCTTTTCTCTATAATAGCTAGTCTGACACTAATCATTGAAACTAAAATATGTCTAACAAGTTCCCCCTTTTAGTAATGATGCCAATACCCTCCTTACAGCAAAACAAAAAGATAAAAACACAAAAACTGAACAAATATCATTCATATATCATTGGTATTCAAATTTTTTCAAAATTATTACAACTAAGATCAGCATAAAGATAAATGAGAATAAGTCTGCTAATTTAGTTTCTATCTCTTTATTGTTCTTTCTTTTGAAGGTAGTCTATGATTTCCCTTTGCATATCCACCATCCATTGATTTTCAATCCTGGAGAAGACAATCTAGGTATGTACCATTTTCCACCATTTCCAGGCTTCAGCCAAGGTTAACTGGATACCATGCCAGTTAAATCCTCCTCACATGTAGCATACCATGAATTCTTCTACACAATCTTTTGCTTTTTGACCAGCAGATGTTTGTCTTCCTCCAGATCTTTCAGCATGACCTCCTTTACCAGTTTGACCTTTTCTAGTAATTCTTAATGATTTGATCCTTGCCTCCCATAATTTAAGTCCAAGGAAGGAGTTTAGACCTTCCTGAAAAGTCATATCCTGGTATGGTCTTCTTCTTGCACCATAAGCAACCTTCAATTCCTTCAGCAGATCATCTATTAGTTGTACTTTGCCAGGTGTAGGTGCTCTGAATTGATTTGATATCAGCCTCAAATCTCTTCTTATTGTAGATCCTTGCTGCTTCTTTTGCTTCTGCTGTCTGACCTTCTTCCCTCTTATTGACATCATCAATATAACAGTTCGGTAGGCCTAGTACACTCTCCTGTGTGTTTACCAGATTATTCAGTTACACTTCCATTATTTCTGTTCTAGTGTCGACTGTAGTAATTTGGCCTTCAATAGTTTGTTCCAGCAGGTTGATCCTTTTAGTAAGCTTTGGACCAATAGCAGTTGGGTTATGGGTCTCATCAAGGTTAGGTTTCTCAGACAACTTATCAACTTTCTTATGCAAAGATGTAATCTGCTCAATGATGTACTTATTTTTCTTTGCAACATCCTGCTTGACATAAGTAAGTTCTCTTAGTATATTATTTTTAGCAAACTGTATAGATGTGACATTTGATGCTACAGTTTCAGTGGTTCTCACTCTGTTTACCACCAAATTTACTAGGTCTTCAAATCTCTGCTCACTTCTTGTCAGTTGAGTTCTTAGCCATATGATATCTTGTCTTACAGCTTTTAACTCCTCCAAAATATGTGCTGGTATTACAACTGCCATTCCATCCATATGTCCAACAAAGTCTTCAGCAGACTCTTCAATATTATCATAAGCCCTTGGTTGTCTCACAACAATTGCTCTTATCCTGTCCCATACATAGGATTCAGGACCTTCTTCAATCACATTCAATTTAGGTACCACCTCAAATAAGTGTTCTTGTTCTTGTTGAGGCTCTTCTTCTACTTCTTCAGGCAATTGAAACTCTTCAGTACTAAATTCATAGTCATGAAGTTGCTCATCAGATTGTTCATCAGCAGCTTCTTGTCTATCTTTGCCATCAGTATCCCTTTCCTCAACAGTCTCCTGACTAGACTCAGGGGATTCCTCCAATCCTAACAAAATATTCAACCTTTGTCCTAATACTTGTTGGAAAGGTGTCCTAAACCCAATCGGGTTGGACCGGATCCGACCGGGTCGGGTCATTTACAGTCTATTTAGTTCATGTAATAACTTTATTATAATTAATAAAAGCACTTATGTTATTATATATTGTTTGTCTTCATATTATTTGTTGTATATATATAGTAACGTCCCTAGTATCGATCCGTGATAGAGAAACCATGATAGTGATTATGGTTGATGAGATCTCTAATCACTATAACAAGGTTGGTACTTAAATGTCTCTAGTCTTGTATATTATCAAATGGGACATTGATAGTATAATCAGACTAGCACGTATTGGATGTCTTCTATCTTTTAGAAGATAGGGATAGATCTCGTCTATCGAGGTGTAAGGACAGTTGGACTGTACGTGGACGTGTATTAGAGAATGCATACGTTAGACTGACCCACTTACATTAAGTGTCACACTATGTGGCGGTTGTGTAATTATCCTTTTGACCGGAGTCTTCAAGGCATAACGGTGTGGATTGTCATGCTTTGACACTATTGAGATTTCTCCTAACCACGGGGCAATCATGCGGTAGTGATTGGGTATGATATTGAAGCATGCGGAGTATACATGATTGGTCGTCCGGGAATCGCGTATCCTATGATTTGGATCGAATATCCGAAATGGCCTTCTTATAAGGAATGTCTAGCTCTCGAGAATCTTTGCAAAGTGGGAGTAAATGTGTTATTCCGAGAGAGCATGATATCCAGATTATAAGATACGATCGTCAATGTATTGACACTCGAGATACGATCGTATGGATATTGTTACAACGATAGGATTGTAAGTTACACGGTAACTGCTTCAAATGAAAGGTAGTAGTCATTGCTTTTGACTCTTCCGATGATTGGGGGTCACGGTGTGTTGCTAGACGCTATCCCGTGATCGTTAGGTATGAAGGGCATTTTATTAAATTGCACTTTGTGTCTACGGCCAACATATTCAGAAGCCTATCGGGTCACACACATATGAACATCGAGTCGGATTAAAATGCGGTTATAGTTGATAACCAAATAAGGAAAGTTTATCTCTAGACTATAAAGGTTATAGTGGTAAATTAATATGGTGGTATTTATTTATTATGAATAAATTAAATACAAGATATTAATTATATATAAATTAGATTAATTAAAGAATATTCCGGAAGCCAATTTATTGGCATATGCGGCGCCACTTTTAAGTGTATAAGATACACTTGGATTGTGCACTTTAATTAATAAGATTGCCATAATATTAATATAAGATATTAATTGATTTTGAAAAAATAGATTTATGGTAATAAGATAATTATAATCAATATATGATATTGGCAAAATAAATTATAATTAAAGAGATAAATCAATCTAGTTGATTTTCCTTATTTTATTGGAAAAATGTTTTCTTCTCCTCCACACCATATGGGGCGCCCCAACCACTATATATAGGAGGTGGTTGTCAAGCTCTTTTGTACATCACAATTGCAAGAGTTCATAATTCTTGTGTAAAATAGAGAGCCTTCCAAAGTGAGTTTATGAGGGAAGAAAATGTCCGGTCTAGCAGCCGGAGTTTTTCTGATAGCAATCCAAGGAGGATTCCGGCAAGGGGTTCGTGTGGATTAGCGATAGAGGCCGGACGCGTGGACGGCTTGCGCATTGAACTACTCTCCGTTGACGGTCAAAGCGACGATCTAGTAGATCATCAAGGTATAACCATCAAACTACTTAACATGTTTATTGCATTAAACGAAGAACAATCTAGAAAAGGAAATCAAATTTTAAATTCCGCTGCGTTAAACTAGTGATTTCCTAACAGTGGTAGCAGAGCCAGACTTCGAGCTTAAGCAATAAGCATAATTTAAATGCGTAGTATTTAATCAATAGATGCAAGATTTAAATCACGAAACGTTGAAACAAAAAAATAAATAAATTAGGGTTTATGGGGGGCTCGGCCGACTGGCGGCGGCCCCCTCCCTCTGCGGCGGCGGTGGCCCTTGGGCTGCCGTCTGTCGGCTGTCCTCTTCCAATGGGGGAGATCGACCCTTTTCGTTTTGTGATATTTATTGTGCATAGATATCTCGTTTGTTTAGATGTGTCATATAGCCAACCAATGGTTCAAATAGTTTGGACCATTGGGAAACCATATGGCATATTGGCCTTTCCAAATTTTGATTTGGAATATGCCTAGGCTCTTTCCAAATATTTGATTTGGAATAGGCTTCTAAAGCTCACAGCCACTTCAAAATTTTGATTTTGGAAAGTGGCGAGCCTAAACCAAAACTATTTGGCCTTTCCAAATATTAGATTTGGAATAGGCTCAGGCCTTTCCAAATATTTGATTTGGAATAGGTTTAGAGCTAAGCCACTTCAAAATTTTGATTTTGGAAAGTGGCTGAGCCTAGACTAAAATAATTTGGCCTTTCCAAATATTTGATTTGGAATAGGCCTCAGGTCTTTTCAAATATTTGATTGTTAAAAGTTTAGCGCACAGCCACTTCCAAAATTTTGATTTTGGAAAGTGGCCAGGCCTAAGCTAAATTTATTTTTGGAAAGGAAACAAATAGGAGACTTAGTAATTTTAATTTTATTTTGAATAGTCAAATTTAATTAAAATTAAAATCGATTTAAAATTAAATGTTAATTTTAAGTTTCGATTAACTCATATAATTAATTAAAAGTTATTTAATTATTTGATGTGATAAAATAAAGACGCATGAGTAGTTAAAATTAGAATTTAATCTTTTTCATAAGATAAAATTGTATGGATTAGACATGTAGATATAATGTGATTATATGGACCCCGATTGATCATGGACTCGACCAATAGGATAGATGAGAATGTTTTCTTTATGTTGGTTTTTGAAAAAAATGTCCTAGGCCGTTATGAAGAACGTGACCTAGTTTACTTTTTGCAAAAAATGTCCTAGTTTACTTTTTGCAATTATCCCATTCCCTGAGTCCCCCCCCCCCGTGTGCGGCGGGTGTAATTACTTACTATGTAACAAGAATGGAGCAAGAAGTTGAAGACCAAGGAGAGATAAAGAACCCATTGGCGTCTGACAATAAAAGGTCCTATTGGCGGTTCTGAGGCACGCCTTAGTTTGTGACCCGCGGTTTCGTCAGTTTGTATTCCAAACCGCACCTAGGAAAAGTCCATGATCATACAGGTTATTTTGTGCACGGAATGTTGTGTATGTTTTAATTTATATGATATCCTAGTAATATGCACATAGTAGATGAGACCATAATTAAACCAAATTAATTAAGTGAATTATTCCCACGCCAAAAATCGAGCCAAAATTGTCTCCCGATATTATAATGACGGTGAAGAGCCTTTGTTCGGATCCAATTGATCGACCACCGTCGGGAGTTGACCAACCACGGGTATATCATTATTATCGAGTTATGATCGTCACGAGATCTCATGAATATCGGGTTATGACTCGACTAAAGTCTTTCGGTGATTGGCCACCGTCAGGGCCGTCTGACTTTAGAGACAAGGGGTTGACTGCCACATAGAGATGCGGACTGTCAAAGAGTTGACCAGTCAACCACTGGGAGTCGCATATGATGCGACTGGTAGGAGTACCTACCTTTTGAAATTGCCGAGATTGGTCGACCACCGTCGGGGATTAAGGCAACTAGATTGGATCCCAGCCACTAAAGAATTAATCAAATTTTTGAAAGCCAATTGGGAATAGTTGGCTAGTGGGAGTAAAACCTTAGGAGATTTTTAAGTGCAAATTTAGGGTTTTACATACATGAATTTTACTTATTCTATCTTTATTTATTGTTGTAGAAAAATGTCGAACAAATTGAACCTTCGTTTTATCATCGAAAACAAGCTTGACGAAACAAATTTTCTCGATTGGGAAAGGAACCTCAAAATCGTTTTGAGGCACGAGAAGATTGGCTATGTCTTGGACGAGGCCCTAGCGGAAAAGCCCGCTGAGGGTTCGGCTGCAGATGTTGTCGAGAAGTACAACAACCAGCATCGCTCGACAAGATCGATGCTACATGTATCATGCTTGCTTCTATGACACTGAAGCTGCAGAAAGCTTGACATGAGTCTATGGACGCCTACTCTATCATGGTCCACCTGAAGGAACTTTATGCTTCTCGGTCTCTTGACCGAGAGTACGAGGTCTCGAAGCCCTGTTTAGTTGTAAGATGGCATCCTGGGACTCTTTGTAGGGTCACACGTGCTTAAAATGATCGGGTACATAGAGAGGCTTGGGAAGTTTGGGCCATAAGTTGAAGCGAGTTGAGTATTGACTTGATTCTCGCAATCTCTACCGATTCATTCTCATGATTCGTGATGAACTATCACATGAACAAGATAGATTGCTCCTTGCGGAGTTATTGAACATGTTGAAGCTCAGCCGAGGACACTTGTAGGGAAGGAAAGCAAGTGTTCTTTGGTCACTTCAAACAAGGGCAAGGCAAAAGCCCAGAAAAAGTCCAAGAAGGCGAAGGCTACACCTAAGCCAACGCCTAAGATAGCGAAAGACAAATCCAAGGATGCTTGCTTCCATTGCGGTGAGACCGGACATTGGAGGAGAAACTGCAAAGGCTTCTTGAGTACCAAGAAGAAGCATTATGATGCTTCGACTTCAGGTATATTTATGATTGAGATCAACATTACTTCTTCTAAGTCTAACCACTGGGTATTAGATACTGGTTGTGGTTCTCATATTTTTACGAATATGCAGGCACTAAGAAGAACTAGAGATCTGAGGAAATGAGAGGTGGACCTACGCGTTGGAAATGGAGCAAGTGTTGCTGCGCTGGCCGTAGGAGTTTATTTTCTTTCATTGCCTAGTGGGCTAGTACTAGAACTCAATAACTGTTATTTTGTTCCTGCTCTTACGAAGAGCATTATTTCTATTTCTACATTAGATGTTGATGGATTTTCATTTACGTTTGAGAATAAATGTTGTTCTTTTTCACGTGATGGAATATTTTATGGTACAGGCATACTTAGCAATGGTCTCTACATATTAGATATGAATGTTGACGTACTTAATATAAATAACAAGAAAGCCAAAACAAATGACTTGAATGAATCCTACTTATGGCATTGTAGACTTGGTCATATAAATAAGAATCGCATTTCCAAACTCCATAAAGATGGAATGTTGGATCAATTCGATTACGAATCGTTTGATACATGCGAAGCTTGTTTACTTGGCAAGTTGACAAAGTCACCTTTTAGTGGCAAAGGGATAAGATCCAATGAATTGCTTGAGCTCATACATACTGATGTATGTGGCCCAATGTCAATTCAAGCCAAGGGAGGATACTCTTATTTTATCACTTTCACTGATGACCGTTCTCGTTATGGTTATATATACTTAATGAAGTATAAGTCTGAAGCCTTTGAAAAGTTCAAGGAATTCAGAAGTGAAGTGGAGAAACAACTAGGTAAAGAAATCAAAACACTTCGATCCGATCGAGGTGGAGAATACCTAGATGGAGAGTTTCAAGATTATTTGAAGGAGAATGGGATTCTACCTGAATGGACCCCTCCCGGGACGCCACAGATGAATGGCGCGTCTGAGAGGAGGAACCGCACCTTGTTAGTGTTAGGAAATCACTAGTTTAACGCAGCGGAATTTAAAATTTGATTTCCTTTTCTAGATCGTTCTTCGTTTAATGCAATAAACACGTTAAGTGGTTTGACGGTTATACCTTAGATGATCTACAAGATCGTCGCTTTGACCGCCAACGGAGAGTAGTTCAATGCGCGCAAGCCGCCCACGCGTCCGGCCTCTATCGCTAATCCACACGAACCCTGCGCGGAATCCTCCTGGATTGCTATCGAGAAAAACTCCGGCCGCTAGACCGGACCTTTTCTTCCCTCACAAACTCACTATGGAGAGAGCTCTCTATTTTACACAAGAATTATGAACTCTTGCAATTGTGTTGTACAAAAGAGCTTGACACCCACTTCCTTTTATAGAGGAAGTGGCGCCCCATATGTAGTGTGGAAGAGAAGAAAACCTTTTTCTAATAAAATAAGGAAAATCAATTAGATTTATTTATCTCTTTAATTATAATATTTTGTCAATATCATATATTGATTATAATTATCTTATTACCATAAATCTATTTTTTCAAAATCAATTAATATCCTATATTAATATTATGGCAATATTTATTAATTAAAGTGCACAATCCAAGTGTATCTCATACACTCAAAAGTGGCGCCGCTTTAGTCAATAAATTGACATCCGAAATATTCTTTAATTAATATAATTTATATATAATTAATATCTTGTATTTTATTTATTCATAATAAATAAACACCACCATATTAATTTACCACTATAACCTTTATAGTCTAGAGATAAACTTTCCTTATTTGGTTATCAACTATAACCGCATTTTAATCCGACTCGATGTTCATATGTGTGTGACCCGATAGGCTTCCGAATATGTTGGCCGTAGACACAAAGTGCAATTTACTAAAATGCCCTTCATACCTAACGATCACGGGATAGCGTCAGCAACAACACCGTGACCCCAATTATCGGAAGAGTCAAAAGCAATGACTACTACCTTTCATGTGAAGCGATTACCGTGTAACTTACAATCCTATCGCTATAATAATATCCATACGATCGTATCTCGAGTGTCAATACATTGTGATCGTATCTTATAATCTGGATATCATGCTCTCTCGGAATAACACATTTACTCCCACTTTGCAAAGATTCTCGAGAGCGAGACATCCCTTATAAGAAGGCCATTTCGGATATTCGATCCCAATCATAGGATACGCGATTCCCGGACGACCAATCATGTATACTCCGTGATGCTTCAATATCATACCCAATCACTACCGCATGATCGCCCGTGGTTAGGAGAAATCTCAATAGTGTCAAAGCATGACAATCCACACCGTGATGCCATGAAGACTCGGTCAAAGGATAATTACACAACCGCCACATAGTGTGACACTTAATGTAAGTGGGTCGATCCTAACGTCACGCATTCTCTAATACACGTCCACGTATAGTCCAAGTGTCCCTACACTTCGATAGAGGCGAGATCTATCCCTACCTTCTAAAAGATAGAAGACATCCAATACGTGCTAGTCCGATTATACTATCAATGTCCCATTTGATAATATGTAAGACTAGAGACATTTAAGTACCAACCTTGTTATAGTGATTAGAGATCTCATCAACCACAATCACTATCATGGTTTCTCTATCATGCATCGATACTAGGGGCGTTACTATATATATACTACAAATAATATGAAGACAAACAATATATAATAACATAAGTGCTTTTATTAATCACAATAAAGTTATTACATGAACTAAATAGATCGTAAATGACCCGACCGGTCGGATCCGGTCCGACCGATTGGGTTTAGGACACCTTTCCAACAATCTCCCACTTGGCCTAAAGCCAATCACCCATATGCCTAAGCCCGTGCAAGTGAACATGTTTCTCATGCTTAGCTTGAGACAATGCCTTGGTTAACGGATCGGCTATGTTATCATCCGTGTGGACTTTCTCTATCTTTACATCTCCTCTATCTACTATCTCTCTAATCAAGTGATAGCGCGTAGCACATGTTTGGACTTACGATGAGACCTTGGTTCCTTTGATCGAGATATCGCTCCATTATTATCACACGATGCAGGCACTGGACCTTCAATGGAGGAACCACACCAAGTTGATAATGAACTTCTTCATCCAAATCGCTTCCTTTGCCGCCTCCGAGGCTGCTATGTATTCGGCTTCCGTTGTAGAGTCATGATGAGTCTCTCGCTTGGAACTCTTCCACCACTGCTCCCGCCGTTAAGCGTGAAAACAAATCAGATTGTGACTTGAAGTCGTCTTTGTCGGTTTGAAGCGCATCCGTGTAACCTCGCAATACTAAATCATCGTTCGAAAACCAGGAACATATCCTGAAATACGTCTCAAGTACTTAAGGATATTTTTGATGACAATCCGGTGACCATCACCTGGATTGGTGGTACCTACTAGTCATACTAAGAGGGTGCAGGCGTGCTGGTCTTGTGCATAACATGGCATACATGATAGACCCAATTGCCGAAGCATAAGGGACTTTACTCATTTGTGCCCTTTCCTCCTCTGTCTTAGGACTCATTCCTTCGACATGTAGACCCCATGTGACATGGGCGCAATCCTTTCTTGGATCGCTCCATGTTGAATCTCTTGACAAGATCTTGTCTATGTAGGTGGATTGCGACGGACCAAGCAACCTTTTAGATCTATCTCTATAGATCTTTATTCCTGAGAATATAGGTTGCCTCACCCAAGTCCTTCATTGAGAAGTTCTTGGATAACCAAGCTTTGACTGATTGTAACATGGGCACATCATTCCCTATGAGCGATATGTCATCCACATAAAGCACTAAGAACACAATGGCACTCCCACTAACCTTCTTGTAAACACAGGGCTCATCTTCGTTCTTGATGAAATCAAACTGTTTGATTATCTCATCAAAGCGAAGATTCCAACTCGAGAAGCTTGCTTTAATCCATAAATGGATCTTTGCGGTTTACACACCATCCTCTGGCGTCATTGGTTGTGAAACCTCAGTCGTGTCATATACACTTCCTCAGACGAGGTTCCCGTTAAGGAAAGTTTGTTTTCACATCCATCCGCCGATTTCGTAATCATGGTATCTTTGCAATAGCGAGCAAAATTCTAATGGATTTTAACATGGCACAAAGCGAGAAGGTTTCATCATAGTCAACTCCTTGTCTTTGCTTATAACCTTTTGCCCGAGGGTGGTCACGTTACCGTCCATGTCGGTCTTTCTCTTAAAGACCCATTTACACCCTATGGGAACTATTCCTCAAAGCGGATCAACTAAGTTCCAAACTTGGTTGTCCTTCATGGATTCCATCTCGAATTCATGGCCGAGCCATTTCTCTTTGTCGTGCCTTAACGGCACCTCCTCATAAGTTCTAGGGTCCTCATCTTCCATGAGATACACGCTTGATGTACCTTTCGAGTCCACGGCGTTCCCTGGTGGATCTTCGAGGTGTAATTGTGTCTCACGGTAGAGGTGGCGCCACATTTGTATGTGGTGCCTCCTCTACTTCCATCAACGGATTTGTTATCCGTAAGTGGTTCTCGAATTTCTTCGAGATCAATCTTACTCCCACCGACCCTATCCGAGAATAAACTCTTTCTCCGAGAAAGTGGCGATCCCCGGCAACAAACACCTTTTGTTCCTCGGGGTGGTAAAATTGGTACCTTTGGTTTCCTAGGATAACCCACAAAGCAGACATTTGTCGAGATCTAGGTTCGATTTGTGAGGCATGGTTCATTTCACATAAAGCTGGACATCCCCAAGGTTTCATGTAACCTAGTGTTGGTTTCTTCCTTTGAACACTTCATAGGAGTGGACTCAACCGTCTTTGATGGAACTCGGTTCGAGTGTATAGGATGCGGTTTCTAGAGCATACCCCAAAAGCGATTTTGGAAGAAGCTGCATAGCTCATCATGGAGCGTACCATGTCTAACAAAGTACGATTCCTCCTCTCGGATATGCCATTCATTTGTGGCGTCCCCTGGAGGGGTCCATTCGAGTAGAATCCCATTCTCCTTTAATTAACTTTGAAACTCTCCATCTAGGTATTCTCCACCTCGATCGGATCGAAGTGTTTTGATTTCTTTACCTAGTTGTTTCTCCACTTCACTTTCGAATTCTTTGAACTTTTGAAGGCTTGGACTTATACTTCATTAAGTATATATAACCATAGCGAGAATGGTCATCGGTGAAAGTGATAAAATAAAGTATCCTCCTTTGGCTTGAATTGACATTGGGCCACACACATCGGTATGTATAAGCTCAAGCAATTCATTGGATCTTATCCCTTTGCCACTAAAAGGTGACTTTGTCATCTTGCCAAGTAAACAAGCTTCGCATGTATCAAGCGATTAAGTAATCGAATTGATCCAACATTCCATCTTTATGGAGTTTGGAAATGCGATTCTTATTTATATGGCCAAGTCTACAATGCCATAAGTAGGATTCATTCAAGTCATTTGTTTTGGCTTTCTTGTTATTTATATTAAGTACATCAACATTCATATCTAATATGTAGAGACCATTGCTAAGTATGCGATTACCATAAAAGATTCCATCACGTGAAAAAGAACAACATTTATTCTCAAGCGTAAAAGAAAATCCATCAACATCTAATGCAGAAATAGAAATAATGCTCTTCGTGAAGAGCGGGGAACAAAATAATGATTATTGAGTTCTAGTACTAGCCCTTTGGGCAATGAAAGAAAATAAACTCCTACGGCCGGTAGCAAGAACACTTGCTCCATTTCCAACGCGTGTAGGTCCACCTCTCCTTTCCTCGGATCTCTAGTTCTTCTTAGTGCCCGCATATTCAGTACAAATATGAGAACCACAACCAAAGATCTAATACCCGGTGGTTAGACTTAGAAGAAGTAATGTTGATCTCAATCATAAATATATACGAAGTCGAAGCATCGAGAATGCTTCTTCTTGGTACTCAAGAAGCCCTTGCGTTTCTCCTCCAATATCCGGTCTCACCGCAATGGAAGCAAGCATCCTTGGATTTGTCTTTTGCTATCTTAGGCGTTGGCTTAGGTGCGACCTTCGCCTTCTTGGACTTTTTCGGGCTTTTGCCTTGCCCTTGCTCAAGTGACCAAGCAACACTTGCTTTCCCTTCCCTACGGTGCCCTCAGCAGATTTTCAACATGTTCAATAACTCCGCCAGGAGCAATCTATCTTGTTCATGTGATAGTTCATCACAAGCTGCGAGAATGAGTCGGTAGAGATTGCGAATCAAGTCAATACTCAACTCGTTCCAACTTGTGGCCCGGCCTTCCCAAGCCTCTCTATGTACCCGATCATTTTAAGCACGTGTGACCCCACAAAGATCCCAGATGCCATCTTACAACTAAACAGGGCCTTCGAGACCTGCACCTCTCGGTGCGAGGCGAGAAGCGTAAAGTTCCTTCAGGTGGACCATGATAGAGTAGGCGTCCATAGACTCATCTTTGTTCTGCAGTTCGGTGTCATAGAAGCAAGCATGATACATGTAGCATCAAGATCGATCTTGTCGAAAGTGCTTGTTGTACTTCTCGACAACATCTGCGGCCGAACCCTCGGCGGGCTTTTCCGGTAGGGCCTCGCCCAAGACATAGCCAATCTTCTCGTGCCTCAAAACGATTTTGAGGTTTCTTTCCCAATCGAGAAAATTAGTTTCGTCAAGCTTGTTTTCGATGATAAACGAAGGTTCAATTTGTTTGACATTTTCTACAACAATAAATAAAGATAGAATAAGTAAAAGCTCATGTATAAAAACCTAAATTTGCACTAAGAAATTTATAAGGTTTTACTCCCACTAGCCAACTATTCCTATTGGCTTTCAAGAATTTTAATTAATTCTTTAGTATTTGGGACCCTATCTAGTTGCCTTAATCCCGACGGTGGTCGATCAATCTCGGCAATTTCGAAAGGTAGGTACTCCTACCAGTCGCATCGCATGCGACTCCCAGTGGCTGACTAGTCAACTCTTTGACGTCTCACATCTCTATGTGATAGTCAACCCCTTGTCTCTAAAGTCGACGTTCTACGACGGTGGCCAATCACCGAAAGACTTTAGTCGAGTCATAACCCAATATTCATGAGATCTCGTGGCGATCATATCTCAATAATAATAACGATATACCGTGGTAGGTCAACTCCCGGCGGTGGTCGATCAGTTGGATCCGAACAAAGGCTCTTCACCGTCATTATAATATTGGGAGACAATTTTGGCTCGATTTTTGGAGTGGGAATAATTTTAAATTAATTCACTTAATTAATTTGGTTTAATTATGGTCTCATCTACTATGTGCATATTACTACGATATCATATAAAGTAAAACATACACAACATTCCGCGCATAAAATAACCGGTATGATCATGGACTTTTTCTAGAGTGCGGTTTCGAATACAAACCGAGCGAAACCGCTGGTCACAAACTAAGGGTATCTGCAACCGCCAATAGGATCTTTATTGTTGTGCACGCCAATGGGTTCTTTATCTCTCCTTGGTTTGAACTTCTTGCTCCATTCTTGTTACATAATAAATAATTACACCCGCCGCTTTGCAGGGGAACTCGAGGAATGGGATAAATGCAAAAGTAAACTAGGTCACGTTCTTCATAACGGCCTAGGACAATTTTTCAAAAGCAAACATAAAGAAAACATTCCCATCTATCCTATTGGTCGAGTCCATGATCAATCGGGTCCATATAATCACATTATATCTACTCATCTAATCCATACAATTTTATCTTATGAAAAAGATTAAATTCTAATTTTAACTACTACTACTCATGCGTCTTTATTTTATCACGTCAAATAATTAAATAACTTTTAATTAATTATATGACTTAACCGAAAATTAAAATTAACATTTAATTTTAAATCGATTTCAATTTTAATTAAATTTGAACTATTCAAAATAAAATTAAAATTATAAAGTCTCCTATTTGTTTCATTTCCAAAACTAAATTTAGCTTAGGCCTGCCCACTTTCCAAAATCAAAATTTTGGAAGTGGCCTAGGCCTAGGCCTATTCCAAATCAAATATTTGGAAAGGGCCTAGGCCTACTCCAAATCATATATTTGGAAAGGCCAAATTATTTTAGTCTAGGCCTGGCCACTTTCCAAAATCAAAATTTTGGAAGTGGCACAAGCCAGCCTATTCCAAATCAAATATTTGGAAAGGGCTAGGCCTATTCCAAATCAAATATTTGGAAAGGCCAAATAATTTTGGTTTAGGCCTGGCCACTTTCCAAAATCAAAATTTTGGAAGTGGCTTAGGCCTAGGCCTATTCCAAATCAAAATTTGGAAAGGCCAATGTCCCATATGGTTTCCCAATGGTCCAAACTATTTGAACCATTGGTTGCCATATGACACAACTAAACAAACGAGATATCTATGCACAATAAAATATCACAAAACGAAAAGGGTTGATCTCCCCATTGGAAGAGGAGAGCCGACGGACGGCAACCCTAGGGTTACCGCCGCCGCCCCGCCGCCGCCGCCCAGAGGAGGGGCGCGCGCCAATCGGCCGACCCCAAGAACCTTTTTTTTTTTTTTTGTTTTAACGTTTCGTGATTTAAATCTTGCATCTATCGATTAAATACTACGCATTTAAATTATGCTTATTGCTTAAGCTCAAGTGTCTCTCGATACCACTTTGTTAGAAATCACTAGTTTAACGCAATGAATTTAAAATTTGATTTCCTTTTCTAGATCGTTCTTCGTTTAATGCAATAAACACGTTAAGTGGTTTGACGGTTATACCTTAGATGATCTACAAGATCGTCGCTTTGACCGCCAACGGAGAGTAGTTCAACGCGCAAGCCGCCCACGCGTCCGGCCTCTATCGCTAATCCACACGAACCCCTGCCGGAATCCTCCTGGATTGCTATCGGAAAAACTCCGGCCGCTAGATCGGACCTTTTCTTCCTCACAAACTCACTATGGAGAGCTCTCTATTTTACACAAGAATTATGAACTCTTTGCAATTGTGTTGTACAAAAGAGCTTGACACCCACTTCCTTTTATAGAGGAAGTGGCGCCATATATATGTAGTGTGGAAGAGAAGAAAACCTTTTTCTAATAAAATAAGGAAAATCAATTAGATTGATTTATCTCTTTAATTATAATATTTTGTCAATATCATATATTGATTATAATTATCTTATTACCATAAATCTATTTTTCAAAATCAATTAATATCTATATTAATATTATGGCAATATTTATTAATTAAAGTGCACAATCCAAGTGTATCTCATACACTCAAAAGTGGCGCCCACTTTAGTCAATAAATTGACTTCCGGAATATTCTTTAATTAATATAATTTATATATAATTAATATCTTGTATTTTATTTATTCATAATAAATAAACACCACCATATTAATTTACCACTATAACCTTTATAGTCTAGAGATAAACTTTCCTTATTTGGTTATCAACTATAACCGCATTTTAATCCGACTCGATGTTCATATGTGTGTGACCCGATAGGCTTCCGAATATGTTGGCCGTAGACACAAAGTGCAATTTACTAAAATGCCCTTCATACCTAACGATCACGGGATAGCGTCTAGCAACACACCGTGACCCCCCAATTATCGGAAGAGTCAAAAGCAATGACTACTACCTTTCATGTGAAGCAGTTACCGTGTAACTTACAATCCTATCGCTATAATAATATCCATACGATCGTATCTCGAGTGTCAATACATTGACGATCGTATCTTATAATCTGGATATCATGCTCTCTCGGAATAACACATTTACTCCCACTTTGCAAAGATTCTCGAGAGCGAGACATTCCTTATAAGAAGGCCATTTCGGATATTCGATCCCAATCATAGGATACGCGATTCCCGGACGACCAATCATGTATACTCCGCAAGCTTCAATATCATACCCAATCACTACCGCATGATCGCCCCGTGGTTAGGAGAAATCTCAATAGTGTCAAAGCATGACAATCCACACCGTGATGCCATGAAGACTCGGTCAAAAGGATAATTACACAACCGCCACATAGTGTGACACTTAATGTAAGTGGGGTCGGTCTAACGTCGCATTCTCTAATACACGCCCACGCATACCCAAGTGTCCCTACACTTCGATAGACGAGATCTATCCCTACCTTCTAAAAGATAGAAGACATCCAATACGTGCTAGTCCGATTATACTATCAATGTTCCATTTGATAATATGTAAGACTAGAGACATTTAAGTACCAACCTTGTTATAGTGATTAGAGATCTCATCAACCATAATCACTATCATGGTTTCTCTATCACAGATCGATACTAGGGACGTTACTATATATATACTACAAATAATATGAAGACAAACAACATATAATAACATAAGTGCTTTTATTAATCACAATAAAGTTATTACATGAACTAAATAGACTGTAAATGACCCGACCCGGTCGGATCCGGTCCGACCCGATTGGGTTTAGGACACCTTTCCAACAGTTAGACATGGTACGATCCATGATGAGCTACGCAGTTCTTCCAAAATCGTTTTGGGGGTATGCTCTTGAAACCGCATCCGATACACTGAACCGAGTTCCATCAAAGACGGTTGAGTCCACTCCCTATGAAGTGTTCAAAGGGAAGAAACCAACACTAGGTTACATGAAGCCTTGGGGATGTCCCGTTTATGTGAAACGGACCATGCCTGACAAATTGTAACCTAGATCTGACAAATGTCTATTTGTGGGTTATCCTAGGGAAACCAAAGGGTACCAATTTTACCACCCTGAGGAACAAAAGGTGTTTGTTGCTAGGACTAGCCACTTTTTGGAGAAAGAGTTTATTCTGGATAGGGTCAGTGGGAGTAAAATTGATCTTGAAGAAATTCGAGAACCACTTACGGACAACAGTCCGTTGATGGAAGTAGAGGATACACCACATATAAATGTGGCGCCACCCTCTACCATAGACACACTAGCACCTCGAAGATCCACCAGGGAACGCCGTGAACCCGAAAGGTACACTTGCATGTATCTCATAGAAGATGAGGACCCTAGAACTTATGAGGAAGTGCTGTTAAGGCATGACAAAGAGAAATGGCTGGAAGCCATGAATTCTGAAATGGAATCCATGAAAGACAACCAAGTTTGGAACTTAGTTGATCCGCCTGAGGGAATAGTTCCCATAGGGTGCAAATGGGTCTTTAAGAGAAAGACCGACATGGACGGTAACATGACTACCTACAAGGCTAGGTTAGTGGCAAAAGGATATAAGCAAAGACAAGGAGTTGACTATGACGAAACCTTTTCGCCGGTTTCCATGTTAAAATCCATTAGAATTTTGCTCGCTATTGCAGCATACCATGACTACGAAATCTGGCAGATGGATGTGAAAACAGCTTTCCTTAACGGGAACCTGTCTGAGGAAGTGTATATGACACAGCCTGAGGGTTTCACAACCAATGACGCTGGGATGGTATGTAAACTGCAAAGATCCATTTATGGATTAAAGGAAGCTTCTCGGAGTTGGAATCTTCGCTTTGATGAGATAATCAAACAGTTTGATTTCATCAAGAACGAAGATGAGCCCTATGTTTACAAGAAGGTTAGTGGGAGTGCCATTGTGTTCTTAGTGCTTTATGTAGATGACATATTGCTCATAGGGAATGATGTGCCTATGTTACAATCAGTCAAAGCTTGGTTATCCAAGAACTTCTCTATGAAGGACTTGGGTGATGCAGCCTATATTCTAGGAATAAAGATCGATACAGATAGATCTAAAAGGTTGCTTGGTCTGTCGCAATCCACCTACATAGACAAGATGCTGAAGAGATTCAGCATGGAGTAGTCCAAGAAAGGATTGCTGCCCATGTCACATAGGGTCTACCTGTCAAAGGGAATGAGTCCTAAGACGAGGAAAGGGCACAAATGAGTAAAGTCCCTTATGCTTCGGCAATCGGGTCTATCATGTATGCCATGTTATGCACAAGACCAGACGTCTCGTACCCTCTTAGTATGACTAGCAGGTACCAGTCCAATCCAGGTGAAGGTCACTGGATTGCTGTCAAGAATATCCTTAAGTACATGAGACGTACTAGGGATATGTTCCTGGTTTTCGGGAACGATGATTTAGTATTACGAGGTTACACAGATGCCAGTTTCCAAACTAGCAAGGACGACTTCAAGTCGCAATCTGGATTTGTTTTCACGCTTAATGGCAGACCAGTCAGCTGGAAGAGTTCCAAGTAGGAGACTACTGCGGACTCTACAACGGAAGCCGAATACATAGCAGCCTCGGAGGCGGCAAAGGAGGCAGTTTGGATGAAGAAGTTCATTACTGAACTTGGTGTGGTTCCCTCCATTGAAGGTCCAAAGTGCCTCATCTTTGTGATAATAATGGAGCGATATCTCGATCTAAGGAACCAAGGTCTCATCGAAGTCCAAACATGTGCTCTGGCGCTATCACTTGATTTAGAGATAGTAGATAGAGGAGATGTAAAGATAGATAAAGTCCACACGAATGATAACATAGCTGATCCGTTAACCAAGGCATTGTCTCAAGCTAAGCATGAGAAACATGTTCACTTGCACGGGCTTAGGCATATGGGTAATTGGCTTTAGGCCAAGTGGGAGATTGTTGGAAAGGTGTCCTAAACCCAATCGGGTTGGACCGGATCCGACCGGGTCGGGTCATTTACAGTCTATTTAGTTCATGTAATAACTTTATTATAATTAATAAAAGCACTTATGTTATTATATATTGTTTGTCTTCATATTATTTGTTGTATATATATAGTAACGTCCCTAGTATCGATCTGTGATAGAGAAACCATGATAGTGATTATGGTTGATGAGATCTCTAATCACTATAACAAGGTTGGTACTTAAATGTCTCTAGTCTTATATATTATCAAATGGGACATTGATAGTATAATCAGACTAGCACGTATTGGATGTCTTCTATCTTTTAGAAGATAGGGATAGATCTCGTCTATCGAGGTGTAGGGACACTTGGGTATGCACGTGGGCGTGTATTAGAGAATGCGACGTTAGGATCGACCCACTTACATTAAGTGTCACACTATGTGGCGGTTGTGTAATTATCCTTTTGACCGGAGTCTTCATGGCATCACGGTGTGGATTGTCATGCTTTGACACTATTGAGATTTCTCCTAACCACGGGGCGATCATGCGGTAGTGATTGGGTATGATATTGAAGCATGCGGAGTATACATGATTGGTCGTCCGGGAATCACGTATCCTATGATTTGGATCGAATATCCGAAATGGCCTTCTTATAAAGAATGTCTAGATCTCGAGAATCTTTGCAAAGTGGGAGTAAATGTGTTATTCCGAGAGAGCATGATATCCAGATTATAAGATACGATCGTCAATGTATTGACACTCGAGATACGATCGTATGGATATTGTTACAAATGATAGGATTGTATGTTACACGTAATCGCTTCACATGAAAGGTAGTAGTCATTGCTTTTGACTCTTCCGATGATTGGTGGTCACGGTGTGTTGCTAGACGCTATCCCGTGATCGTTAGGTATGAAGGGCATTTTAGTAAATTGCACTTTGTGTCTACGGCCAACATATTCGGAAGCCTATCGGGTCACACACATATGAACATCGAGTCGGATTAAAATGCGGTTATAGTTGATAACCAAATAAGGAAAGTTTATCTCTAGACTATAAAGGTTATAGTAGTAAATTAATATGGTGGTATTTATTTATTATGAATAAATTAAATACAAGATATTAATTATATATAAATTAGATTAATTAAAGAATATTCCGGAAGCCAATTTATTGGCATATGGGGCGCCACTTTTAAGTGTATAAGATACACTTGGATTGTGCACTTTAATTAATAAGATTGCCATAATATTAATATAAGATATTAATTGATTTTGAAAAAATAGATTATGGTAATAAGATTAATATAATCAATATATGATATTGGCAAAATAAATTATAATTAAAGAGATAAATCAATCTAGTTGATTTTCCTTATTTTATTGGAAAAAGGTTTTCTTCTCCTCCACACCATATGGGGCGCCCCAACCACTATATATAGGAGGTGGGTGTCAAGCTCTTTTGTACATCACAATTGCAAGAGTTCATAATTCTTGTGTAAAATAGAGAGCCTTCCATAGTGAGTTTGTGAGGGAAGAAAAGGTCCGATCTAGCAGACCGGAGTTTTTTCATTAGCAATCCAAGGAGGATTCCGGCAAGGGGTTCGTGTGGATTAGCGATAGAGGCCGGACGCGTGGACGGCTTGCGCATTGAACTACTCTCCGTTGACGGTCAAAGCGACGATCTAGTAGATCATCAAGGTATAACCGTCAAACTACTTAACATGTTTATTGCATTAAACGAAGAACGATCTAGAAAAGGAAATCAAATTTTAAATTCCGCTGCGTTAAACTAGTGATTTCCTAACAATACTGTCTGATCCTCAGTACTTTGGACCTCTAGTTCCGACCTATGTTCAATTGTTGTCTGTACCTTAGCAGACTGAACCTCCATTTATTCAAAAATATGAGGAAAAACAACCATGTTGTCCTCCAAAATACCACCAACCTCAACAATCTCTTTTAACACTTCAGCAGCTTGTGACAAGGTTTCATCTGCGTCTTTGCTGTCTTGATATTGATTAGATGCCTCAAAATTGACATCAGTCTGTTCAATCATCACTGTATCAGAGATATTCATCAAAATAACATCTTCAAGGAGTGTTCCTGCAGCAATTTGGTCCTCCAAATCTTCAGTAAATGCAGCAAAGAGTTCTTGATCTAGATTGTCAGTCTGCTGACCCTCAGCAGACTTTCCACCTTCAGTAGGTTGCTCTACAGATTTCTCAGTAGATCCCTGTCCAGTAGCCTCAGTAGATGTTTCCTTTGCAATACCACTAGACTCTCCTGGATCCATAGGATGATCATCATCTGAATCTGATGATGATGATGAATCATCACTATCTGGTGTAAATTTGGGATCCTTCTGCAATTCATTTTCTATTTTAGCCTTCTCTAGGAGTGATGTAAATTTGATGATATTACCCTTCTGCAATTCATTTTCTATTATCTCCAGCAGCCTCATCTCTAGGAGTGATGTATCAGTTAGTCCTAGCAAACTTTCCACCTAATACTTTCAAAAGTCCATTCTTCAAATCCAGTCATTGGTTCTCTTGCCGGCTTTTGTCTCTTGTAAAACCAAATTTCCATGCAAAGTATTTTGAAATCCTTCTGAGGTTAGGATCTTCCTTTGGTTTCTTGGATTTATTCTGCTTTCTTTCATAAGGCATGGTTGGTTTTTTTGGAGCAGGTTTTTCAACTTGTTGACTCCCAAAAAAACTCAACAAGATGACTCAAACTTTCCTCAGCAGACACAAACATGTCAGTAAACTGTTCAGCAGGTAAGTTTGTGTCTACTACTTACAATTTTTGTACATCAGCTTCCCCATGAATTCCTTGTTCCTGAGTAGGTTTCTCACCTGTCTTTCTTTCCCCCTGAGTTATTTCAGTCTCAGTAGGTTCTTGTGTAGTTTCAGCAACTTTATCAGCAGGTTCTTGCACAAATTCAGCAGCCACTTCTATTGGTTTTTCAACTTGTTGTTCTATTACCACCACTTCTTCTTCTACTTCCTTTTGTTCTTCTAGAACCCTCAGTTCTTTCCCTTTTCCATGTCCCTTTTTCCTTATTACTTGTTCTCTCCTCTTTGCAGGTTGTTCTTGGGACTCAAAAAGAAATTCTTCCAGTTGCTCTTTGCTAGAAACTTTTCTCTTTCTTGATGCCTCTCTGATTTGTTCTTTAAGCAAGTCAGCAACAGTCTTCCTGACAGGTTCAGTAGGCACATCAACAGTTTGATCCTCAGTAGACTGAACAATTTCTATTGATTGCCTTGTCTTCTTTGGCTTTAATAACTCTGTTATCTTTCTAGTATCAGCAGTCTTTCTCTTTTCTACTGTGTTCTTTGGTGCAACAGGTTGTTTATCATTTCTAGCCTTTGTTTTTGCTCACCATCACTTTCTGTTTCTTCTTCTTCTTCTTCATCATCATCTAGGCCAGGAATAGGAGTATTAATATATGGCTTAAATCTGGCCTTGTTGATGTTTGAGGGGGCAACTTCATCAATCTCCATATGATTCAGTAGGGCCAGAACCATTAACCCCAACGGTTTTGTCTTGATGAAGAACTCTGATCCCATGTATCCAGCATGTTTCTTATCTTTTAACCTCCTTGCACTGGTTTCTCTTTCATCTATCATAATCTTCTTCATGTATTGAACAAAGAAACCAGCCCAATAAAACTTCATACTCCTTGAGATGATTATCATTAAATCTATTTTGGGTCTGGACATGGTATCTAGGCTTCCAATAAACCTCAAAATGTTCTTAACAATAAGTTTGCTCAGCAGGTTATACTCAAAACCAATATTCTTGACATTTATATTCAAGGCAACTTATGTATTTGGATTGGTTCTTATTGATTCCACAAAAGCTAACATTGCTAACCCCATAGTTTCTGGATTTGTAGGGGCATTATTTCCTGGACCAAATCCAAAAGCTTCTCTCAGCAGGTCCGATGTTACTTAAATCTCCTGGCCATTTACAGTTGTTGTAAATGCCTCAGCAGCATCTCTTATTACCATGTTTCTCCAGAAATCACAGATATTCTTGTATGAAATCTTCTCCAGTCTGAGATTTAAAACATTTTTCAATCCTTCAAATTGTTTGATTCTTATTCCAAGATTGATTGCCAAAAAAAATCAGTTGCATTAGTGTCAGTAACATAGCCTCTAACACTTTGACTAGTTCCAAGATGAACATCCTTCTCCGCCATTGTTGTATGTAGAAATGATGAAGAAGAAAGCTCTGTAAATCTGTGTTCATACTTTTATATTTTTAGTGAAAATGATATGAGCTTGTGTGTGTATTCAGTCTGTATATATCTGTATATATAAGCTGAGGTATGGGTGGGAATGTACTGCGCACGTACTGTACCAAAATCCACGATTTAATTTGGAATAAATGTGGTATTGCCACGTGTCTCACTAACTGATCCCACTAATGTAAAACCATTATGTACTGTAACAACTGTAATACATGATAAGATTAATAGCCATTTACTCCACTGTTGACTTTCATTAAAGTCGGAATTTATCAGCAACGTATCATTCAACACACTGAGTCTTCAGTAGGCTTGACCTTCAGTAGAGTGGATAAGGTCTGCTGCAATTCATCAGTAAATTCAGTAGGTTCAACAGCCTGCTAATATAAGAAACATGTCGATCCTTATGCAGCATATTTTTGTCCAACTGATAATACAAGTTGATGTTTAATACAATGATTGATCTGCCAAGTGAGCTAATCCAACAGGGCAAAGACCAATCCCCTTGGCAACTTCATTTGCTCAATTGTCCAAACTTTTTGAGTACATGGAATTGTTGATACAAATGACTAGTCTGCCAAGTGAGCGCACCCAACAGGGCAAAGACTAATCCCTTTGGTGAATTCCAGTACTTTGCTAACCTATCAGCAGGTTATTCAACCTTGATGATTACAAGTTCATTTCTTAACTTAGCAAATCTCTCACTATCCAGAGGCTTTGTAAAGATATCAGCAAGTTGATTTTCAGTAGATATATAGAGAACCACCACATCCTTATTTTCAACATGATCTCTTAGAAAACGATGTCTCACATCAATGTGTTTGGTTCTTGAGTGCAAAACTGGATTTTCTGTGATTGCTATTGCACTTGTATTGTCACACATTATTGGAATTTCTCTTTCTTCAATCCCATAGTCCCTTAGTTGCTGTCTCAACCATAAAACTTGTGCACAACAGCTTCCAGCAGCAATTTACTTTGCTTCAGCAGTGGAATTTGATATGGAATTCTGCTTCTTGCTAAACCAGGAAACAAGTCTATTTCCCATCAACTGACAAGTCCATGTGGTGCCTTTTCTATTAATCTTGCACCCAGTATAATCAGAATCTGAGTAGGATATAACTTTAAAACTTCCATATTTTGAATACCATATCCCTACTCCCAGAGTTTCTTTTAGAATACTTGAGAATCCTTTTTACTACAACTAAGTGACTTTCCTTAGGTTTAGATTGAAATCTTGCACAAACACCTACTGCAAAGGATATATCAGGTCTGTTGCCTATGTGGTACAGCAGACTGTCTATCATTCTTCTGTATAAAGTCTGATCAACATCTTTGCCTTCTTTATCTTCATCCAATCTGATGCTTGTACCCATAGGAGTTGAAATTTTGGTGCTATTTTCATACCAAACTTCTTCAGTAGCTCCTTGGTGTATTTTATTGGATGAATGAAGATTCCATCTAGCAATTACTTCACTTGTAATCCCAAGAAATAGTCCATTTCTCCCTTCATACATATATGGAACTTGCTTTTCATGATATTAGCAAATTTTTCACAAAGCGATTCATTTTCAGAACCAAATATTATTTCATCCACATAAATCTACACCAACAGGGTGTTGTTTCCTTCATTGATTCTAAAAGGAGTCCTGTCAATGGTTTCTTTGGTAAAAGCATTGTTCACGAAGAATTGAGATAAAGTCTCATACCATGCTCTTGGTGCTTGTTTCAAACTATAAAGTGCTTTGTTTAGTCTATACACTTTATCTTCTTGGTCTTTAACTTCAAAACCAGGAGGTTACTGAACATAAACCTCTTCTTCTAGGATGCCTTTCAAAAATGCACTCTTGACATCCATCTGGTATACTTTGAAGTTCTTAAAAGCAGCATATGCCAGAAACAATCTCATAGCTTCCAATCTTGCAACTAGGGCTTATGTCTCATCAAAGTCTATTCCTTCTACTTGAGAATAGCCTTTTGCTACTATTATGGCCTTGTTTCTAACAATGGTACCAGATTCATCAAGTTTGTTTCTGTATACCCATTTTGTGCCAATAACATTTGCATGATCATGCCTTTCCACTAGTGTCCAAACTTGGTTTCTATCAAACTCATTCAATTCTTCTTGCATAGCAATTATCCAATCAGGATCAGAAATTGCTTCTTCAACAACTTTAGGTTCCATTTGAGACAGAAAGCATGTAAACGTGGCTTCTAGTCGTCTTCTTGTCCTTGCACCTTGATGTACACCACTAATTACTTGTTCAGCAGGGTCTGCTATAGGTTCAGTAGGGGGATTAGCAGATCCTTGAGCTGTATCAGTTGTTGTATTAGTAGTGTTACTACCAGGTTCTTCAGCAGGGTCTTCTTCACTTCCAGAATCAGAGACCTTTATGTCACTTATTTTCTTTAGAACATCAACATACTCTAGATCAGTTACTTCCAGATTCACAGCAGGTTCTGAAACTTCATCATTTTCCATTCCAGTGAACTTAGATTCATAGAAAAACAACATGTATTGATTCTTCATGTTTTAGTGTCCTTCTGTTCAGCACTCTAAAAGCCTTGCTGACTGAAGAATATCCCAAAAAGATTCCCTCATCTGATTTTGGTTGGAAAGTCTTCAGTTGCTCCTTATGATTTAAGATAAAACACTTGCTTCCAAATGGATGGAAGTAGGATATATTTGGTTGTCTTCCATTCCAAATTTCATAAGGTGTCTTCATAAGCTTTTTGTTCACTGAGGTTCTATTCTGTGTATAGCATGCTGTGTTGATTGCTTAAGCCCAATACCTATCAGGTAATAATGCTTCACATATCATAGTCCTCCCTGTTTCCTTTAAAGTCCCGTTTCTTCTCACTTCAACCCCATTTTGCTGAGGTGTTCCAGCAACTGCCAATTGATGCAGCACTCCATTTTGTTCACAAGTATTCTCTTATGACTTTGTTTAGGAATTCAATACCCTTGTCTGATCTGATCTTCACTACTATCACACTCTTCTCATTTTCTAATCTCTTCAAAAGTTCAGGCATCTTTTGAAGTTCTTTACTTTTATTGTTCATGAAAATCACCCAAGTGTGTCTTGAATAATCATCCACAACTACTAGAGTGTACATTTTTTTTTTCTGTTATGCTTGTTGGTGTTACTGGTCCAAAAAGATCCATATGCATCAGTTCCAAAACACTCTTGGTTGATTTTTTAGTCTTTGACATGAGCTTGACTTTGTCTGTTTACCTTGCTGACAGGCATCACAAATTCCATCTTTCTTGTATGTGATTCCAGGTAAACCAATCACCAACTTCTTCTTTACCAACTGATTGATATCATCAAAATTGAGATGATTCAACTTCTTGTGCTATAACCAATTCAGTCCTGACTTTGTATGAACAATAAGACATGTTTTCAGGAACATCAATGGTCCAGTCTACCACATACATGTTTTGTTGTCTTCTTCCAGCTAACACTACTTGTTCTCTGATTTCACTCATGACAATGCTGTATTCTTTGTCAAAAGTGACTTTGTAGCCCATGTCACTGAATTGCCCAGTGCTCAGCAGGTTGTAGTCCAGGCCTTCTACATATGCAACATTCTTGATTGTCAAACCATTCCTCACTAGTGTTCTATACCCTATTGTATATCCTGGTGTGTCCTTGTTTCCACAGTTGACTTTAGGTCCATCCTTTGCCATATAATTTGTTAAACAATGCTTACTTGTAGTCATATGTCTGGAACATCCACTGTCAAAGTACCAGACACCCTACAAAACAAATTTAATGTGCTTTAGGTACTCAAACCTGTTTGGGTCCATAGTGGTTAGTGGTAAGCACAACCCTTGGCAAATTTCCGTAAGGTCTTCTTTGAAAAGTGTTGCACTTTTGTTTATATATGTATGCTACAATTCCATAGAATCTAACATTTGGTTGTGTAGCATTCACATATGGTTTCTGGCCTTTTGGTACAAAATGCTGTCTGTTGTGATTTCTGTTGTTGGAAACATTAGCATAACTATAAGGTTGATGTCTGTTAGGAACAACCCTGTATTTTGGTCTCTACTGATGTCTCTGTTGAGGTCTCTGGTGAGGCTTCTGGTGATTCAACTGTTGAGGTCTAGTCTTAGCATTATGGTTAAATTTATTGTTTCTAGTAGCAAGGGCAGGAATATTCCAATCTTCATCGGTAGGGAACAATCTGCCTTTCCCCCCCTGAGATAAGTATCCCTTGAATGATTAACATTCTTGGGTTTAGCGTTCTTATATTTGGAATAATTCTGGTTCTTACCCTTTTGTGGTCCAGCAGACTTTGTAGCAGGTCTGCTATCAGCAGGTCTAGAAGGTCCAGCAGTATTACATTTAGATGTACCCCTTTTGCTAGGTACTGCTATCCCTTTACTTCTGATTATGCTTCTTTGAAGCATTCTCAGTAGGATTTGCTGCCTCAACAACCTTTTGAGGTGTTAGATCTTGTGCAGCCACAAACTTAGGACCAATTCTGGCACTAGGTTCAGTAGCCTTACTTGATCCACCCTTTAAAGATTGTTGAGTTTCAAATCCAAGGCCTATTTTGTCACCATAAGGCTTTCTAGATTTGAATGCAGTAGTGGAACTGGATTGTGCAGCAGATTCAGTTGCAAATGCTGGTGCAGCAGACAGATGCTGATTCTGTTCATAATCCTTTACCTTGCATTTGAGAATTCTCAATTCAGCATTCAATCTTTGAATTTATGCTTGAAGTGCTTCTCTCTCAGCCTTCACAGTCTCATAAACAGATTGTATTATCCTTAGTTGATTATTGGGGGGGGGCATCTAGAGGCTCTTTAATGTCAGAAAATTTTGGATTGGAACCACCTGTAGACTCACAATCACTTTCAGCAGGAGTGTTCATAGATACATAATTGCATACCTTCTTAGTTTCATCCATATGAGCCATACAAGCATAATCTTCCATATATGCTATGAGAGCAGTGTCATCTGATTCATTTCCTTTTTTTGATTCCAGTTCATAGCCAGATTCATCATCAGCAACCAATGCTTTCCTACCAGATCTCCTCTGCTGACCTTTGTTCTTCAGCAGATCTAGACAGTCAGGTCTAAAATGTCCGTGCTTTTTGCGGTTAAATCATAGGTAGTCAGGATCCTTCTTTTGTTTAACTCGGGATAGTCAAGTTTGAAGTGTCTTGGTTTCTTGAAATTAAAGCACAAAAAGTCATGATCCTTCTTTGATCCATCCTTCTTCTAAGTTGTTTTCTTGCCAGAATTCCTTGGTGATGCCTTTTCCAGATTTCATCATTCTAATTCTTTTGGTCAGTAGGGCTATTTGCTCTTGCATTTCATCTAGTACATTATCTTGAATATTTGATGGTTCTTCATTATGTGCAGCAGCCAGTGCTGTTGTTTTTGTTACATCTTTTTCAGTACTTGCAACAAGGTCCTTACTGAATTCATATGCTTTAATATCAGAGAACAATTTGAAGGTATCTTCCTCATGTAGTCTCCTGGACTCTTCCATTGCAATGACCTTCATTTCTAAAACCTCTTTTGCAGGTAAGGCTTTGAGAATCCTTGTATTGATCTCTTCTTTTGTATAAACAACATTCAGCAGGGTGAGTTCACCGAAAATCGTATTGAATCTTGATTCCATCTGCTCAATGGTCTCATTTGATTTCATCTTGAACTCTTGAAACTTTTGCTTGGCCACACTAATCTTGTTCTTTTTGATTGCATCAGTGCCTTCACAGATGAGTTGCAATCTTTCCCATAGTTCTTTGGCAGTTTTGCAATCTTTCACCTTCATGTACATATTACTATCTAGAGTTCTGTAGATAATGTCAATAGAAATGTTGTTCGGGTTTGCCCTTTTTCTATCTTCAACACCCCACTCACTTTTTGGTTTTGGTATATGACTTTGGTGATCTCAATTGGTCCATCAATCAGCACATCCATCATCTCATCATGAGTTGCATCTAGATAAGCCTACATACGATGCTTATACTCATCAAAATGATCTAGAGAGCATAACAACATTGTCCTAACATACTGGTTGTTATCCATGATGCAAAAACTTGAAAACAGAACATTGAAAAAGTTTTCAATGATTTTTCACAAGCACAAGAAGTAGGATTACTTCAGAACTGAAGCTCTACATTGATACCAATTGTTGGTCCATTGAAAAGGCTTTGGTTTAGTTTAGAAGGGGGGTGAATAAACTTAACACTTAAAACTTTTTGGAGTTGATAAACTCAGCAAAGTCAATAGTCTGCTAACTATCAGTAGTCTGCTGACTATTGAAACTTTTGAATTTGTTGCAGTGGAATATATTAAATTAAGCCTTGTTACTTGTTGTTTCAAATATGACACTAAGTATTAGATACTCAGCAGTGTAAGTGTGTGATTCAACAGCTAGTTCAGTGGATTGATGTGATAAACATGCATATAAAGTAAATTACAGGAAGTAAATGCAGTAAAGTAAAGTAAGCAAGTTTTATAGTGGTTCCAGGTGGTGTAATCCTGTCAGTCCTTTATTCTCCTGTGATGTTGGAGGAAATTCACTAGAGATTATTGAGGAAGCTGCTACAAAAATCCCTAAATTGTTAGTCCTTGACTAATGATTATGGCTTCACAAACAGAACACTAGAAACATGTAGGATTGTTGATCCTAAGTATTCCACTGGTCCATGAAGGGTAGGATTTTCTCTTCACCAGTTTCACCACAAAACAACAGTTCTTGACACTCCTAAAGTGCTTCTCTATCTTTCGCAAACTTCTTGTGAAAGAAGGAGTTGAATCAAGAAAGTGATTCAGCTTTCAGAAAGCTTTTTATCAAGATAATAAGATCAGCAGCTTGTAGACTTCAAGTGTGTATATTTGATCTAACTTGATTACAGAAACACTTGAAGAAAATCCTTGGTCAGTAAATTAAAGCTCTGTTGGTATCAGTAGGGTATGATTGCACTTTGATCAATTTCTTCCTAAAAAACTTAGTTTCTTTCCTTAGTATTCGTTGTGTTGAAATTTGAAACAGGAGTTCTCTATTTATAGGTGTAAATCCTATGAATTGAATTTGAATTTGAATTACAACCGTTACAGGATTGTCTGAATATTCCCGAAAACCCTCTGATGTACCTGACTGACACATTCAGTGTCCTTCTGACAGTCAGTCTGTCAACCAATGATTTAATTCCATTTTGTATGGTTCTGAAATCCTTACAACGTCCCTTCCATCTTGGCCATTGATTGACTAATTAATCCAAGGCTTGTAATTCATCATTATCCATTTAATCTTCTAGAAAAACTTGGATTAATTCGAATTTTGCATTCAGCTGACACCTGTTGAATAGGTCTGCTGATGTCCATATATGTCAGCTGAGTTTTAGTCTGCTGTGTTTTATAAACACTTCAGTTGACTGCTTCTCATCTAAATTTTTATCATGAAGTTAGAGTACACCATTTCAATCATAACTAAATTCCAATCACCACTTTAATTTTATGGAACTTAGACCTTCTACATAAGGTATATGTGATCATTTTAGGTCATCACAGACTTCCCTAAATTCTGATCCTATTTTCTTGACTTTAAATACTAAGTTTGATCCCTTAGCCTTCATAACTGAGTTTGAACCCTCAGCCTTCAAACATCAGCAGGTTTTTGGACTCTAGTGTCCTAGACACTCTACTGACCTACATAGGTCTGCTGATGAAGTCAACTAACCTCTTTATAGTGCTTGTTTGATCAAACCAATACAAAGATCAAACTCTAGTAAACCTATACATTTAATCTAGACATCTTTTTTCCTTTGCTCTGTATCAGCTAATCTGACACTCATCATTACAACTAAAATATGTCTAACAGAGTTCCATTTCTTGGCGCTTATGGTATTTATCCTTATTGAATGATTTTTACCGTCGTCAGCTGCGTGTGTGCAAGGATCGGTCGTAGGCGAAGAGATTCGCTGCCGACTCGTGCGTTCATCTATCGAGCGTGAGATAAGGATTTCCGATATGAAGTCCAAAGATGAGAAGATAAAGGAACTTGATGAACAGTTAAGTGTTCAAGAAAATAAGATGGAAGATCTGAGGTCGGAATACGCCAATAAACTCCAAGAGTTAATGAATGAGCACTTGGAGAGGGAGGCCAAGCTGGAGAGACACATCGTAAAGGTCTGTGGTGAGCTCTCTGCTCTAGATACAACTGTCTGAGCATTTCCTGCTCGGCTCTAGGAGGCCTCTGCCCAAGCTATCCGAGACTACAAGGCTTCTCCCGACTTCATCGAGTCTCTGACGCGGCTAATGAGCCCTACCATGAGGGCTAGGTATGTGCTGGGAGTATATGACTGTAAGGCCCATTTCCCTGATCTTCTTATCGACAATCCGGCCCACAAAGATTTGTATATTCTCGATGCAGACACAATGTATTCCATCCGGGTGAAGGAGTTTCAAGATGGGGTGGATCTCATGGCCCGGTACCCTATAATTGGGGCCTCCCGCCGACCTTCTAATGGGGGTGAACCCTCGAGTCAGCCCCTTATTCGTCACAAGATTAGACCCTTAAGGCCTAGACTTTTAAATGTGTTGCATTTTGGTTTTCAAATATCGTAAAATTATTGTAATTGTACCTCTCATTGTCGTTTATTAATGAAATTGATATTTTGAATAGTTTCTTTAAGTACTTAATATCAGAGGGGTATCACTGCCCCTTGTATGTCATCCATTAATTCGTGATTTGGATGGTAAACTTCTGTTGTATATACGAGCGGGACCAGGATAGGCTGACTTCTCGCATTACTGTTTTTGAGACGAGCAGGGTCAGGTTAGACTGACTTGTCGTCTTTGAATTATGGGGATCTGGGCCAGGTCAGACTGAATTCTTGCATGAAAATGTTATACAAGCAGGGCCAGGCATGACTGACTTCTCGTGGTTGAGTTATGACGAGCGGGGCCAGGTCGGACCAACTTTTGCATAATGGTTTGTTGGACGAGCAGGGTCAGGTTAGACTGACTTCTTGTCTTTGAATTGCGGTAACCTGGGTCAGGTCAGGCTGACCTCTCGCGTGAAAATGTTATACGAATGGGGCCAGGCATGGATGACTTCTAGTGGTTGAGTTATAGCGAGCAGGGCCAGGTCAGATTGACTTCTCGCATAATTGTTTTTCGGACAAGCAGGGTTAGGTTAGACTGACTTCTTATCTTTTAATTGCGGTGATCTGGGTCAGGTCGGGCTAACTTCTCACGTGAAAATGTTATATGAGCGGGTCCAGGCATGACTGACTTCTCGTGGTTGAGTTGTGGCGAGAGGGACCAGGTCGGACCGACTTCTCGCATAATGGTTTTTAGGACAAGCAGGGTTAGGTTAGACTGACTTCTCATCTTTGAATTGTAGTGAGATGGGTCAGGTTGGTCTGACTTCTCACGTGAAAATGTTATACAAGTGGGGCCAGGAATGGCTGACTTTTCGTGGTTGAGTTATGGCGAGCGGGGCCAGGTCGGACCGACTTCTCGTATAATGCTTTTTGGGAAGAGCAGGGTCAGGTTAGACTGACTTTTCATCTTTGAATTGCGGAGAGCTGGGTCAGGTTGGGCTGACTTCTCGCATGTCGGAGTTTACGTGGGAAAAATTAAAAAAAGGCGCTACAAATATGTGTAAAAACACTTTAACCTTTATATTTCGATACCGTATAAGTATGAGTAAAAACACTTCAAATTAGAATGCATAATGAAAGATTGTATTCTGGGAACCTGTTTCAGGGGTAGAACTTTCGTAGGTTGTTAGCATGCAAACTCCTACGGATGGTCTTGCCACTGGAATCGGCCAACTGATACGCGCATTTTCCATGCACCTTGACTACTTTGTAGGGGCCTTCCCAATTCGGGTCGAGCTTACCCTGGGGACCCTGTCTGTAGACTTCGTTTCTTCTGAGTACCAGGTCCCCTTCCCTGAAGTAAGTGTGTTTAATATCGTTGTTGTAGTATTGGGAGATCTTTTGCTTATACTAGCCATTCTAATGAAGGCCACGTCACGGGCTTCTTTTAAGTCGTCTTTCGAATGCCTGAGATCGGTTTCCCAGTCCATCCCTCAGTACAGCTCGGCTCTAGGTGAGGGTAGTCCGATCTTAGCAGGATGACTTATTCGATCCCGTATGCTAAGGAGAAAGGAGTTTCTTTAGTATCCGAGTTCGGTGTGGTCCTATATGCCCATATGAAGTTGGGTAGGTGTTTTACCCAATTTTCTCCATCTTCTTCAAATATCTTTTTCAGGACAACTTTGATTTGTCGGTTGGTCTGTTCAACCTGCCCGTTTGCTTACGGGTGACCAACGGATGTGAAGTTCTGGGATATCCCTAGTTCGGCACACATTGACTGGATCCCTCCGTCTTCAAATTGCATGCCGTTGTCCAGAATTAACGTCTTGGGTATTCCATACCGACAAACTATGTTCTTCTAGAGGAATTTTTGGATGGCCTTAGCTGTAATTGTAGTTAAGGCCTCAGCCTCTACCCATTTGGTAAAGTAATCCACTGTAACAATTAAAAACCTGAAGTTACCTAGATCTCGAGGAAGGGGGCCTACCAGGTTGACTCTGTATTGATCAAATGGCCATGGTGAAACTATCTGGATTATTTGCTGAGAAGCTTGATGCGGTATGTTATCATGTACTTGGCACGAATTACATCTGCGGACGGGATCCTCTGCATCTTGCTGCATAGTTGGCCAGTAATAGCCGAGGAAACATCATTTCTGAGCTAGCGTACGAGCTCCGGCATGGCTTCTACATATCCCCAAGAGAATTTCTCGGAGCAGATAATTCCCTTCATCTTCTGACGTGCACCTAAGCTATAGTGTTGTGGAGGATCTTCTATACAGTACACTGTTGAAAAGATAGTACCGAGTCGCTTTGAATTTCATTTTTCCAGCCTGAATTTTGTCCTCGGGAAGTGTCCTATTATTGAGGTAGGATACTATGAGATCCATCCAGGTGTCTTTTTGCGTGATGGGCTGAACATCCTTAGCCTCGTAGCTTCGTTCCTTTAGTAGTCGACCAACATCTTTTTGTTGGAGACAAAGTTAAATGATAACTTAGACAGGGCGTCTGCTTGTATATTTTGGGATCGGGGCATTTGTTCAATCTGGATGCTTTCAAAGGTCCAAAGCCAAGTTTGAGTTATAGCCAGATATTTCTTCATCAGTTCTTCTTTGGCTTCGTAGTCACCCTTGACGTGATCGACGACCAACTGAGAGTCTCTATATACTCATAGATTTTTGGCTCTGAGCTTAGCTGCAAGGTTAAGCCCAGTGATTAGTGCTTCATACTCGGCCTCATTGTTGGTGGCCTGAAAGTTAAACCGAAGAGCATAAGGGAACTCCTACTCTTTAGGGCTGACGAGCAGGAGTCCGGCTCCTGCCACTTCCTTACATGAGGCCCCATCAACATGCAATGTCCATTGCTCAGCTTCACAGCTCGGCTGATCCTCGTCGATGGTGATGGCCGTTCCTTTGGCTATGAAATCGGACAGAGCTTGTGCTTTAATTGTAGTTCGAGGGAAGAAGTCCAAGTCATATTCTGCTAACTCCACTACCCATTTTGCTAATCTGCAAGATGTTTCTGGTCGGGCGAGCACTTGTCAGAGAGGTTGGTCGGTAATCACCACTATCAGATGTGCCTGGAAATAGGGCCTTAATTTTCTTGAAGCATGGACTAAGGCAAGTGTTAGTTTTTCCGTATTGGAGTATCTGACTTCAGGCCCGTGCAGGGCTTTGCTTACATAGAATATTGGCCTCTGCGCATTGTCCTGCTCTTTGACCAGGACTACACTTACGGCTTCATCACATACTGCTAAGTAGACCAGCAAGACATCCCCTTCCAGAGGAGAAGTTAAATTCGGCAAATTGGCAAGATACTCCTTTAACTCCTCAAAAGCCTGTTGACACTCTTCTTCCCACTAGAATAGATTTGCTTTTCATAGTATCTTTAAAAATGGAAGAGCACGTTGCGCTGACCTGGATAAAAACCTATTAAGGGCAGTCATTCGCCCCGTCAACCTCTACACTTCTTTAATGTTTCTCGGGTGTGGCATGGTTGGTAGCGCGTCAATTTTATCTGGGTTAGCATTGATCCCATCCTTGGATATCATGTATCCCAGGAACTTTCCAAACCTGACTCCGAATGTGCATTACTTTGGATTGAGTTTCATTTGAGCCCCCCTAAGAACCTCAAAATTTTCTATCACGTTGACCAAATATTGGTCAAGGGATATGCTTTTCATTAGGAGATCATCCACGTAAACCTCCAAAAATCTCCCGATTTGTTCTATGAAAATCTTGTTAACGGATAGCTGGTAGGTTGCACCAGTGTTCTTGAGGACAAACGGCATGGTTTTATAACAGTAAGTGCCGAACTCAGTGATGAACGAGGTCTTTTCTGCGTCTTGGGGGTCCATGACTATTTGATGATAGCCTTTGTAAGCGTCCTAGAAGCTGAATACCTCGTAAATTATGGTAGAATCTACCATACAGTCTATCTTGGGCAGCGGATAATAGTCTTTGGGGCAGGCTCGGTTGAGGTCGGTGAAGTCCACGCACATCCTCCAACTGCCATCCGGTTTTTTGACTAATACCAGATTTTCCAACCGGTTAGGATAGTTCACTTCCTGAATAATGTCGGCCTGCAGCAACTTGGCCACTTCTTTCTTGATAGTGTCCATTCATTCTTTGGAGAAATGCTTATTCTTTTGCCGAACCGGTTTCCGGCCCGGATCGACATTCAGCTTATGCAAAGCCAACGCCGGAGACAGACCAGGCATGTCATTTGTTTTCCATGCGAACACATCCCTGAACTCTTTTAACAGCTCCCCAAGTAGTTTCTTATGTTCATCGGGGATCCAAGAACCGATCCTCACGGTCGAATCCACTTGATTTTCCCATAGGCAGACTTCTTCTACCTTGTCGTCTGAGGACCAGGTTACTTCGTCTTTGGGGAGCAATTCCTCTATGAGCACCTGTGCTGACATGGTTTTTTTATTTGTGTCGGACGCATTGTAGCTTCTAACCATACCCGCATCACCTCGGATATCTATGGAGCCCTCGGCGGTAGGAAATCTTAAGCTGTTATGTGCGGGGTGAGATTACGGCTCACGAGCTGATCAAGAGAGGTCGGCCCATTATAATATTATAAGGGGATGTAGCCTTGACCACTATATATTCGACCGGGAGAGTTCGGCCCTTGAGTGGTCGGCCGAATGGAATGGAAAGGACGATCGTACCATCGGGATGGACGGGATACCCGGCAAAGCCGAACATCGGAATTGCTATCGGCGTCATCTCAGAGTCTTTCAGCTACATGAACTGGAATGTTGAATAGTATAGGACACTAACCGCACTTCCTGTGTCGATGCAGATACGTCTTACCAAACTCTTGCCTACCACGGCTTCAATTACAAGGCCATCGTTGTTGATTGTCAGAGGGATGGGATCCCCCGCGTAGTAGGTCACTTCTTCATAAAATCGCCGCATTTTGTAAGGCACTGGAGTGTTGGCATATGGGTCATCTCCTTTTTTCAAGGATCCGGTTGTTGGGTCCTTAAGAGACGGTGTTTATGCTCTTAGCCTGATTGTTTGCCTGGAGGATCATAGACGTTGTTAGGTTCACATCTGCCATCGTGATGCTTCTTAAACAGATTGCCAATAGGAGGGCCTCTTTAGCGTCAACTGACGATGCTGGAAATCATCGATTATTAAATCCGGCGGGTTTCTTCCTCTGAATGACAATATGCTCAATGGAGGAACTCTAAAAACGGTGTAAAACGGGGGGGTGTTTGGTGGTGGTTTTGGACTGCACTTGAGAAACTGTAACACCCCGGTTTCCAATCCCGTCGGCCGCCGGTATTGGTCACCGTAGTGCCACTCATCACGACACACAGTCGTGGCGGTAACATGCAACATTCCACAACAGAAAGAAAATAAACATTCACCATTCATTATTTTAAAAGAAAATATTCAAGTGAGTGGAAATAGCCGAAGAAAATGAAATTATGCGAACGTCAAAATCTTTAAAATTTAAAATTCCAAATAATGTAGAAAACATGTGGATCGCGACTACGTGGCTCTCAAACCCCCGCGACATCCCAAAGAACAAGCAAACATCCATAGAAGTACTGCTAAGAATCTGCCCCATAAATGGATCATAGCAGGTCAAACGAAGCAAAACCGTCAACTATAAAGTTGAGTAAGAATAAATCTAGTATACGCAAGGTAAAACCAACCCACAAAAAGTACCACCAATTTATGAAGGACCCAAACAATCCACAAAAGTTACGACCAATCCACAACGGATATCATACATCACAACTATCCACCTAAAGGTCCCGAATGTGCACATCCCTCAAAAGGGTAAACCCTATAGAGGAGGATCCTAAAGGTCATCCAATGGTGCCATTAGTTAAATGGACCATCGCGCACTGGGGTGCAAGGAAACCTTCCCGGGTTCCCGGGTTCGGGTGCTACCTTATCCGGCCCGACCATACCAATGTCTGCAACTCCCCAAATACGCTAAGGTCATTGAAGTCGTAAGGAAACCTTCCCGGGTTCCCGGCTTTGGGTGCTACCCTATCCGGCCCGACCACCATGGGTCTACAAACCTCAATGCCTAAAATCCAAATCCCCACCGTGATGTCAATAACCCTGACCCATCAAGACATGACTCCCAAAATAAATTCATAAGATTGAACCACAGTTACCAAAGAAGGAACACAACATAGACCAGACGCCCGTTTGGAAGACCAGACGCCCGTCCCAGTACTCTGTTGGACGCCCGTCCAAAATATCGGACGCCCGTCTACTCTAACAGAGTTAGATCCTGAATGTAAAACAACCCCTTAGACGTCCGTCCAGGTAACCCAAACGCTCGTCCAAGGAAAAATTACCGAGGCGGACGCCCGCCCGTAAAACCCGGACGCCCGTCCACTCTAACGGAGTTAGATCACGAATGTAAATAACCCCTCAGGACGTCCGTCCTGTAACCCAGACGCTTCGTCGGCTGAAATCCAGCAGACGCCCGTCAGCCGGGCCTGGACGCCCGCCCACCTGGTTTTCTTGAACCCTAACAATTATACACGCGATTTACGAGCCGTTTCACAACAAAACAGCAGCAAATACAACATTTTAAGCCCAGAAATCTTCATACAACAATATCTTACCAACTATAGATTTTAACCAACGCAACAACACACTATTATGAACGTATAACATCCCCGAAACAGGACAACCAAGCGTAGACACCCTTGAATAAAACTTGACAGAAAAACGTAGAAATATTCTTACCGGTTAGGTTTGTGTTTCTTGAAAGCCCCTCGCTATCGAGCTAGAATCGTTCCTCTACGAAGCCCGAATCTATATATAAACAAAACAGTGATCACCAAACAATTCTAGTGATCCCCAAAGATAGAACCCTAAATCGCATGAATTTCTTTTCAACGCATAAGAGGATCGGCCGTGGCCTTTGGTCGGCCGATCGTCATGCTCGAGATGTAGGAAAAGAAATAACGATGCTTACCGATGATGGCGACGATTTAATTCCTAAACACCAAGAGAGATTTTTCTCTCCTTCTCCTTACTCTTGGCCGACGGCAAGGGAGGGTTTTTGGGGCTGAAAAAAATTTGTGTTTTGGGGAAATAAGGAGGAAAAGGAGAAAAATCCTCTTTAATCTATTAAATGATTAAGACTTCTCTTTTTTTTTTTTGTAAATTCCTCCATAAACTAATAAATCCCATAATTTTCCCAAATAATAGATCTTTTACTTAATTAGTTAGGAAGTCAAAATTTCGGGATATTACATCCTTCCCCTCTTAAGACAAAACTTCGTCCTCGAAGTTCAGGTTCGTACCGGGCGTTGTTCCACCCCCCTTAAAACACCCTTCGTCCCCGAAGATAAGCAAAAGGATTTTACGTACAAGGCTTGAAAAAAAAAATGCATACCTTAAGGGAACAAATGCGGGTACTTCTGTCGCATAGCATCTTCAGCTTCCCATGTCGCCTCCTCAGTGGCATGGTTAGACCATAAGACCTTGACGATGCTAACCTCACGTCCCCTTGTTTTCCGTACCTTGGTATCTAATATCTACACCGGTACCTCCTCATAGGTCAAGGACTGGTCTAGCTCAACCACCTCCGGTTCGATCACGTGAGAAGGATCACTCACGTACTTGCGCAATTGAGATACATGGAACACGTTATGCACTTTATCCAACGCCGGCGGCAAAGCTAATCGGTATGCCACTTCACCTATGCGGTCCAAGATCTCATATGGCCCCACGTACTTGGGACTCAACTTCCCCTTTTTTTCCAAAACGCATCACTCCTCTGGTTGGTGATACTCGTAGTAATACCTTATCGCCCACGGCGAACTCAATATCCCGTCGGTGTAAAAGTGCATAGCTCTTACGCCTATCCTGGCAGCCTTCATCTTTTCTCGGATTATCTCGCACTGCTTAATCGTATCTTCGATCATCTGCGGTCCCAAAATCAACGCCTCGGACGAATCGTCCCAACAAACGGACTTTTGCACTTCCTACCATAAAGTGCCTCAAAGGTGCCATCTTAATACTTGGCATGGTAAATCGTTGTTGTATGAAAACTCAATAAGATCGAGCTTTTCCTCCCAAGAGCCTTTGAATTCTAACACACATGCCCTCAACATGTCTTCCAAAGTTTGTATGGTCCTCTCCGTCGACCATCGGTAGCAGGTGAAAAGTCAGACTCATTCGTAGCTCCGTCCCCAAGGCTGCTGTAGCTCTCGCCAAAACCGAGATATGAATCTCGCATCTCTAGCCGACACAATCTTGCTTTGGGTGTACCATGTAGTCTCACAATATTTCTCCGGTATGGCATAGCCAACTCCGTCTTACCTGTGTGTCTTTCATCGGGATGAAATGCGCCGCTTTGGTCGGGCCTATCCACAACGACCCAAATCATATTATTCCCTTTAGGGCTCCTCGGTAATCCGCATACAAAATCCACAGAGATGGAATCCCACTTCCAAACCGGCACATCCAACGGCCGCAAAGATACCCCCGTGGCCGTCGATGTTCAATCTTGACCTTTCCGACAAGTCAAGCACTTTGACACAAATTCGCTACCTCGCGTTTCATATTGGGCCACCAAAAGGTTTTCTTGAGGTCTTTATACAATTTGTCTCCTCCCGGATGAACCGAATAAGGCGTATTTATGAGCTTCACTCAAGATCCGCCTCTTGAGTTCTTCTTCGTCGGCCGGGTACACACCACCGACCCTTAAACCGGATACTACCATCCTCGTAACGTAAAATCAGCCGCTCCATCTGTACCAATCTTGGCCTTCTTTGCCTCAATTACCTGTCACCCACTTGTTTCGCCGCCGGATCTCGGCCAGATAATTCGGGTTGCAAGACGAAGTCGCTTTTATCTCGCCGCTACGGATGACACAAATATCCATGCGGTCCAACTCTTCTCGCAATCGATCCGAGCTACTTCCTCGCATAAGGAATGAATCGATTTCCGACTCAAAGCGTCCGCCACTACATTGGCCTTCCTTCGTGGTATTGGATTTCCATGTCATAATCTTTAATTAGTTCCAACCAACGCCTCGCGATGTTGAGCTCCTATGTGTAAATATGTACTTGAGACTCTTGTGATCCGAAAACACCTTGAAAGTTATTTCATACAAATAGTGTCGCCATATCTTCAATGCGAAAACCACACCGCCAACTCTAAGTCGTGAGTCGGGTAGTTACTCTCATATGGTTTCATTTGCCTCGATGCATACGCGATCACTCGTCTCCGTTGCATCAAGACGCAACCTGCACCATTCTTCGACGATCGGTATAAACCTCAATATCCTCATTACCCTCCTGGTAGTGCTAAAATAGAGCTGTAGTCAACCGTTCCTTAAGCGGTTGGAACGCCTCACATTTTCATCCCACTTAAACCGGTTCTCTTTCTTCATTAATGCGAGTCATCGGCCTCGCAATCTTGGAAAAGTCTTTTACAAATCTTCGGTAATATCCACCAAACCCAAGAAGCTTGAATTTCCGCAACATTCTTAGGTGTTGGCCATCTCGTCACCGCCTCTATCTTGCTCGGGTCAACGGATACACCGTCTTTCGAGACAACATGCCCCAAAAATGCCACTCGTTCCAACCAAAATTCACATTTCGACAATTTCGCATACAGTTGTTTCTCCCGTAAAATCTGCAATACGAGCCTCAGGTGCTTGGCATGTTCTTCCTTAGTCTTAGAGTAGACCAGGATGTCGTCAATAAAGACTACTACAAACTGGTCCAAGTAGGGTCTGAATACCCGGTTCATCAAATCCATGAAAACTGTTGGTGCGTTGGTCAATCCGAAAGGCATGACCGTGAATTCGTAATGTCCGCACAGCACGAAATGCGGTCTTTGGAATATCCACATCGCTACCCGAGTGGTGATACCCGATCGCAAATCGGTCTTGAGAAAATGCACGCCCGGAGTTGATCGAACAAATCATCGATCCTAGGTAACGGATACTTGTTCTTTACTATGACGTTGTTCAGTTCCCGGTAATCAATACACAGCCGCATACTACCATCCTTCTTCTTCACAAACAACACCGGTGCTCCCCATGGTGATACACTCGGTCGGATATACCCCTTATCGAGCAGTTCTTCCAATTGTACCTTTAGTTCTGCTAATTCCTTAGGTGCCATACGATAGGGTGCTTTCGATATCGGTCTGGTCCCGGGCACCAACTCCACTGCAAACTCTACCTCCCTCTGCGGTGGCATGCCTGGTATCTCATCAGGGAATACATCCCCAAAATCACGGACTACATCAATGTCCGCTAGTTTAGGATCCCCCGTGCTTACATCATGTACGTGACACATAAACAACGGGTGCCCTTTCTCGATGAGAGATCTCAAAGTCATCACCGGAATAATCATCACATTAGGTTTATCCACAAATCCCTTGTAAGATACCCGCACCCCTTTAGGACCTCTCAAAGTCACCTTCTTCTGCTCACAGTCAATCTTGGCTTTATGCCGGTTCAACCAATCCATACCCAAGATAACGTCGAAGTTCTCGAGGGGGAACTCGATCAAGTCAACCGACAAGTTGACTCCCAAAATCACTATTGGTACATCTCTATACAACTTAGAACATGGTACTAACTCTCCTGATGGTTGCATAAATTTGCTGTCAATTACCTCAAATGTAGCTAGACCTAACCTCAAAACATGCGAACTTGCTACAAAGGAACATGATGCACCCGAATCAAAAAGTACATAGGATAAGAATGAGTTAACCAGAAAATTACCCGTCACTACGTGGTTGCTCTGCTCGGCCTCCTCTCTGCCCAGTGCGAATAATCTCCCAGTCTGATTTTTTCTCACCACTGAATCAGGCGGCCCGACCGATGGTCGGTTTCTGTTTCCACCAGTGGCCGCAGGTGCACCCCCCTGTCGGCTCTGTGCAGGAGTACCACTCTGCTGCTGGTTACCCCTACCCATGTTCCCCGTGTTGCTCCCTGGAGTCCCACCCATGTTGCTTCCCGTAACCGATGCCGACCCGGCAGGTGTGGGAGCCGTAAAGCACTCATATCGTCTATGTCCAAACTTCCCACAATTGTGACATCGAACTCGCAAGACTGAACAATCGGTACCGGATGATTTCTCGGCACCGCTTGCAATGATAAATTCGTGGCCGACTAAACCCCTGGAGTTACTCTCACCGGTGACCACCACCGCCCTGGTAAGGTGTGAATTTTCCGAAAAGGGACGGTCGTCTTGGTGGGTTTTCGAATTGCTCGCTTTTGTCGCCCTGATTGTCCTCAAAGACGCTCTTCCTCTTGTTAGTAGTATATGCCGCTTTGACCTCTCTCCGAATCCTCTCAATGTTGCACGCTACTTCACACATCTCTTTTAAGCTCGTGAAGCCCCTGCTTGCACCCATACGATCCCGGATCGCTAAATCTAAGTGTTGCTCAAACTTCACCATCTTGGCCTCTTCAGTCGGCACTAGCTCAGATGCATAAACTGCCAAGTCGACAAACTTCTCGTAGTATTCTTGGACAGTCATATCCCCCTGTCGGAGATTATCGAACTCCACCCGCAGCTCTTTCCTCTTGGATTCGGGAAAGAATTCACGCCTCGCTCTCCGCTTAAACTCACCCGATTCGATGGGACCAATACCGTTTCCCTTGCTCATTTACTGATGCTGAGCCAACCGATCTTTATTAGCACCCCACCATAAATCACCTGTCAGCAACCAAGAAAGCGGCTTGGTCGACCTTGATTCCTCTGGGCGACCTAGAGTGGCGAAAATTTTCTCAAACTCCCTAATCCACCGCCGAGTCCCTTAGGATCTCCCACCACCATCAGATCGACCAGCTCCTCACGACTCACGGCCCTAGTCATGCCGGTGGTTGACCTCGAGAACGATCCTCTCTGTCGACTTGTTGACCGCTGGATCAGTCTTGATTCATCTTAACCGGTGATCAATCATTTGGTCCTCTCATTTCCATTCCTGGAGGCATAGCTAAACTACAAAAGTAAACAATCATACATTCAATTATCACCTATATCATGCCACGAATATTTCACATATACTAACACTTCTTGTCCAAAATTAATTGCAACACACGACCACATTGCCACATACATCGTAACTTACCGCACTTTCCTACATAGAACTCAATACCTACCCCACACATCCTCACTGTGCTTATTTTAGTGAATTTAATCTTAAGGTTCATTTTAGGTGGTGGTCCACGAGTCGAACGCGTCTCGATACCACTTTGTAACACCCGGTTTCCAATCCCGTCGGCCGCCGGTATTGGTCACCGTAGTGCCACTCATCACGACACACAGTCGTGGCGGTAACATGCAACATTCCACAACAGAAAGAAAATAAACATTCACCATTCATTATTTTAAAAGAAAATATTCAAGTGAGTGCAAATAGCCCGAAGAAAATGAAATTATGCGGAACGTCAAAATCTTTAAAATTTAAAATTCCAAATAATGTAGAAAACATGTGACTGCGACTACGTGGCTCTCAAACCCCGCGACATCCCAGCAACAAGCAAACATCCATAGAAGTACCTGCTAAGAATCTGCCTCCCATAAATGGATCATAGCAGGTCAAACGAAAGCAAAACCGTCAACTATAAAGTTGAGTAAGAATAAATCTAGTATACGCAAGGTAAAACCAACCCACAAAAAGTACAACCAATTTATGAAGGACCCAAACAATCCACAAAAGTTACGACCAATCCACAACGGATACCATACATCACAACTATCCACCTAAAGGTCCCGAATGTGCACATCCTCAAAAGGGTAAACCCTATGAGGAGGATCCTAAAGGTCATCCAATGGTGCCATTAGTTAAATGGACCATCGCGACTTTGGGTGCAAGGAAACCTTCCGGGTTCCCGGCTTCGGGTGCTACCCTATCCGGCCCGACCATACCAATGTCTGCAACTCCCCAAAATACGCTAAGGTCATTGAAGTCGTAAGGAAACCTTCCCGGGTTCCCGGCTTTGGGTGCTACCCTATCCGGCCCGACCACCATGGGTCTACAAACCTCAATGCCTAAAATCCAAATCCCCACCGTGATGTCAATACCCCTGACCCATCAAGACATGACTCCCAAAATTAATTCATAAGATTGAACCACGATTACCAAAGAAGGAACACAACATAGACCAGGACGCCCGTTTGGAAGACCAGACGCCCGCCCCCAAGATCTGTTGGATGCCCGTCCAAAATATCGGACGCCCGTCCAGGATGTATAGACGCCCGTCTACTCTAACAGAGTTAGATCCTGAATGTAAAACAACCCCTTAGACGTCCGTCCAGGTAACCCAAACGCTCGTCCAAGGAAAAATTATTACGTAGCGCACGCCCGCCCGTAAAACCCGGACGCCCGTCCACTCTAACGGAGTTAGATCACGAATGTAAATAACCCTCAGACGTCCGTCCTGTAACCCAGACGCTGTCTCGACCGAAATCAGCAGACGCCCGCCCAAGCAGCCTGGACGCCCGTCCACTGGTTTCCTCTTGAACCCTAACAATTATACACGCGATTTCTGAGCCGTTTCACAACAAAACAGCAGCAAATACAACATTTTAAGCCCAGAAATCTTCATACAACAATATCTTACCAACTATAGATTTTAACCAACGCAACAACACACTATTATGAACGTATAACATCCCCGAAACAGGACAACCAAGCGTAGACACCCTTGAATAAAACTTGACAACAAAACGTAGAAATATTCTTACCGGTTAGGCTGCGTTTCTTGAAAGCCCTTTGCTATCGAGCTAGAATCGTTCCTCTACGAAGCCCGAATCTATATATAAACAAAACAGTGATCACCAAACAATTCTAGTGATCCCCAAAGATAGAACCCTAAATCGCACAAATTTCTTTTCAACGCATAAGAGGATCGGCCGTGGCCTTTGGTCGGCCGATCGTCATGCTCGAGATGTAGGAAAAGAAATAACGATGCTTACCGATGATGGCGACGACGAATTCCTAAACACCAAGGAGAGATTTTTCTCTCCTTCTTCCTTACTCTTGGCCGACGGCAAGGGAGGGTTTTTGGGGCTGAAAAAAATTTGTGTTTTGGGGAAATAAGGAGGAAAAGGAGAAAAATCCACTTTAATCTATTAAATGATTAAGACTTCTCTTTTTTTTTTTTTGTAAATTCCTCCATAAACTAATAAATCCCATAATTTTCCCAAATAATAGATCTTTTACTTAATTAGTTAGGAAGTCAAAATTTCGGGATATTACAGAAACTATAACTCAAGCTGCCTACATATCCAATGTGTGTATTGGAATCAAGTCTTCGCAGTTTCCTATGGATTGTTTATATAGAGGGGCTTGTGCCATAGGGTTGCGCGTAGCGTGTCCATGTCGGACTCTAGTTTCGTGTTCCCTAAGGAATAGATAATTATGATTTGACCCCCTTGATTATAAGAGATAATCTTGGTGATATGAATATCGGATCACAGTCTTTATGGCTAAACATTTTTTCCATGTTTATCTGATTATATACGCACGTGGGGAACTGCCTATGAGACAGACTTAGGCCGACCTATAAGGTCGGGCATTGATAGACTGACCTTATGCCTCGGCCGACCTGAAGAGGTCGGGAGGGGAGTAGCTGAGTAGAGCTTGGTTCGGATCCCTGAGGCTCTTAGCCCTTAAGATGTTTATTATTTTCCTCATTTACTGTTAGATTACTGTGGGGATGACACATGGCGAATTGCCGACCCGACCCCCCGTCATATACAATAAATGATAATAAATTATATATAAACTTATGGAATATATAACTTAACTTTACATTATTAATGGTAGTGAATTCGAATGCTTAGATTTGAATAATAATCTCTTGGTATTTATGGTGTAAGATAAGGAGAAGTTATTATGTGGTGACTCCACACGGTGTGGAGACACCGTGTGGTAGCCTCCATACCACACAGTTTTATTCTGTATTTATACTTTATGGTTTTGATCGTTTCACTCGTCACTTAATCTTAAATTTCTTCACCACACAATAACTTTCCATAAGATAGTGCTATTACATAAGTATGATTGAATATTTCAAAATTTAAACTGCTATTAAATATATGAAATCTAATGAAGCGTTTATGTTAAATATAATAGAAAAGAAATTCAATGCAAGATATATGAGTCACACGGTGCCTTTTCTAGCAAGCTCTTAATGGCTTTCCACACAGACAATCATTGAACTCAAAGGAGGAAGCTTCAAGATGATCGAACGGTGAACCCACCGGAATTGGGCCGCATAGGTGGTTGTGACTAACATCAAGATGGCCAACATAAGCAGCAGAAACAATAGACCTTGGAATCTTCCCTCTTAGCTTATTGTAAGCTAAATCAAGAACAGTAAAATAAGTTCTGGGTCCAAAAATATCTGGGATATTGCCCACGATTGAGTTTTTGCTCAAATTCAATATTTCAATTCTTGAAGTAATTAAACTTGGAGGAATAGTGCCGGAAATGTTGTTACCATCAAGATTCAAAGTTGCTAAAACTGACATTCTTCCGAGGGACGCAGGGATTTCACCTGAAATTCTATTTAAAGACAGATCTAAATCTGATAGTCGATAAATGTAGGAAACCGAATTCGGTATAGGGCCTTGTAATCTGTTCTTGCTAAGTAGAGCCCGGCTTAGCATTCTTAACTTACCAAAATTTCTTGGAATAGTCCCTCTGATTTGATTGCTACGTAGATCTAAATGCATTAAAGACGACAAGTTGGTTAAGGACCTTGGCAATCTACCGGAGATCATGTTATCAGCCACATTGAGCACAGTGAGTCGACTCAGTTGGCCGATATCAGCTGGGAGTTCACCGGAAAGCTTGTTTCCGACTAATTCTAGGATTCGTATAAAAGGCAAAGAAGTAGTAATGCATGAAGGGATTGGACCAGAAATGCCTTTCCAATCAGCTAACGTTAAACTAGATAATCGATCTAGCTTACATATCGACGGAGAGATACTTCCGGTCATGTAGCCCGTCCTGTGAGCCTTTTGGAAGATTGGGTCCTCGGATTCACCCCTTAGATTAATATCCGTGACCCGCCATGTCTCTGGGTCGCAACTGACACCGTACCAGTTCCGACAACAGTCAATGCCCGTCCATGTATTGAAAATCCCTAAGTGGGATTCATTTAGGGCAGCTTTAATGGCTAGTAATGCAGCCCTATCGGAAGGCGGGCAGGAGTGAATGAATGAAATTGCACTGGAAAATACAATAGCTGATGCTATCACGTAGAACATGGAAGCCATTGATAAGTGTGTGTTTCTCTGTGCAAAACTTTCTAGTGGCAAGTTAATCAGAGGAGACTCTGTTTGGCTTTATACACAAAATACAATGCATAAAAAAAGAAGAAAATTCGTGTATCCGTGTATATGTGTGTCCATCACTCCATCTCCATGTATTAATTAAATGACGGTTTGATGAAAGAGGTGTAGAAAGGTAGGAGGACGACAAGTGAACATGGAAGAAGATAGAAGGACCGATAAACCCACGAGATTACTATTCAATCCTGAACCGATGGCATGTGGGAGGGGTCGGCTACATGCAGAGTAGTTAATGCTTGAGGCTCTTGGAAATTGAGCTTCAGATTGACTGTCGGACTAATTTCGTTGATCGACTGTCGGTCGATACATGATATAACCACAACAAAAATACACAATTAATTGATATAATATTAATTTACACATTTTGACAATTATATTGATTGATTTAAATCGCACAGTAACTAATAGTTGAGATCAATGTTATATAATTGGTTATGTATTTTCGTTGTTGTAGTATCATTGCTCGGTCCAAACACTATCTCCTACTTAAAAAGTTTTTATTTTTTATACCTGCGACTATTATAATTAATGTATGTAATAGTATAAGCTAATAGTAAGTGATTGGATGCTTAATAAATTAGATACGATAAGATATGAAAATAGTAATAAATATTATATTGGTAATATAACAGAACTTATACTATGAGACAGATCTAAAAATGTAGAATGATTCACATCGGCGGATGGTGGGAGTAATTTTATGGTGGTTTCATCTTCGTAGTCATGAGTTTACCTTCTCAGTGACGCATTCTAATCCACCGATTGAATGATCTATCCATCCAAAACAAGAAAATTGCTTGCTAGCTGCCGATACCAAGGTATCGTCGGCTGATTAAAATCGGGTAATTGGATTCTTTTAGGAAAAATCCAATCACAGAAACTGGAGATTTTGATGATGATTTATGTCAGCATCGTAGAAACGTTCTACGTACCCGTGTATTGTATGAGATCAAGCCAAATAATAAAGTTAAGAGAGTTGAGAATGAAGCTGCTTTTATAGGGGTGTCCCTCATGGGGATGTTGATACCGGAATCCATTGATTATAGGGCATGTGTGTTGACGACTAGTGTGATGCCATCATAAGGCGATCATTGCTCAATGAGGCTGTAATCGTGAGATGTGTACAATTATGAATTTGTGACAGTTATCAGAGATCAGTAATGGGATCATGCCTAGTAATGTCACACAACTACCTTTGGAGGTCGGAGATGGCCTAACCTGCTGAGGAGCGAGCTATATAGCCAGGTTGGTTGCTTAACCCTAAGGATGAAATTGGCTGAACATTGCAGTTGATCTGATTGAGGTTGTCTTATGATGGTCTGCATATATATGAGCTAAAGACTCAGTATTAGGCTTATGCTGAGCTGGCCCATTGATCGTTTCTGATCCTCATAAGGCCTATTTGTGAACAATATAGTATAACTTTGGGTTAAACACATGTCAAAAGCCCCCAAGACATCTGTTGGGTCAGAGGTTGCAATCGTAGATCGTATGTGAGGTTTGATGTGACAGTGATGTGGGCCAAACTGATATCTAAAGTCTAATCATTTTTTGACTTACTAAGAGTGATTTTTAACTATATTCTTCCTCAAGGTCTCTAGAGAGCCAATGCCCCTTGATAGAAAAATACTTAACCGCTAACTTTAACCGATAGAGTATCGGGTCAACGGTAGTATAGTGGTCACAAGGTCGAATCCATAGGGAGTAACAGTGAAGTACCAAATTCGACGTAGAACTTGGTTCATGTCAATAGATAGTGGAAAGATTAACAACTAATGCAGAAATAACGATTACACTATTGGTTTTGCATATATGATTAAAACGCATAGCCGAACTACGATCCAGTGGGTTACTTTTACCCCACAGGAAAGACTCGACAAGGAGCGTGTCTTAACCGACCTACATATCCAATTCAGTTTATATGACATCCACGGGTGCCAACTCCTAATTCTGGTTTTAAGGTCTGAACAACTCTCGCTTAACCCCCTATACTAGGCTTATTAACCCTCCCTTTAGAAAGCTAACTCACCTTACATGGTTGACCAGAATAATGAGCCGCTCGGGAACACGATAAGAACCTCACATAGGCATAGTCCTAACGTCTAGCTAAGTTGTCAATCTAACAATCAAGGCTATGTCTAGTGATCTAAAACCCGTATCCCACACCTCACCGCAAAGTACATATATCAGCTTGGTGTGTGTGTGTAGCTAAGAACAAGGTTGTCAATCCAATTCAAAGCCATTAATACAATCAAAATATGTTTTAGAACATAGAATAATCATACAAACGTTTAATTAAGCGCTACACAACTCCCGTCTTATCTCCCTGAGAATTTTCACCCGTTTTCACATAATTTGGTTACACAACTATTTAGCTATTCATGGTAATAATAAAAGTGCAGAAATTTATGAAGAAATTAATAATAAATATGATAAAGAGATTGAATAAAATTTACCAAAAGAAATCAGAAGAATCCACCACTCGAATCGCTACCCGTTGTGTTGAAATCGCGTAGTAAAATAAATAAAACTGCTGTTATTCTTGCAGAAATTGAAAGGGAAAAATAGTAGATCTAAACCTAAAAAGAAGATAAAAACTGCTGTCCAGAAAAAAAGTAAAATTGTGATGTAAAAACTATGTGTTGAAATTTGACCTAAGTGGCTTTTTATAATAATCCTCCGACTTGCGTAATCAATTTCCGAATACTTTTTTCCGGAAATCCCATAGAAGTGTCCTCCTTTTTGCCGCTTCAATGTTCCTGCTGGGCCCCCCTTTTTTCCAATTGAAGTACGCTCCTTCTGTTGCCTTGACTTTGTTTTTTTTTTCTTTTGTATTGATAATATTATCAAATATTGCCAAAAAAAAAAAAACAGCCTTCGACCTTTTAATAAAAGAGTGGAACAAAAACAGTTTGTATCACACCCTAGGTGTGATATTTACTGTTTTTCGCACGGTATTTTATTAAAATTATTATTTTGCCTCGAGTATTCAAATTTGAATCTTGCGTAATTTCTTCATACGAACTCCGTTTTAGACGATTTTCGTACCGTTGCGATCCTCGTCACGCCCTCTATCACGCCATACCTGTAATAAAAATAAACTACATACCTAAGCGTGACAAAAACCAATAAAACACACACAAATCACCCAAAAATATCGAGATTTTCGACGTAAACGTCTTATCGTCTCATGATTCAACTCGGGGTGAAACGTGCCTATAAAAACACTTAACTACCCCAAAATTACATTAAATATGCTACAAATAAGGGGTAAAATGCACACGAAATTATGGAAAAATTGACTCTCATTACCCCTCCTGAAGGTTATTGTGTAATTTATGTCCACCAACTGGCCTTAGGCCTTAGTTTTTTGGTGATTCCTGTCGTCTATCATGTTCTGATTGATTTTAATCTCAGCCTTGGTCAGCTAGACCTCAATGGGGTCAGGAAATTATAGGTTTTGTGTTACAATACACAAAAGAATGAGTGATAGGTGCAACATGTTGTGCACGGACTCAGCTCAGTTGCCTTGAGAGAATCATTTGATATACTCATCTGATTTCAACTGACCTGCAGCACCAGAGCATACTGTTATGACTTCCATTATGTTGTAATTGAATGTAACTGCTGCATGTAACCGTCTGATGAGAGTCAACTTCACTGTACTTTGGTGCGCAGTTTAACCCCCGTTTATCACTTTATTGGCATGTTTTGGGTAGATATAGACCTGTTTGAGAGTAATATCGAGAGTTGTGCACACGGGGGGGGTTAAACTGTCAAATCGATAGTAAACTCCGCCTTTTTAACGATATTTCACTCTTTTTCGAGTACTTTTGTCTTGCGGAATTACATGTGGTGTTTGTTCGTCTATGTTATTGCAGGACTTAGGTGACTCGAGGACACGGAAGGCGATGTTTTGGACTAAGAGAATGTTCGTGGAACGAGAGTTGAATTAAAGTGTAAGAAAAGCCAAGTTTGGAGTGGATTCAAGGCAAACTGGCGTTTGCCATACCCCAACGGGCGTTCACAGAGTTGACACTTCATTCAGAAAGTTGGGTTTTCAGCTGGACGGGCGTCCCAATAACCCCCAAACTAGCGTTTGGATGGGTTCAGCCCGAAGTAAAAAGCTCATATAAAGCAAACGAGCGTCCAGGGTACACAGACGGTCGTTTGCCTCAAGACATGATTCAGCAAACGGGCGTTCGGAGAAAAGCAAACGCCCGTCCACTGAAGACGAAACCCTAATATCATCATATTTTTCCAGGAAAAAGAGCATTTGGAGGGACTGAAACGGGCGTTTGTGACCGACTGCATCAGATTTCGACCTACTCTATAAATACGCAGCTCATTCAGCCCCTATGCATCTTTGGCCAACTTTAGACTTCTCTTGAGCGATTTTGGTGCGATTTTAGGGTAGATTAAACATCATTTGATCTTTTGATTCCCTAGATAACTTCCAACGATTCTACACATCTTTTATAGCTTAGCTTTACATTACAAGATCAAAGATTTGGCTTTTTGATGCAATATCTCTTCATACTTTTCTGGATCTGTTTTTCTGCGAATTATATGTGATGACGGTCAAAATATACCCGTGAAAGTCATCAACATTATCCTTAAAATGGGCCGAATAATATACATTTTATATTAAATCATATGGTTATATTTATTATTTAATGTTATGTGATTTATAAAATATAATTTGGTATTTATCCATTTTCTATTATTTAAATGTGATTTATTTCGAAATTATTATTTATTTTGTAGATTGAGATAATTTTTGGAGGATAATTATAAATGGAAGAATCAAACTACAAGATAAATCCAAGCAAATACGGATGCATTAAAGATAAAGATCGGATAAGCACGGAAAAGAGGAGTAATGCAAGACAAAAGTCGGCAAGCCAATAGAAAAAGAGTTGGCGACGACTTAAGAGAGGGGCCGCATGCATGAAGGGGGCCGAAATTGGCCTTTTCCTAAGATCAGCCGGGAATTATCCTAAAGTATTTTCAACTCCTTTTGGATTTAGGAAAACTATTTCAGATTGGTTTAGGTTTATCTTATGTAAATTTCTCTCCTATATAAATGTACATGCACACGCCATTTACACACACCACAAAATACAAACAATTCATAATAAAATCGTCGGTTTTACATGGAGCAGTTTTTACAAGTTCTTCAATTATGTAAGTTCTTGTATTTATTTTCTCTTAGTTTCGTTTAATTAATTTTCCCCAATTATTATTTATCGTTTGAGATTATTATTTCTTAGTTAAATGATGTAGATCTAGGATTACGACGTGAGGCGGTGGGGATTTCTTGTCTATGAGGATCCACACGCCCACGTCCATGTTTTGTGATCTACGTATGATTTTATTTTGATTTAATAAACATGTTTCTAGTAGGTGTATATAATTACTTTATGAGATTCTATTTTATCCGATAAGTATAGAGAAACGCTAAGATTTAGGTTTTCGTCGTGTCAATCTAGCCACGTCTTTATGGTGTGATTGTCCACTAGAATTTCTTGTCTTAGTAGGTATGGCTACGGCTACGTTGCTCGTCTGTTTTAATTAAAACGTGTAGTGAGGAAATACCAATATAGTGCTCCTAGGTCGGCTCATGAATTGATCTTTCGGGACTATCAATGAGATCTAGATCCGTGTTATATTAGGAATTGCGCAAGCTTTGATTATAGGTAAATCGTAGATTAACATGATACCTAAAAGTTAGTGTTAATGGGACGGAGACCGATGCGATCGCTTAGGAAATACGCTGAAAAAGGAATGTTGCCTAGGTGAGGAATACGGTTAATATCGGCATCCCTAGTTTTGTAAGCGTCAAGTGAGTCATATGAGATGGAGGCCGAAAAAGTGAAGTCACGTGATGTAGCATAGTGATCTGGATGGCCTAACCGGAGCTAGATCTAGTTTAGGGGATGACTCCCGTAGCCAATATAGAAGAGATACGAAACGGATTAATAGTTGTCGAGTCTAGTTTAATTATATATAGTCTCTGGATCCAAACGATGATGTAATAATTGGGGAGATTAATTATGTTGTATTTATTTGTGTTGAGTCGTGTCAATTTATCTTTTCTTGTTCTTTTGTTGGTCATAGACCGTTTTATGTGTTTGACATGCTTAATTAATTATTTATAGAATGATCCACAATTTGGTTCCTTGTGGGATCGACCTTGATTCGCTATAGCTATACTACGATGGACCTAGTCCTCTTGCTAGTATTAGTTTTGGTGGTCAAGTATTTTAATTTCACTTGATCTACGTGCATCAATATGGTAATGACTTCTTATTTATTTAATGTCCTTAGTTCGTTTCAATTTCTATTTCATTTATTAGTGTAATTATGAGTAGCTAATTCTATGAGTAGTCGAATTATGTGAAAGCGAGCGGAAACCCTAAGGAGGATGAGATAGGGAGTTGTATAATGCGTAATTTCATGTTTAAACGATTAATCCACGTCCTAAAACTTATTTTTAACGTCTTTGAATTAGATTGATCACCTAGTTCAATGTTACACACATCAAACTTATAGATGCATTTTGCGGTGAGATGTCGGATAAGAGGTTTTAGGATCATTGCGTAGATTCGGCCAAGTTGATAGGTCCGTTTCCAATATAGAGGTTTGTCATCATTGTTCGAGCGACTCTAGAGCGTAATCATGTTATGTTAATTGGTTTTCTAAAGGGAGAATTAATTAACATTACATAGGGTGTTAAGCGAGAGTTGTTCAGACCTTAACACCAGAATTAGGAGTTGGCACCCGTGGATGTTGTTAAACTACATTGGATTTGTAGGTCGGTGAAGAAACGCTCCCTGTTAAGTCTTTTTAGTGGTAAAAGTAGCTTTTGGGATCATAGTTCGGCTATACCTTTTAATACCTAGAAGTAAACTCGTCAGTATAATCTTTATTTCCGCATTACTATAATATCCTCCCACCATATTTTGACGTGAACTAAGTTCGACGTCAGCTTTGGTACTTAGACATTACTCCCTGTGGATTCGACCTTGTGACCACTATACTCCCATTGACCCAATACTCTGTCAGTGAAAGTTAGCGGTTAAGTATTTTGCTATCAAGAATAAAGGCGCCGTTGCCGAGGAGTAACGTTTGATATCTTGTAAGTTGACCGAAAGCTTGGGCTTAGGTCATTTTTATTTTGTTTTCTTGTTGTTTCTTGTTTGTCAGTGAATGACCCGAAGCTCTAAAGAGCCTCTCATCGAGCCAATTCAAGTGATTGAAGCTTACGCACATCATATAAACAGTCAGCACCGAGGAGAGATCCTGATCGCTGGTCCGAATCCCCTATTTTAGGAAGAAATGGTAGTAGAAAGCTCACTCTCAGATTCCTCCGCAGAAATGGATGACATAACGACTCGACGGAATGGCAAAGATCCTATTGATGAATAGAATCTACCAGGGCAAACTTCAAACCCTACTGGTGGTAATGCAACATTACAATTGAAAACTCCACCGAGGGACCCTCATGAAGATTAGCTAGGGGGAGACAACACAGTATTACAGCAGTTTGGTACCCCAATATTCAATCAGAGAACAGGGATTGGACAGGACAGGGAAAGACAGAATGCCCTGAATTTCAGACCAGAACTTGACCAAGAAACTGTGAACCGATTACTACAGATGTTAGATAATCAAGGAAATCAACAGGGGTTCCAAAACCCGTATCCTCAGCAACCCCCTATGCAGCAGTTTTATCAACAGCAACAACAACAGAATTATCAGCCACAGATGGCTCAGCAGGTACAGAGACCGAGAGTCTATCGAGACTATGTTACCACCCCTCAAGAAGTTATAGGGCACAATCCAATTAGAGTGTCCCCAATTAATGTGAACAACATGGACATCAAGAAAAATATTCTGAACATGTTGGGGGAACACGCCTTGTTCCACGTGAAGTCGACTGAGAACCCGAACAGCTTTCTGGATCACTTTCTCCAAATTTGTGGAACGATGAAATATAATGGGGTGAGTGACGAGGCGGTAAAGCTGATAGTTTTTCCGTTTGAAGTGAGAGGAGCCGCTAAAGATTGGTTCGATTCATTAGCCAATGATTCATTGCATACATGGGCAGATGTGGTCAGAGTGTTCTTAAAGAAGTACTTTCCTCCGGCGAAGATTTTAGATCTGAAAGAAGAAATCTCTTCATTTGATGGTCTCGAGGGAGAGACACTAAAAGAGACATATGAGAGATTCATGGGTCTACTGAAGAGATGGCCACACGGTTTTTCCACTGTTGACCAAGTCATTATATTATTCAGGGCCATGGAGCTAGTGGACCAAAACAAGCTGAATGCTGCCAGTGGCGGAGATATCACGAATCTGCCGCCAGAACAAGCTATGAGACAGAATGAGATTGCGGCAGAAGGAGAAAGACAATCAGGGTCTAGTAGAAAGAAGAAGAAAGCCCCAATAGAAAGTGTAAAGTCGCTGAAAGAGGAACTCGATCGAGAATCTGCCATGCACGACAAGATGCAAGAAATGGTGCTAAAGATGGACCGAATGGAGTTAGAAAGAAAGAAGGCACATCAATGCCAACTTTGTGGCGGTGGACATTCTGCCATGGAATGTACATCATCGAAAAAGCCCACTTATCCACAACAGTTGACACCTACTCCAGTACAACAACAGTTTGGCAATCAGAATTACCAACAGCGAATGAATGTCTATGCGATGGGGCATATGAGCATGAATCAGCAAGAGTTTGGCCAGCGGTAGTGGAATCAGAATTTTGACAATCAGCAAGAGCCGCAAATATAATATGGTATGGGTGATGATTCCCAACAATATGATGTGAACTATGTCGGACAAGGGAATCAGGGGCAGTGGAATCAGAATCAGTAGAATCAAGGTTGGAATCAGGGGCAGAATCAGAACTGGAATCGTAACAATAATCAGAACCAAGGTTTTAGGCAAAACCAAAGCTCATACAACCGACCTTGGAACCAGAATCCGCAGAATCATAGTTCATACCAGAATCAGATCCAAGGCTACTATCAGAATAGTCAGAATCAGTAGTCTCAGTCACAAGGCCAACAGCAACAGCAAGGGTAGAATTGGGGCTAGAATCAAGGATGGAAACAGAATCAGGGCCAACAAAACAATCAGAAACAGCAAGCGAGCCAGCCGCCGAGAAATAATAATTCTGGCACCTATCAGCATCCGAATGCTCACCTGCACCAGAACAATGAGAATAATCAGCAATCAAACAATTCTAGTGTTCAGAAGACGTCCGCTGAGATACTCCTGGAAAGACTCGATAGGACTGTTTCTGAATTAAACAAGAATGCTGTAGAGCAAAAAGTGGCTACCCATTCGGCCATTCGGAACTTGGAGACCCAAGTGGGTCAAATAACTGACACTCTGAAGACAAATCTGAGTGGTGGGCTCCCGAGTAACACTGAGAGGAACCCAAAGGGTGTGAATGCCGTGTTCACACGAAGTGGCAAAGAGGTTGGGCTGAGTGACAAGAAGAAGGAATTATGGGCCGAGAAAGCAGAAACTGATAAGGCTGAGAATGAGAAGGTAGTTGACTGTGAAGGGGCTATGTATGGTGAAGTCGAGATTGAAGATTTGGAAATTGGTAATGTTGAGAAGAAAATGACTGCAATGAGGAAAGAGTTAGAAGCCACGAAAAAGGCATTGGCTGAGGCAAACAAGAAAGCATTGGAAGGGGCAGCACCAAAGAAAGACTATGTGGTCTTGGACATCAAAGAAGAAGAGCCCTCACCACCTAAAGAAAAAGGTAAGAAAAACAGAATTCCTCCCCCTGATTTTGCTGTTAATACTTTACCCTATCCTCCTGAGGGACCCAGGAAGGACATACTGACCCAAGGTCAGGTGAAATTTCTGAATCTCTTAAGAAAGGTAGAGGTGAATATTCCTCTTTTTGAGGCAATTTTGAGCATTCCCCCATATTTTAATTTTTTTAAAGGAATGTTGTCGAGTAAGGAGAGGATGCAACAGATGGTGCATTTGAGTGATGAATGTTCTGCAATCTTGGAGAAACTGTGTTTAAAAATGTGCTATGTGATCTAGGGGCTTCTGTGAGCCTGATGCCTAGAGGAGTTTATGAGAAGTTGGGATTGGGTAAATTAGAACCCATAGGGATGACCCTACAGATGGCAGATAGATCTGTTAGGAAACCTATGGGGGTAGCTGAAGATGTTTTAGTGCAGGTTGACAAGTTTGTATTCCCCGTTGACTTCGTAGTCTTAGATATGGATATGGATGCCAAAACCCTGCTTTTGTTAGGTCGGCCTTTCCTGAACAAAGGAGAGACCATGATAGACGTAAAAAGGGGAGAGATCATACTACGAGTCGGGAAAGAGAGTGTGGCCATAAATGTTTATAATGCAATAAAGCATCCTGAGGATAAAAAGAGTGATTGTTTTTCTGTTGATGCTATATATCCTTGTATTTTGGAGCACACTAACCTACAGGGATACCAAGAACCGATGGAAGAATGCTTGATGAAGTCAAGCACCGCAGAGGGTGACGATCCAAGAATGATAGTTCAAGTATATCATTTGGAGGCAACTCCTTTTGTCGACACAGGATGGAACAAGAAGCTAGTGCTCGGTTTGACTGGCAAGCTGCCAAAGCCGTCAATCGAGGAACCATCTACTGATCTGGAGCTGAAGCCGATTCCTGAGCATTTAAAGATGTGTTTTTAGAACCTGATGAATTACTTCCTCTTATTATTTCGCACTAAACATTTTGAAGGAAGCTAAGTTGATCCACGTTCTGAAGAAACACAAAAAGGCCTTCGGATGGAAGATGGTCGACATAAAAGAGATTAGTGCTGATATCTGCAAGCACAAAATCATCTTGGAAGAGGGTGCAAAGCCGGTCAGACAATTTCAGAGTCGGCTGAACCCACATTTGCAAGAAGTGGTGAGGAAAGATGTAGTAAAGATGCTTGAATTGGGGATAATCTACGTGATCTCCGATAGTGAGTGGGTGAGCCCCACACAAGTCGTGCCCACGAAATGAGGCATCACGGTTGACCTCAATGATAAAGGTGAGCCCATTCGTACTCGTTTAGTTACCGGTCACAGAGTTTATAATGATTTCCGCATGCTGAATGATAAGACAAGGAAAGATCATTTTCCCCTCCCTTTATTGATCAAATGCTAGAGCGTCTGAGTGGTCATGAATTTTATTGCTTTTTGGATGGTTTTAGTGGCTATTATCAAATTCACATCGATATACATGACCAGGATAAGACTACATTCACGTGTCCTTATGGCACATTTGCATTCAAAAGAATGCCGTTTGGGTTGTGTAATGCAACCGCGACATTCCATCGATGCATTGTTGCCATCATTGTTGATATGATAGAGCGTCTCATGGAGGTCTTTATGGATGACTTTAGTGTCTTTGGTGATACCTTTGACGAGTGTTTGAGAAACATTGATAAGGTGCTTGCGCATTGTGAGGAGACTAACTTGGTGTTAAATTGGGAAAAATGTCATTTAATGGTAACTGAGGGGTTGTGTTAGGACATAAGGTGTCGGGGAAGGGAATAGAGGTCGATAGAGCCAAGATAGAGGCAATTTCTAAGCTTCATATGCCTACAAATCTAAAGACTCTAAGGTCATTCTTGGGTCATGCAGGTTTTTATCATAGATTCATTCCGGGTTTTCCCAAATTTCTAGACCTCTTACCCTTCAATTGATGAAGGGTGCCCCCGGTGTTTTTGATGCGGCATGTCTAGATGCATTTAGAACTCTTAAGAAACTTATCACTTTGGCTCATATTCTGGTGGCACCTGATTGGTCCAATGAGTTCGAAGTGATGTGTGATGCGAGTGATTATGCCGTAGGAGCTGTCCTAGGTCAGAAGGTCGACAAGCTATTTCGACCTATCTACTATGCGAGTCATACCCTGAACTTGGCTCAACAAAAGTACGCTACCAATGAGAAGGAACTTCTAGCCATCGTTTTTGCTTTCGATAAGTTCCGGTCGTACTTAGTTGGATCGAAAGTAATAGTTCACACTGACCATGCTATGTTGCAATACCTATTTGTCAAGAAGGATGCAAAACTACGCTTGCTGAGGTGGATCTTACTCCTTCAAGAATTCGACGTAGAGATTAGAAATAGAAAGGGGTGTGAGAATATTGTAGCTGACCACCTAAGTAGGATGGAGCCGGTGAGGAGAGATGTTTTACAAAAGTTGAGATTGATGACCGTTTTCGGGATGAGAAGTTGTTCGTAGTGGATACGATGCTCCCGGTTAAGCGAGGAAATTTTATGCAGAGAGGGAAGAAAGGGAACCAATGGTATGCACCATTTGTTAATTATCATGAGTGTGGGTTCGTAGATCCCGTGTTTGATGAGAACCAGAAGAAGAAGTTCTACAATGAGGTGAACCGGTATGTGTGGGAGGACCCCTTACATTTTAGGCTTTGTGCGGATGGGATTCTGAGGAGATGTATTGATGACAATGAGGTGGTGATATTCTCTCGTTCTGCCATGACAAAGAGGCCGGTGGCCACTTCTCGGGCGAGAGAACAGCTTTGAAGGTGTTACAAAGTGGGTTCTACTGGCCCACTATCTTCAAGGATGTACATACATATGTCAAGACATGTCATGTCTGTCAACGCTTAGGACGGATCTCAAAGAGAAATGAGATGCCCCAAAAACCGATAATAGTGTGTGAGGTTTTTGATATATGGGGATTAGACTTCATGGGGCCATATCCGTCTTCTTTCGGGAATAAGTACATTCTTGTCGCCTGTGATTACGTTTCAAAGTGGGTTGAGGCAATTGCTTCGCCTACTAATGACAAACATGTAGTCATCAGGTTTCTTAAGAAACATATTCTGTCCCGCTTTGGTGTACCTCGAGCAATAATCAGTGACAATGGCAGTCACTTTGCAAATAGAGAATTCGATAAGCTGTTGCTGAAGTATGGGGTCACTCATATGTAAGGCACTACCTATCATCCCCAGACTAGTGGCCAAGTAGAGGTGACCAATCGAGGAATTAAGAAAATCCTAGAGAAGACCATCAATTCTAACCCTAAGGATTGGTCCAAGAAGTTAGATGATGCACTTTGGGCACACCGAACTGCGTTCAAAACACCCGTAGGTATGTCACCCTACATTCTTGTTTTTGGCAAGGCTTGCCATCTCCCTGTAGATGTAGAGCATAAGGCCTATTGGGCGATAAAAAATCTAAATATGGATGACGCATTAATCGGTGAAAGAAGGATGGCCCAGTTGAACTAGTTAGATGAGTTTCGCCTTCAAGCTTATGATTATTCGGCGAAATATAAGGAGAAGACCAAGATGCTGCACGATAAGTTGATCAAACCGCGCGTTTTCAACGTAGGTGATGAGGTCCTTCTCTATAACACTCGCCTCCATCTATTTCAGGGCAAACTTAAGTCGAGGTGGTCGGGACCATATAAGGTATTGAGAGTTTTCGACTCAGGAGCAATCGAGGTAACTCATCCAAAGCAGGGGACGTTCATCACGAACGGCCTTCGTCTAAAAAGTATGAGAAGTTACCCTTCGATGAGGCTCTCAAAATTGTGCATTTAACTGATCCCGAGCCTTGATCAATCGTTTCTGAGTCTCGTCATGGACTTTAAACTTTGGCAACTCTGCTCTTATCACTCCACCATCACATCTTTCTACCCTCGCCTCCTCGTTCGTGCCTGTAGTATAACTATGAAAAAACCGGCACAGTTTAAGTCATTTCTCGAGCCAATGACGTAAAACAAAGGCGCTTGGTGGGAGGCAACGCACCATTTTCTGAGTATCTTGATAATAAAAGTGTAAGACCAGAGGTTAGAATCAAAGGGGATCAAAGATTATGAATTGTGCATAGAGCTTGTAGAACACGGGCATTTGCCCTCCTTGACCGCACATCCATCCAAGCTTGCCCACGAATGGGCGTTTGAATAGTTCGAACGCACGTTCGTCTTAATTGGCCCAACTCTGTACGTGTTTCTCAATAGTCCAAACGCGTATTTGGGAGGCTTAAACGCTCGTCCAGTTCATCACAGCCCAGGTAAATGCCCATCCATAGGAGGAAAACGCTCATTTGCCTCTCCTTCTATAAATACCCCCAGCCTGCCCTTCATTATTCCAATCAAAATTTAAATCGAAAAACTGATTCTTCACGCTCCTTTTCATCTCAAATCTTCGTTTTTGACCTGATCGGAGCGATTCAAAGTCCCCCAAACACCTCTTGACATCCACTTTTCATTTCATAAACTTAAACCCTTCCAAAAACCTCTTTTGGCCGGATTTGAGACCCTAGCTTGGGCGGTTTTCAAATTGAAAAAATCAAAAAAATTTCCGTTTCGTGCATCGTCTGGACGTTTCGTCAACTCAATCATCATCCTAGCATCCATATTGGTAAGAATCGCTAAGCTATTCTTTATCTAATTTGCGTTTTTTTGGGTTCGATTTTCGACTCGACCCTTAAACGAACCGCCACTGATTTGGCTAATTTTTTCTTTGTTTTGCTCTGTTTCTGCTTTGATGATGATTTGGGGGTGATGTTTACTGGTTGTGGACGTCTGCATTACAATTTTGGGTCAGTTTTGGTGTGGTTTGGTTGGTGTTTTGTTGGGAAATACCGTTTGGACTATAATCGGGTTGTTATTTGATTTGTTTGTGCTTGGGGTTGCTACTGGTGTTTAGTTTGAGATATAATGGTGCGTGCTGGTGGTAAAGAGGGGGACTCGGGGCAGAAATGATTTGGAAAGGATATATCTAGGGATGCCGGTAAGAAGAAAAAGGTGGTAGAACCTAGGCCGGTCAATCCTAACCGAAGGATCGAAATCCGATAGAGGCAAAACCCTCCTAGGGCAGCGCAGAGTCAGGCTAGAGAATTCTTGAGAGATGACTCGGAATCTGAGACCGATGATGAACCTTTGGTGCGGAGGAAGATAGTGGAATCGGAACCTAGGGTTGAGCACATTCTGAGAGAGCCTAGGGCTACACCTGAGGTTAGAGCTGCAGGGGGTGAGCCAATTATGGAACCTAGTCGACCCCCGAGGAGGGCAACTGTAGGACCCCCGATCCCGTTTGAGAGGAGATTTGTCAATTCTAAGGCTTTAGAGGTATATAACAAGCATTACTCGACCCGCACGATGCTTATAGACCGAGCATTCCATGAGGTGAAACACCTAACTGATAAAAAGTGGGGAGCCTTGATGACAACCCTGGAGGTGAAGGTGAATGCTACTTTGGTGCGTGAATTCTACGCAAATTTTTCCGAGTCGAGCTTAGAGACGGAGATGGTTAAGGTTCGGGGGGTGATGGTCCCGTTTAGTGCCAAGGCGATCAATGCGAAGTATGGGTTGGCACTTTTCGAGGGTTTGGATTATAAGGAGGAAATCAAAGCGAGACAGGATGTGGGTGGGGACCCGTTAGAGGACCTCCAGCTGTTGGTGTGCCCGGATGTGCCATGGACCCTTGGGGACGGTGGGGTGAGAAAGCAGTTGGTCACCTCGACTTGGGGTGAGGATTGGAAGGTCCAATGCCGATTCATCCAGAACCGGTTGCTATCTAAGAACAACCTGAATCATTTCCACATTAGCAATTTGAGGATGTTGTATGCCCTCCACTTTAAACTGAATTTGGACATGGGTCAGGCCATTTATGACGAGTTGGCCACCAATCAGAAGGTTTACACCCGCTGTCTGATATGCCCCCATCTGATTTCTAGATTATGTTGGGACGCGAAGGTTCCGGAGTATACGGAGGATCACCGGCCTAAGAACCCTCAAATGTTGCAAAGAGAGAAGGTTAAGACCCCGGCCCAGATAGAGCATATGGCATCACATCAGCCTAGTTCGTCTTTGGCCCCGACTCAGGCATCACCAATTCCTTCTTTTTCTCCCTCAGTTTGGATGAGGTTGAGTATGGCTAATAGTTTCCGGAACTGGATGGAGGATCAAAAGCAGACGCAGGACAATATTCTTACTCTTCTCCAACTGATGAGTGAGGGTCGACTGCCGAGAGATCCGGTAGCATTCACCCCGAGCACCATGGATTACCACTACTCTGACGATGTTGAGCGGGCCATCGCCTTGATTATGGGCGAGGATCGTCTTCCCGGCGAGGACTCATCGAGATCGAGAGCAGAGCCCGGGCGACCGCGATGGTGCTACACGCCACTAATGGTGCTGTTGCTACTGATGGTACTGCTCCGGGTGGTGAGGATGCTGCACCCGGCCAGACATGATTTTCTTATTTTTTTTATGCTGTTCCTTATATCGTCTGTGTCAGGTGTTAGGGTTGGGTAGGAGATGTCTATCCCATTTGACACATTTGTACTTTATTTGATGCTACTGTCGGTTTTGAGATGCTACTATGATGGGTTTGTGTAAGCCTTAAGGCACGCTACTACTTTCGTTCGTATTTTGGCTTTTATACGTACGCACTTTGGATGCTTTGTCTATTATGTGCCTCTGTGGCCTTCCTATTATGCGTAGATATTCTGTGCGTTTCCCGTAGGGGTTATTTTTCCATCTATAGCCATCCAATATGTGTGTTCAACATTGCATAACGAGTTTTCTGACGTGGTAGAGCCTTAGTACTGTTATACCCCTTATCCCTGTTCGATGTTTTAGCACGAGGACCATGTCCTGTGCATGCTTTTCTTTGGTTGTATCTATTTTGGTATAAGGATTCGGGTCGTGCTTACACGAGGCTATCACGGGATTTGATAGTGCCTTTCTGCCGGGTTTAAAGCTAAGTCTTCTTTTCTATCTCATTCACACACTGAGAACAGTGCTTCATTCGAAGTGGGGGGTGGAAACGACTTAGCTTTATTTTGTTTCAATTGATAAATATGTTGGTATTTGTGATATGCTTAGTTAATGTCCTTTTTCGAGGTAGTTTGTGGCATAAGATTTTAAAACTTATCACGGTCCGACACCGCGTTATATGCATGTTTCTTACGATGGATTTGGTAGATGTTTTAGTAGTCGAGTAATATGTGCAGGGCGATTCTATTTTAGCACAATACAAACCCCTTTTAACGTACGTAGACCTTGGTTATACTTAGTCTGGTTACTATACACACTTATACCACTAGTGTCGAGGCGAAATAGAAAGGTTGACCTAGGCCGGATACGGGATGAGAGTCATGGCGCTTCATTGACCCGCCAGAGCCAAATAAACCAAAATCCAAACGTTATACCCTCGTAACCCCTCTAAGCCTTGATAGGACAGTCTGACCACCGTCCGAAATGAGATGTTTTGGTTACTTAGCCTGTATTACCCTAACCCTGAGCTTTATTTTTGGTCACGTTTCTTTTGATAACCCCACGAGTGAACTTTAGTCGTTACTTTAGACACACTTGCTGAATCAAGTGTGGGGTGGGAGATGGTGCGTGTTTCGAGAGGAGTTGGTTAGTACGAGCTAGTATAACGAAGGGGAGGAGCTCGAGAAATCTAATGTGAGGCTTGTGGTTCGAAAAAAAAGAAGAGAAAAAAGAGAATGAAAAAAGGAAAAAGAATGAAAAGAAAATGAAGAAAAATGAAATGTTGAAAGTTGAATAAAGTTCAAGAAAAAGGAGTCAAAGAAGGATGTTTTGAGTAAATAAAAATATAATGTTAAGGTTGGAGCTATTTGTTAATGCATGTAGAAAAATCAAAGGAGTTTGGTGTGGTTTGGTATGTTTTCAAAGAAAGAGTACGTGAAATGACTAGGTTCACTCGTGTTTTCTCTTTCTCCATTCCTAAAATTTCCTTTTGATTAACCTCATCCCGAGCTTGACTAAGTCCTACTTGACCGTATTTAGGCTCGGTTGCCTCGATTAGTGGAGATTCTAGACCGGTATGAGCTGTGTGTAGTCATTTGGCCGGTATTCAAAGCCGGTGATCATTTTGAGTGTAGACCTCGGTTTATATCACACACACTTCGTTTTCATGGTAAGATAGAGTCAAGTGGTGTACATCCAGTGTCTACTCTACTTTTGCATTGATGTCGTGATCGCTATGCATGTTTCGTAAAGTTGATCCCGTGGTCTGTTTTAGAGCGCTTAATTTACTCACGGATGAGCAAAGGCTAAGTGTGGGGTGGTTGATGGGAGTCAACTTTACTGTACTTTGGTAAGCAGTTTAACCCCCATTTATCACTTTATCGGCATGTTTTGGGTAGATATAGACCTGTTTGAGAGTAATATCGAGAGTTGTGTGCACGGAGGGTTAAACTGTCAAATCGATAGTAAACTCCGCCTTTTTAACGATATTTCACTATTTTCCGAGTACTTTTGTCTTGCAGAATTACGTGTGGTGTTTGTTCGTCTATGTTATTGCAGGACTTAGGTGACTCGAGGACCTGAAAGTCGATGTTTTGGACTAAGAGACATGTTCGTGGCACGAGAGTTGAATGAAAGTGGAAGAAAAGCCAAGTTTGGAGTGGATTCAAGGCAAACTGGCGTTTGCCATACCCCAAACGGGCGTTTGCAGTAAGCCGACATCAAACGGGCGTTTGCCTATCCCAAACGGGAATTCACAGAGTTGACACTTCATTCAGAAAGTTGGATTTTCAGATGGACGGGCGTCCTAATAACCCCTAAACTGGCGTTTGGATGGGTTCAGCCCGAAGTAAAAAGCTCATATAAAGCAAATGAGCGTCCAGGGTACAAAGACGGGCGTTTGCCCTCAAGACATGATTCCGCAAACGGGCGTTCAGAGAAATGAAAATGCCCGTGCACTGAAGACGAAACCCTAATATCATCATATTTATCCAGGAAAAAGAGCTTTTGGAGGGACTCAAACGGGCGTTTGCGACCGACAGCATCAGATTTCGAACTACTCTATAAATACGCAGCTTATTCAGCCCCTATGCATCTTTGGCCGACTTTAGACTTCTCTTGAGCGATTTTGGTGCGATTTTAGGGTAGATTAAACATCCTTTGATCTTTTGATTCCCTAGATAACTTCCAACGATTCTACACATCTTTTATAGCTTAGCTTTACATTACAAGATCAAAGATTTGGCTTTTTGATGCAATATCTCTTCATTCTTTTCTGGATCTGTTTTTCTGCGAATTATATGGTAATGAATTCTCATTTATTTAATGTCCTTAGTTCGATTTCAATTTCTATTTCGTTTATTAGCGTAATTATGAATAGCTAATTCTATGTGTAGTCGAATTATGTGAAAGCGAGCGGAAACCCTAAGGAGGATGAGATAGGGAGTTGTGTATTGCTTAATTTCATGTTTAAACGATTAATCCACGTCCTAAAACTTATTTTTAACGTCTTTTAATTAGATTGATCACCTAGTTCACTGTTACACAAATCAAACTTATAGATGCATTTTGCGGTGAGATGTGTGATAAGGGGTTTTAGGATCGTTGCATAGATTCAGCCTAGTTGTTAAGTCCGTTTCCAATACAGAGGTGTGTCATCATTTTTCGAATGACTCTAGAGCATAATCATGTTATGTTAATCGGTATTCTAAAATGAGAATTAATTAACTTCACATAGGGTGTTAAGCGAGAGTTGTTCAGACCTTAACACCAGAATTAGGAGTTGGCACCCGTGGATGTCGTTAAACTACATTGGATAGGTAGGTCGGTTAAGACACGCTCCCTATTAAGTCTTTCCTTAGGGGTAAAAGTAGCTCGTGGGATCATAGTTCGGCTATACCTTTTAATACCTAGAAGTAAACTAGTCAATATAATCTTTATTTCCGCATTAGTATAATATCCTCCCACCATATTTTGACCTGAACTAAGTTCGACGTCAGCTTTGGTACTTAGACATTACTCCCTGTGGATTCGACTTTGTGACCACTATACTCCCGTTGACCCGATACTCTGTCGGTGAAAGTTAGCGGTTAAGTATTTTGCTATCAGTGGCTCAAGCCATGTTAATTGTCCCTTTACCTGAAATTAAAGATGTCTTTGCAATAGAAATTAAGTTTTGAGAGGCAAAAGACCTATGTGGCCAATAAAGCAATAAATCATTATTATGCTATCTTGATGGCTCAAAAGGTTAGTAATGACAGAGGTGATCGGATTGGCGCTAGATCCGGTCAGTTTAAAAGAGCAGAACAGTTTCAGAATCTACCTTTAAATAGGTTAAGAAAGTTCAATGAAGTTTATGCGGTTTCAATGGTCATAATAAGGAGAACTTCTAAAAGAAACATGGCTATTCATCTGGTTTCAAGTCGAAGAGAGCTGATAAGTTAGATCAAGCAGTTGCAAATCAGTCTACTATTGAAGAGGGTCAGGAACTTGGGTTAGCTTAATATGGTTTCAAGGTATTTCCACACAACAGCTACACAAGTTGATGGCCCTGCTGAATTTCGAATCCTCTGTACATGTTGTTAACCATATCAATATTGTGAACCAACATTTCTCACATGTTCTTGGATCAGGTGAAATTTGTGTGGTAAAACCTATTCAATGGATCTTGGATTCTGGGGCCACAAATCACATTATATATTCTCTAGAGCAATTCGGTAACCCTAAACTTGTTTATAGTATGAGAGTGGGATTACTTAACGGAAACAATGTACAAGTTACACACATAGGGAAAGTGATGATAAATTCTCATATGATATGGCACAATGTGTTGTACATTCCTGGTTTCTAGTATAGCTTGATGTCTTTACTAACTATTATAAAACATTTTAACCGTGCTGCGGTCTTCACTGCTAACAAGTGTGTTTTGCAGGACATCAGGAAGAACATGATTGGTGCAACTGATTTGCACACAAGATTCCATTATTTGTTACAACAACAAGTATAGAAGTCTTTTGTTAGATCTGTTTGTAATAGTGTAGAATATAGAACTTTTTAGATAGAGTAGATGCCAATATTTTACGGCATTATAAATTAGCTTTCTCGCAGATAAATGGTTATAATTCATTAGTTGTAGCACTTTTGAGGTTAAATTTTTTGAACATGACTTGTGCTTTGTTTGCCCTGTGTAAAAATTAAAGAAGAAAATATTTCCATTAAGAACTACTGTTGTTAATGCTGTTTTTGACCTTGTGCATATGAATAGTTTGGGACCTTGAGGCATCCCACATTAATGGAAAACATTATTTTTAGTATTGTAGATGATTATTCTAGGCTTACTTGGGTTTTCCTTATGAGCTGGAAGTATGAAATGTTGAGCTTGTTAAATGCTTTGTTAATTTCTTTCCAACTCAGTTCTATATAATCATTCGAGTGATCAGATCTGATAATGGGGGTGGATTTTGTATGAAGTACTTTTATGAGAAATATGGCATCACTTTTTTGAAATAATTATGTTTTGATGATCAGTGTCAGGCTAGCTATTATAAATGCAAGAAAAAAGATATCTAATACCGAATGTATAGGTTTTTACTAGAGTCTGATATTGTATATGTTAATCAGACAAGCACAGTAATAGTAAGCCGATAGTGTTGGTCCTAGAGAAAGGTAGATCAAGAGTCAGAGGGTGGGGTTGAATGAGTATGATTAGGAGTTTAAAACTTTTTATTCATTATAAAGCTTTATGCAACGGAATAACCAATCTAAAATGCAGTTAATCAAAGTTATGCAATCACACAAACAAACAAGTAAACATTAGAAATTAAATGCGTAAGTAAATGTGTTGGTCCCTTGAAAGGCTTTGGACACGTTTAAAGGGGGTGAATAAACTTGCAACTTAAAACTTTATTTGAGTTAAGCAACTTAGCTGAACTATAGTCTGCTGACTATGAGGCTTGCTGAGACTGTGTTTCCAGGTGGTGTAATCCTGTCAGTCAACTCTTCTCGTGTGATGTTGGAGGAAATTCTTTAGAGAACTTTGAGGTACAGTTACAAATGCCCTAAGAAGATTGTCCTTGACCAATAAGTATGGCTTCACAATCTGAATACTAAGATAACTTGTAGATTACTGCTTCTCCAAGTATTCCACTGGTCTTTGAAGGGTATGATTGTCTCTTCACTAGCTCCACCACTCTACAACTGTGCTTGACACTTCCATAGTGCTTCTTTATCTTTAGATTCCTTTGTAAAACAAAGATGGTTAATCAAGAGGATGATCATAATGGAAACATCAGTAGCTCAGTCTTTAAATGTAGATCTGGATAGAACTTAAAGCGAGAGCACTTGAAGAAATTCTAGATCAATGGGTTAATCTCAGCAGGTAGCAGTAATAGAACTCAGCAGTGCAAAACCTGTATGTTTAATTGCAATGAAAATCTTGCTTAACTTCTGGTTGCTTGAGTCCTCTATTTATAGGAGAAATTACAATGTTGTAATTTGTATTTTGAATTTAACCGTTATTGGAATTATCTGATTAGTCCCTTGTAATTCTCTGCTACAGGTTCTGTCAGTGTCAGTGTCCTTTTGACATAATAGACTGTCACCCAATGAAAAAGCTTCAATTAGATTTGGCTTTGAAATCCTTATAATTGACATTTAATCTCCACTATTGTTTGACTTGAATATCTAACACTTGTTATCCATTCTTATCATCAAAACATTATTGAATAATCCTTGAAATCTTTTTTGAGATAGATTAAATTATTTGTACTATCTCAGCAGTTCATTATGATATAGGTTTGCTGAGATGTATAGTTGGTCAGCTGAATTCATGATCTGTTGTGTTCTTGAATTGCTTGACTGAACACTTTAGCTGACTACATTTTATCCATCATTTATTTTATGAGGTTATAGTACACCATTTTTAAAACTTAACTAAGTCTCTTTCATCACATGACCATTTTGGGAACTTACACCTTCAATACAAGATCTATAAGGACAGTCCACGCCATCAAAGACTTACCTAAATTTTTCCCTTATATTCTTGGCTTAAATCTTCAATACTGAGTTTAAACCCTCAGCCTTCAGTATACTCTAGTGAGTTTGAAACCTCAGCCTTTAGTTTCTCTATTGAGTTTGAAACCTCAGCCTTTAGCATAGCAGGTCCTAGACACTACTGAGTTCTAAACCTAAGCAGGTCTGCTAACTCTATCTGCTGACTATTGAGTTCTAAACCTAAGCGTATAAATCTTTTTGCTTGCCTTATAACAATTAGTTTGGCACTCATCATTAAAACTTAAATTATTTCTAATAATTTCCCTATTTTTAATGATGCCAATACCCTCCTTACAACAATGCAGAAAGATAGACTATTGAAACATAATACAACTTCATATTTAGTTATGATGCCAATACCCTCCTTACAACAATGCAGAAAGATAGACTATAGAAATAGAATAAAACTTCATATATGTCTTTGATCAACATAGTTTATTAAAAAGTTATTACAATTAGTTTGCAGAAGACAATAACGTGATTTGCTGAACTAGTCATGATTCTGATTCTGCCTCAACTGAATTTTTCTTTTCTTTATCTTTTCGTCCACTTCAGCCATCCATCTATTCTCTACTGATGAAAAGTTGATCCAGTGATGTATGCCCTTCCAATATCCCAATGCATCAATTAGGACCATCTCAATTCCATGAAACACACAACCTCCCAAAACATATAGATTTTGGAATTTTCCAAGTGAATCATCAGGTGACATTAGTTCTAATGATTTTCCTTGCTGTTTATTGTTGGCAGTTAAAACATCCCTTCTATCTTTGATTTTCTAATCAATAATTCTGGTTTCTAGGAACAACTTCAACCCTTCCAGCATTGTCTTCCCATAATAGAGTTTTATTCCAGGACTGAATTCTTTCTTGAACTGAGCAAAAATCTCATAAGTTAAGGCAAGCTTGCCTTGAGCTAGGTTCCTTAGTTCAGCTAAATCAACTTCATACTTCTTCTTTTCAAACAATCTTTGTGATTCCTTTGCTTCTGCTATATCATTTTCACCCTTATTGACATCATCAATAAAACAAGAAAGCATAGCAGTAATCCTACTTTGAGTGCCAACTATTGAGCTTAGATAACTCATAATAACTTTCATCCTTTAATCATTTGTGGTCAAATGAAGTGTCAGTTTCTCATTTAAAGTGGCAATGTTTCTTTTCACATAAATATCTTCATTTCTCACATGATTGTCAAGATTAGCCATAGTTGTGCGCAGCTGAGTGTAATTTTGCTGCAAGTTTTCAGCTATGCTGTCTGTTGCAGCAGATTCACTTCCTCTATTCTCCACAAGACATATCAAGCTGTCCATCCTATCTTCTTGTGATTTCAGCTGATCCTTTAAAGTAGAAATCTAATCTTAAGCTTCAGTAATCTGATAAAAAATAGTCCGAGGATTGTAAGAATCTTCAAGTCTTGGTTGTTTCACTATAATTGCAGTTAAATGGTCCCAATTCAATATTAGAAATTGATGTTAAGCTACATCAACAATTTCTTCATTTGGTACAGGTTCATTGTGCGGTGATAACACCGTATTTAGTACCATAAACTATACCATTATTTACACTGAATCATGCTTAATTGATGAGAGATGGTTCTATTATTGTGTGAAATACATGTCGATTGCTCAGTGTTTGTTCCTCGGTTGTTAAATCTTTTTTTACATATCTATCCCTCGAATATGGTACTGTTCCGCCTCGTATTCTGTGATATTCAGTATACCATATTCTGAACCAGAGAAGATGGATCTGAGCTATGAAAATTCATTGGGCCAAGACAAGAAAGTCCACAAAGAAGTCTTCTAAGGTGAAAAAGGCTAAAGTTAGGCCCACAATTACGGAAGCCCACTCGCAATTGCGAGGACACATGGAACATAAAATCAGAATCCGTGCATTTGCATTAGGTTGGTTAGAGTTTAGTTAATAAAGTCAGTTTACAACATCTACATAAAGGCTGTAGCAATCATTGTAACATATACTCCATCATACTCTTAAATCATCATCATGCTTATAAAATAAAGTTGTTTATTTGCTTTTGCTTTGAGTTCTTTCATTGGTTTTTCTCCTCCAAGCCGTCGACTAGCTTCAGTTGATCAAGTTATATCCGTTATAGATAAAGGTATGAAGCTTTGAACATTAATTTATATTTTTATTATGGTTGATTAGCTTAGATTTATGCGATGTAATTAATCTGCATGTTTCAACGAACCATAATTTACCAGAATTAATCCAAACTATGATATTCCAAAAGTAGGAACCTCTGAGCTCGCAATTGCGACAGTCTATATCACAATTTTGAGGCACTCTTAGGTCACCCTAAATCTGGAGATTCAGTGTCAGCTACGTTGATCGACATGTTTAATTCACAGTAGGTTAGATCTGGCCAATATGCTTATTGTATTCGTAAATTAACATGATGAACTTGCAAGGTGAAGTGATAGTTAGGACATAGTCTGGATCAATCCTTGGGAACGTGCTAGTCAGTCCACGATAGCTGCCTAGGGTGGTTCTTGGTCTTGAGCCGGCACTTTCAAAAACTCATTGCGTGTGAGTTAATACAACCAATGAAGGAGGTTAACTGCCTGTTGGCGTTTACTGTCTATCCCATGGATGTAAATAAGATTAAGAGATTGCACCTGTAGCTAAACTGAATTAAAACATACATTCTGATTGAATTGGGGAATTACGGGGAAAAGTAAAAATAATGATTAATTACACCAAGTTAGGAGATCGGTGAGGAAGGGAAATACCAATTTTACTTTCTGTATTTATGTTGGTCGAATAAATTATTAGCGTTCTTAGTCAGGTTAATACATTCACTATCATTGTTTCATTGTCTCTCTGCGATCGACCATGACTCACCCTAGATATGCTATGATAGACCTAGTACGCTTGCTAGTAATTCCTCAGGTAGCACGCATATAATGTTTTTGGTGCCGTTGCTGGGGACAATGGCCAATATGGATAATGGATTTGTTAATTTTAATTAAGAACTTTTTGTTTTCTGTTGTTTGTTTTAATTTCGAGTCTTGAGTCATATCTATAGCATCATGTATAGTTTTACGACCTGGAGAGAGAGAATATGCTTTGCAGTTGTGAGAGTCATCTCGCACAAATGAGAACCTGGAAACTCAATCTTAATCGTTTCCTTGTTTTTTTTTGTGTTAATCACTATTAGTTTAAGTTAGTAGGTCCGCAATAGTTGGGTCCGAACCCAACTGAAGCACAAGTTTGCTAACTGTGTTTTTGTTTTTTTCTTTTACAGGATGTGTAGGAAACTTCTGATTTTTATTCAGCTCGATTATCTGCAGACGATTCCAAACAAAGCACCATGCCTCCAAATAGACGTTTGCTTTTGAATATTCCACGAATCTCGATGTATCCATGCTCTAGAGTCAAAGAGTATTAAAAGAAGATTAAAAAGGGTGAAGTTGGATGAAGATGAAGCTAAAACCAAAAGAGAGATAATAGAAAGCCTAAATGAGTATGAAGACTTCAGAAGAGGTTAGTCTCCAATTCCTATCTATGATATTTCTTCTTCTAAGTCCGACCCTGAGGAAGACCCCGACTATATCCCCTCAGTGCCCGGGGAAAATCCTGACTCTGAAGTAATTGATAAGTTAGGTGACCCAGGTAGTTTTAGGCTCCCTATCACAATTAATGGTTATTCTATAGGATTAGGGTTATGCGATTCTAGGTCTAGCTGCAATATCTTTCCACTCTCTCTCTGCCAAAAGGTAAAATTCCAGGTCACCATGGACAGAAGTATCACCATACGATTTTTTGATTGCCAGGAGGATATTGTCTCTGGTACACTGAGACTACACTATCAGTGTGGGAGGTTTCGAGTTTCCCATTGATTTTCTAGTCATGGATGTCCTTAAAGATCCTATTGCTAGTGTGTTTCTAGGACGTGCGTTTTTTGCCACTAGCAGAGCCATCATGGACATGGACAGTGGTGAAATAACCCTAAGGTCTAATAACAATGCAATAACCTTTAAGATCTTAGATTCACTTAGTAATCGACCCAGAGAATACCGAGTGAGCTCAATGTCTAGAGAAGTAAAGGATATGGAAGGAATGAACATAATTAGATTGCGGAAAGAGGTAGTGCAATGAAAGCTAATGACAGTTATACAGCGAGAACAAGGATAATAAGAACAACTACAATGCACCATGGGAGGCGGATAATCCTAATCTTTTTTAGATGGATACGCCCACCACGCACAGTGAAGGCTTATGTTTAAAGGTCAGTACATATGATTCTTTGAGCCTTAAAGGAAAAACATGAAGTAGAAGAGGCAAGCTGTTGGGTTTAAACAATTTGCCCGTCTTTGTGTGCTCAAACTGTGGCGTTGTGAAAGGCGTGGTATAGGGAAATAAAGTAGCACCTTTACTAACACCAATTAGTTTTAGTACAACGGTAAGTGCTTGATCCTAAAAATAGGTAGCAGAGAAGGTCATGGGTTCGAATCCCGGCAACAACATACTGTGTAAAAGCTGCGGTTTGTGGGTAGGTGCTAGGGGAGATTGTTGGGTTCCAGCAATCTGCCCACCTGTGTGCGTTCGAACTGTGGCGCTGTGAAGGGTGTGGTATAAGGAAATAAAGTAGCACCTTTACTAACACCAATTGGTTTTAGTACAATGGTAAGCGCTTGATCTTAAAAACAAAATAGATATTGGGTGAAGAGTTAGTTTTAGATCTCCAAGTTTTTGTGTTTTAGTTTTAGATTTTTTTTATCTTTAAGCTTTTCTTTTAGGGAGAGTTTTGGCATCATAAAAAAGAGGGAAATTTTTAGAAATAAAATTGAATTTGATGTTGATTCATCCGTTATTGTTTGTTAAATTGTTTTAACCCCATTGGTGAAGTGCTGGAACTAGCTGTTATAATGAAAAGCTAAAAGATGTCTAGAACTGAATGTATAGGATTTACTATAGTCTGATTACTGTATAGGTTATATAAGATAATCACTGTAATAGATTTATTGGACTCTAGGACCTGAAACTGATATACAAAAATGATTCCCTGAGGGATCAAATTCAGTTGATCATTTACAGGACTGAAGACTCAAGGCTGAGGGAACAGACTCAGTAATGAAGGGTGGGGGATCAGACTTAGTTTTGAAGACTGAAGAACTAAGGGTTGAAAATCATTTTATCAAGACCTAAAGCCGATACTAAAAGGTTAGAATTCTGGTAAGCCTGTGATGGCTTGAACTGACTTTATAGATCTTGTATTAAAGATCTAAGTTACATAAGGACAATGTTAACTTAGTTAATGAGATGTATATGTTGTACTCTGATCTCACAAATAAAGGATCAGATAATGAAGTAGGAGTACTAACTTTTAAAGAAGAGTAAAAACTAAGTTAATGCTCTATGACAGTTAAATACTGAAAAACTCAGAAAACTCAGTTTCAACTGATGCAAGTCAGCTAATTAGTTCTATGAAGGAAATTAGAACATTGGAGATCAAGCTACCTGATTGGTTGACAGTCTGACAAATCAGAAAGAACAATGACATATTTGACACTTATAGCTTATTCTATGGAATCCAAGTCGAACATTAAGGAATTCAAAAATATGGCCGTTGGATTTCACCCTATAAATAGAGGACTTAGAAACAAGGATCAAGCAACCTTTGCACACTAAGAGAGCCTAAGTTTTGAACATTTTTGCATTCAGGTTTGCAAAGTAAAGTGCTATCATTTGAGCTTACAAGTTACAATCAAGAAAAATCTTCAAAGTGTTCAAGCAATAGGAGATCAATCAAGAACTAACACATGAAGATTCTACAGGTCTGATCACTTACTTTATTCAAATGCAAATTTGATTTCAATCAAAGGTTGGGACTGTGAAGCATTTGATCTAGGGTGTCAAGAACAGTTGTTTGCAGTTCGGAAGATTGTGTTCGTGGTGGAGCTTGTGAAGAGTCAATTCAACCCTTCAAAGACCAGTGAAGCATGTAGAGAGTAGAAAATCTAACTGTTGTTCAAGCGTTTAGATTGTGAAGCTTGGAATTAGTCAAGGACAATCAAATAGGGTTTTTTGTATCTGTTGTAACCTCAAGAAGACTAGTGGAAATTTTCCTCCTACACCACAGTGGAAGAGTGGACTAACTGGATTACACCACCTGGAACCACTATAAAAACTGTGTTTTTATTTCTGCATTTACTTTCAGCAAGCTTACTTTATTTAGTTCATTTACTTTACAGTTTTACTTATTCTAGCAATCGAACCCTTGCATACAAACTGATTGAACTCACACTTATCACAAAACTGAGTTTCCCTAAAACTCAGTTTTGCATATTTCAAACAAGAACAACATAACTGAGGAAAATTAATTAATTTTCCACTGCATCTGACTTAGTTGTAGAAAAAGTCAGTAAGACCCTTTCTCAGCTCAATTATCTCAAACTCCGTAATCATTTAAGTACCGGTTTACTAAAGAGAGTAAAATTTTTTGGAGGACAAGTTTATTCAACCCCCCTGTAAACTTGTCACAAGCTTTGACAAGGGACCAGCACAAGCCAAGTGCACTGGATAGGAGAGCCAAGCGTGCAAGGCAGAGATCTCGCAGCCCTAAGAAGAAAGCACGAAAAGGTGCCATCCTGGATAACAAGGAAGATGCTTCTTCTTCGGCCTCAAAAACCGAGAAAAAGCATGGATCGAAACATAAGGAAGGGACACTTCCATTAAATCCCTATGAGTGCATGTTTGGCGGGTTAGGCCTGAGAATCTGATGGAGTAAGAGCTAGTAGGAAGGTCGAGCTGGAGACTTTAAACTCAGAACTATTTCTCAATCTTTAGATAGATCAAGTCGAATAAGAGTTGTCAGAAGGAGAAATGAGCTCTTTTTCATCTTGCCTCACCCCGAAGCCAAAATCTAATGGATGACAGAAAGGTTTTTTTACTCGTGGTCAATCCGGTGAAGTAGGTTAGGTTTGAGTTGGAGAACATAGAAAGTGAACATGAAAATAGATAAGAAATAATCAGTATGGAGTGATAAATTTTTAAAGATCAGTGGAGGAGTAAGCAGTATCAAATTCTGAAGGAATATTGAAGGAACAAGCTCTCACTCAAAAGCGTGTTTAAACAGACCCAGTTCCTGAGGTTTGAACACATTCTGGACCAATCTCGCAAGCGTGTGCTGTCACGCGCTACTGCGAGCTTTCTGACACGCAGTCATTCGTCCCATCCACCCATCCACTATCCCATCTTTTCCTCCTTCCCCATTAACCTTCTTTACTCCACCCAACTCAATCCCATCCCAATAAACCTCAATCACTCGTTCCCTACAAACTGTCCTAGTAAGCTAGGGCAAAACAAAGGCAACATAGGTCCCAGAAGACATGGAAGGCAACAGAATGTCCAAGGAGATGTGATTCCGATAATCAATGGGGTTCCCCAATTCGAATCACCGAAGCTGTATGAGTCATTCTGTACCCACTAGAATGGACGGGCTGTTGCACGGAAGAGCGGTGTCGACCTCACTGATACTGGGGAGCTTTTACCGCATATTATTCATCACCACAGCTTCATGCAGATGGCTGAGATTCCGGCCTTATTCAATGCCACAATGGTCCGAGAATTTTATGCGTACGTAGCACATAACCCTACTGCTCCATATGCTATCGTTAGAGGGGTTGCTAATGACTTCTCCATTGAGAGAATAAATGCATATTTCGGCACTGAGGGTGAGCTATTCCATGAGGATGAGTACACCACTGCAATGAAAGAGCATAATCTGGACTAGCAACAGATGATTGCTGGCCATTTCGACATCGAGTGGCAGTTGCACGTCAATGGTTTCCCGACAAACTTTTATTCCAATGACCTGATATGGGACATGCGTATGCTATATTGGTTTGTCATTACTCATTTGTATCCTTGTGCTCATCATGAATCCGTTACACCCCGACATGACGAGCTCATGTTCTTTTTGATATCAAGTAAGATGAATATCGGTGTTTTGATGAATACCCGTATTTGGGAAGTTGCCCAGAATACTAGAGATATTTTTCCGTATGGGAATATGATTGACGCATTGGCGATAAAGGCATATTGCCGCTGCTGATGAGCGAGTAGAGCCGCTGCCGATTCTTGACAGTAACGAAGTGACCGTCACTGGACGGCGTAGAAGGCATCCCACACAAGCTATGGAGCGTCAACCGGTTCACGAGAGGGCTAGATCTCAGTAGTAGATCAATGAGGGTTTTGCTAGAGACATCGCTGCCCAGAATGGGAAGATGGATCATCTGATTAGACATATCAAAATCGAACTATTTGAGCCACCACCTCCACATGCCCCTAGATATGCCGCATCATCTTCCGGTGCTGGACCTTATACATCTTCACCGCCTCCTGGATACGAGAGATCATCATCCCAAGAGCCGGAGGACTACTACATGTCTGATTTGGATGATTAGACATTTTTCTATTTTTGTTGTATTTTTCCATTGTTGTCCATGTTTTTATTTTATTTTATTTTCTCAAATTTGCACAACTTTGTAGTTTCTTTTTAATATTAATATGATGAATTTTGTCGGCTTAATTTGTTGGAAGTTATATTTTCTTTCTTACTGCCGTAAAAATTTATTTTGTCGAAACCCCGAGACGCTTTGCCTTGTTTTATATGTTATCAGTATTGCAGATTTCACGGACCATTTCTTTTGCCCAATGCTTCGATGATACGGATTCCTTACCCACTCCGCACTTACAGAAGCTATGTTCCTTTCTAGTATTAATTTTTTTATCATTGGGGACAATGTTTCGATTAAGTGGGGGGTAGGAACGTCACTTAGCTCTCGATTATATGTTTCACTAAATTTTGACTATTTCAACTTTTTTGATGCATTTTTCACCCCTTTACCTTTTGAGTCGTATTTGAATGAGATAGCAAAGATATAGCTAATTAATTACATCTTTGTTTCACAAATGAAAAGATGAATGTCATGCCAACTTTTGAAGTAGTTGCGTACTAACCGCATATTATTTTTATGAACCGCCTTTTCAAGCATGTATAACTCAATTTATTCAGTATGTAGTTAAATGACACATTATCTTGACTAGCATTGACTCTAGTTTTTCGAGTTTTGTTCTACCTATGGTCATTCAGGTCAAGTTGTGGATCTTATAAGGGCTAAGGATTTACGGACTCGGTAGTTTATCGAATTGAGAAGATCGCGAGGATAGATAAATTTTGGAGAGTGTCCAATTTGCCTAAAAAATAATAAAAATTCTTTGGCATGAGGGCAGCAAGTTCGGTGTTAGATTTGATAATGTTCTTGCTTAGCACAGACCATTTCCAGTTTCTGCTTGATAATCTACACGACCCTCGCACATAAAACAAAAATAAATAAGATAAACGTGAGCCTTGGAGTAGTACTCGGTTCTCGATCCGCCATGCCCAGTTGACTTGACCTACAAATTAAAAAAATTAAATAAAATCAAGATTATAAAACCAATGCCGTAAAGTGACAAACATTCTTGTGATTTGCTAGCTCGGCTTGTGTTGATATAATGTGATTCTGTCTATGTCACTGAGGCTTGAGAGTTATTTCACACACACACACACCAATTCATGAATTGAATATTGTTTAATGCGTTACTTATGGATAATGGTTGACGTGATTCTTATCTCTACTTGGTGACACATAGAAATTTTTAATTAACTTGTATATTGGTCCGAGAGTTGATTTTCTTTCGTCTTTTTGTTCGGGACAACCAAAAGCTAAGTGCGGGGTAGTTGATAACATCGTATTTAGTAAATAAACTATCCAATGCTTAGAAATTCACTGGCATCGAATAACTGTGACAATTGAGTGATGTCATACAGTCCAAAAACCCATGGCTCCTCAACTTTCATGAATTCCTGTTGCTCTTTTTGATTTTTGATTAAGCTGAATTTACAATGTTGATAGGCATCCAGCCTTTTGCAGTCAGCTTCAATCAATTTAACAATATCAGCTGTAGGATCAGGTTTGGTTTGTGAGGTTTTACTAGCTTCAGTTTCTCTGGGGGCTTTCAAAGCGATTTTAGTTATAGTGGCCACTAGTTCATAACCTTTTCAGTTTTAGTTTTGTTGGATTCTCCTTCAAAGAACAAGCGGGAGTGACAGACTTGTCGGCCAAATTTGTACTGAATGCACTGCTGAGTTCAAAGAACTGTTCAATATCATCCTTTATAGTTTCCTGAATTTCTTTCTGTTCAACAACCAGTCCTTATTCAGCTTTCTCAATAACCTCTTTTTCTTCAGTTTCTCTTCTTTGACTTTATTCCTCAATAGAATCATCCAAAGTTATGACTTGTTGAATAGGTTTCTCAGCTTCTTCTCTATTCTAAGACCGAGATGCTTCAAACTCCTTGATTGATTCTTCATATTCTATCCTTGATGCTGATTTTTCTGGGGTTGACTTTGATTTAGCTAGTAAACTGAGCATGCCTGCTATCTCTGGTGTGATTCCATCATCATCACTTTCAGTTTCTTCTCCAACCAATTCAGTTCCCAGAACTGGTTCCCCATGAGTATCAGCTTCAGGTAATTCTGGAGTGAATTCTTGGGTAGCTACAACTTATTCTTTTGTTACAGTAACATCTTCAGGTTTAGTGAGGGTTTCTTCATCAGTTTTTGCTTTCTTTACTCACCGGCTTTCAGTATTTGAAATCCGTGATTTATCTGGTGAAGCTTCCTTTCATTTCTCAGTCAGTTCAGAAATCCTGATTTCTGCAATTTCTTGTAGTTCTCTTCTCTTCTCTTTCAGTTTCACAACTTCTTCCATTGCTTCATCTCCTCTAAGAGTTTTCTTGGAGGATTTCTTTCTTTTTTTTCTTTGGTTCAGTTTCAGAAGCATCAAATTTCCTTTTTTCTGACTTTGTCTTCTCATCTTTGACTGCAATCTTTCCTTCTACTATTGTCGTTGATTCTTTTTTGGAAATTCCAAAATTATTGAGAATCCTTTCCACCAATAAGGCAAGAGTATTTTTGTGATAGAATCTCCCTTTCTTCACATCTGTCTTTTTCTTTGGTTTTTCTGAAGTGACTTGTCCTGCCAGTTGATCAAGAATATATCTCTACCAATTGAACATCTCTTCAAACCAAAACACATAAAGTAGATCTATCTTGGTGCCAGATAGATTACTAAAGTTCCGAGCACTTCCAATAACACATTTGGATAACATTTGAGTCAGATAACCAAATTCAGGTTTAGGAAAACCAAGCTTTCCTGTTAATGACACATTTGTGTTTGCGTCACTTGCAATTACTTTCCATAACTTTTCTCGTTGATCTTTATTCAACTTGATAGAAGATGAGTAACCAGAAATGTTGAGCATGAAGATTTTTGGTATACGGTTCTTAGTAACCTTAATTTGCTTTTGATTGACTGTGGTGATGTATGTGTAGACATCTTTTTTTATAGCTGATGTTCCAAACTCATAGAAGTCTCCTGTGCTTTCCATGTATACATTGTTTAGAGCCATGTTGAAAATTTATTCAATACCTTTGATTTTTCTTTTCTTCTCAACAATTTGCTTGGCAAGGTCCGAATTTCTATGCTTTTCTAGGTATTGATCAAGTGACATGATCAATCCAGATTCGACTCTTGTATAGGTCATGATTTCTGGAAAGATAGAAGATTTTGAAAAGATTGAAGACGAAGTGAATTCTTCAAGTGGGGGAGCAAAGAAACTAAGTGGTAAAGATTTTGATAAAAGAAGAAATATGGTATTTATAGATTGATGGTAGATGTGCAGTTAAAAGAATTTGAGTGGGTTAAACGTCTTGTCATAAATCACATCCCGTTTGAGATGCAAAAAAGGTGGCAAGTAATGGAGATGGACGGTAAGGATTTGTGTAGGTTACGAATTTTTTGCCAACCGTAGCCAGTATCAGTAAATGCATTTGATGCGCTGTATCTCCAGCTATGAGTGTCCAGCTTTGAGCTTATCCAAACATGAGTCAGTCTCCAATTTATGTCTTCTAGATCAATTTCATTATCTCGGTTGTGAATGATGACTTTATGACTCAGTTTTTGGAAGAGTCCTTTTTTGATACTTCCTCAAAAATCAGTTTCTTCCGTGCAAAACCAGTTAAGATATTTTTTGAACCCATACCTATTTGGGTCCTTTTAGGTTAGTCTTTGGATTATCTCTTGAACCATGTAATGATGGTCTCTTTTTCACTGAATTAATCTTCTCTTTGAGATCTTTCATCATCTTAAGGATTGAGTTCATTTTTCTCATATATCTTTCTTGACCATTTGACTTAGTATTATCCCTGTTAGATTTATCAGTTTTCACATAATTCAGTTGTTTTGGCTTAACAGTCTTCTCATTATGTATTTTGTGAAACTGAGTTGATCTAGCAGTGGTTGTAGGACCATTCCAGTCTTCAACAGTAGGAAAGAGTCTCCATTTCCCCCTGAATTTATTAACCCTTAAATGAGAATCATTCTTTGGTAAACAGAACTTGAATGTTTTGTTAACTGATATCTGATCGGTTCTGCCTTTTTCAGCCTTATGATTTTTTCTATAGGAGCTATCAGTTTGTTGAGTACCACCAACTGATCTTACAGTTTTGTCAGTTTTTGAACGAGGCTGTGCTGAAATATTGTCAGTTCTAATAATTTCATCAGTTTTCTGAGTTCTAGACTTTTGTGTAGCCACAAATCTAGGTGTAGCTAAACTAGGTTTGGTCCTAGAATTCTGTTGATTTTCAAACCCTAAGCCCGATCTATCACCATATTGCTTTCCTGGTTAGAACTGAACTTTAGAAGTTGGATCAACTGATGATTCGGTGATATTTATTACTTCTGCTATATCATCAGTAGACAAACACCTTGAGTTCCTTTATTAGTCTTGATAAGGTTAATTTCAGCATTCAATCATAGAACATCTACTTTCAATACCTCTTTTTCCTTTTTGACATTCTCATATTTCTTTCAAATTTCCTCTAATTCCTTCATGAGTATGTCTAGAGTTTCATTCAAATCAGAGTTTCTATTATTGTTTATGGCAGTATGACAGTTGAATGTGAAAGTATTTACCACATGGCTTTTGATTAATAGACTTTCAGTTCTGGCTTCTTCACATTCCATTATCTATTTTCCCTTGCTTGATTCAACAATGTCCTTTACTGGTTAATTCCAAAAAGTATGATTTCTTCATCATGATCTTCTGCTGCAAAGCTTATTGGTAGTATCTCAGCATTCTCTTTGCTTATGGTAACAAATGGATCTTGAATGAATGTCTCAATTAGTCTTTCTTGAGTATCATCAACAAGAGCCTGCAATTTACTTCTGTATTCATTAAATATTAAAAATGAACAACTAAGAAAAATTGTAAAGTGATTTTGTGAGTCTATGATGCAGTTTTGAAAAATTATTTTGAAAACAACTTGCTTCAACAATTGATCCCTTCAGGTGTGAGAGTTTGCTCGGATATCAGATGTTGGATTGATATTGGAAACAACTGAGTGCCATTTACTTCGAGCAAACTATCAAACTGATAAAACTCAACCGGAGATCTCTTCAAAGTAGAAGATTTGCTCCGATACAAATTGTTAGTCATGTGAAACGGCTGACACAAACTTAGAGGTGGGCGAATAAACTTGTTACCAAAAATTAGATACTTAAGAACTTAAGGCAGACCAGGTTCAGTTATAAACTTGTGTGGAGTTAAGCTAACTGAGCCGAGTATAAGTCAGACTGACTTGTGCTCAAACTAAGTTAACCGGCACCGGATATTTTACAGCCTTTTAGATTAAAACTTGAGTTATCAGTTTATTTAGAAAAATGCACTGCTGACTCAGTTTCTAATGTTGGCTGAGATTGTGATCTGATGAAATATATGTAAATAAATGCATAAAGTAAATAATTTAATGAGACAGAAATTATAGAGTTCCAGGTGGTGTAATCTTGTGAATCCTCTCTTCTCTGTGATGTTGGAGGAAATTCATTATGTTCTTGAGGTTTAAAATTTCAAGACATCAAGTAAATTTAAACACTGATTGTCCTTGACTATTCCCAAGATTCACAATCTTCGAGCCTTAGTCCTTAACAGGTTGAATTGCTGTTTCACTAATTCTGCTCCACTGGTCCTTAAAGGTTTGCATTGCCTCTTCACCACCTCATCACAAACACAGTCTTCTGATTGCGCCTCAAATGTTCTTCACACCTTCTTGGTGTTTCACAGTCTAAACCTTTGATTGAATCAAAGTTGAGTCTTGAATCAATACCTATGATTCAACTTGTGACATGAGCTTCTTCTTCTGAGTGCATATGATTTGCACAAATAGCTTTGATTTTCTTCAAGTGTGAATCTTGATGTATTTCTTGAAGGTTCAAAAACTCTAAAGATTTCTTAATATTGATCTTGCAATATAGCAAATTGCAGGAGTTCTTTTTAATTTACTTTCCCCCTTAATTGAATGTTTCCTTAGTGATCTTATTCTTATAACTCCGCACTTCTTCTTGATGTAAAAGTGATCTATTTATAGAGGTTTCCAACGTTCATCTTGTTTGAATTTGAATTCTTGTATCCGTTGGAGGTCCTACTAGTGTTTGTTGAATATCAGTGTCCTTTCTGACTTTTGTTCAACCAATCGAATTGATTGCTTTCTAACGTTCTGATTCTTCTTCAGTTTGAGTGTCTTCAGCTTGAAACTGAGTTTTGGGGTTTATCAGTTTTCAGCAGATGTAACAGAGAGTTTCAGTTTTAAGAGCATTAACTGAGATTTTACTCTTCTTCAAAACTTATTACTCTATTTTCATCTGATTTTTATTGACTTAATCAGAGTACACCATAAGTCATCTAAGATATCACTGTCCTTATGTATCTTAGGTCTTCATACAAGATCTAAAAAGTCAGTTCAGGCCATCACAGACTTACCCTAATTCTAAATTTACAGTCTCAACTTTAGTCTTCATAAACTGAGTCTGAACCCTGAGTTCTTCCTTCTTTAGTAACTGAGTCTGTGTCCCTCGGCCTTCTTAACTGAGTTTGTCCCCTTAGCCTTCAGCTTCTAGATAAGCCATCTGATTCTGTATCCTTTAGCGAACTTACCTTCTTCAGTTTCTGTATGTGAACGAAGCTCATTTTCTAAGGTCAGTTTCTTATTTTGAATGCTTTTCATTTGTAAACTTAGTAGGTTTCCTAAGGTCATTTTCTCAGTTTTAAGCCTATTCTATTACAGTGCTTGTCTGATTTATCTATACAAATATCAGACTCTATTAAATCTTAAACATTCAATTCTAGACATCTTTTCGCTTTGCACTATAACAGCTAGTTATGGCACTTCAACAATCCAGTTTAAAAAGAATAACTGAATAAGTGATGAATCATCATCAAAACATAAATTTTCTTTCCAACAGTTTCTTCCTTATATATTTGCTTTTTCAAAGCTCTCAACTCTTTGCCAACCCCATGCTTCCTTTTCACAACTTTCTTGACTCTTTTATTTGGTCTTTGAATTTCTTCAGCAGCAAACAAAGCATAACCTAGATCTTCTTTACTAACTGCCTTTTTATTCTTTGAATAAACTTGACTAACCTTTGACTTGGCTGGCTCAATAGATATAGATAGGTCTGCTGACCTTTTAGGCTCAGCAGCAACTGGTGGATCTACGGATCTCACAGACTCAGCTGGTCTTTCATCTTGCACTTCTGGTGCAGCAGCAACTTCAGGAACATTCACCACGTCAAGTTTACTTTTTGTTCTTCTCTCATTCTGTACTTCTTCTTCTTTGCTTGTTCTTCAAAAACTCATGTTTTAGAAGAAGCTCCAGTTTTGGATAGAATATTATTTATTGTCTTTCTCTTCCCGGGGTTTATGTCAAATGACTTTTGATGAGAAATTTGCAGATGATTAAGAATCCTCTGCACCATGAAAGCCAGTGGTTTCTTAATGTGAAAATAATCACTACTTATGAGTTTTGTCTTATTTTAGTTTCTCTTTTCCATTTTAGCATTGTGAATCTTTATCATGAAATAGACCAGATATCCAGCCCAATTAAAATCCAGACTCCTTACAATAATTGCCATCAGGTCTATCTTTGGTCCAGAAAGTGTGTTGAAGTTTCCAAATAACCTCGATAAATTCTTAGCTATCAACATGCCTAGCTTGTCAAACTAATTCCTAATGTCAGCAACTTCGATTCTAACTTATGCCTTGGCTTTGAGGATTGTTTTGATTTCTTCAACAAATTGAACCTTGTCATCTACAATTCTTCTGTGTATGAAGTAGCAGAACTTGTTTCAAACCTAAACACTTCCCTCATCATTCTTTCATTGACATTAAACGTTGTTCCATTCACCTTTTTCTCAAATTTGTTTCAATCAGCCAAAACAACCTTGTTTCTTCAAAATTCACAGATATTTTTGTAGTAAACAGTTGTGAATGGAAAGCAAAGAACATTCTACATCCCTTTGATTTTCAGCATCATGGCTCCAAAAACCTTTGTTGATTCATTATTACCAGCATCATAAATGAAACTTTCCATGCTTTGGCTAACTCCAGTGCAAAAATCAATGGCGGCTATTTGATTATTGGGAGAAGAATAAGATGAATTTTGCAGGATGAATGTCCCTTGAGAATGTTAGAAAATGTAATGAATTATTCTCTGTAGGTTCTTGTTATATAGCTAAAAACGATTAAACTGTAACTGGTACAAACTGTTTACCTTCAGAACCCCAATGTCATGCAATGTACAAATCAATGAAATGATGCCATCTGTCGAACTATGTAATAAGCAGGTATGTTCTTTTTATCGTGGTAATAAAGAAAAGGTTAAAAACATTTTATCTTCAATGTTGACTTTTCATTAATAGTTGACTTCCATATACACCTTCAGTAGAGAAGCTGAGACCTACTCTACTGACTTGCTTCAGCGGTGTGATACTCTGCTGACTTCCAAATTATCAGCTAATGGCTTCTTCTGACATTTTTGGAATTGTTCAGCTGATAATAAGAGATGAAATTTAACACCAATGACTGATTTTCTATGTGAGCTCACCCAACGTAGTGAAGATCAATCCTCTTGGCAATGTCACTTGCTCAGATGACCAACACAAAGAAACAATAAGGAATTGTTGATACCAATGACCAATCTACCAAGTGAGCTCACCCAAATGGCAAAGACTAGCCCTCTTGTTGAATTACAATACTCAATGATCGGTCTTTTCTAGGTGTCCAATCTAACCAACAGTGTACCGAGTCAAATTGTAGTCTAGTAAGTGGTCATGGTTGTCTCCACAAGGATTGTGAGGTTAAATACCAATTATTTATGATTATTTTGATCTAAGTCGCAATTTAACATGAAGGTAATGCTTCTAAGTTATTAAAAAAATTAACGATTACTGATAAAAGATACCAACCAAGGCAACTTCATTGAACAATAATCTCTTCTAGTTTCATGGAGTAATTGGTTGACCTATCAAGGGTGTCCAAGTGTGTGAAACGCTGCACTCCTAAGCTAACAACTTCCCCTCATACGAGTGTATGAAGTCATCCTATGCCTCCTCCTTGGTTTAAAAGCACTAAACCTAATGATTCAATGGTCAACTTTACCTTCAAGTTTTCCAACCTCTTTCTCACACCTAATATCTCCATTCGGTATCCATTAAGTGTGTGTGTGCTATCATTGGTCAATTACTCCAACACAAACAAGCCAATCATTACAAGTAGGAAAGTCTCAACACAAATGAAACTAAAACATACAGAATCATTCTCCAATCAATCAAAAGAGATCAAACTAGTTCAACTACAATGCCTTGGCTAGTTACAAATTTAGCTACTCATTACTACAAGCACTAACATATTAAAATTAGCATTCATAACAATAAGAACAAGAAAAACAAGATAAAACTAGATTTTTTACCAATCACAAGGGTTGAATTTGCTGTTGGAGACCTTCATCTACCTTCAAATGGTTTTAATGGAGCTTGGCAAACAAAAGTTGTTCACCTTACTTCAAATCAACTATCCAAAAGCCGAGTTAAGCATTCTATGTATTACACTTATGATGATTATGCTAAAATGGGGGGGGGGGGGGTTTGGCTCTAGAAGCCTTAGGATGATGATGTCTTCAAGCAGAAGATGAAGAAGCTTCGTTACCCTCTTTTTTTTCTCTACAACTGAGAGTGAAATGCTTAATATGATGCTGAATTCGTCTTGTTCCGGCCTGTGCCGGGCCACAATTCGGCGTGCTCCGGGTCATGGGTGATGGTTGGGCCTGTCTTGTATAATAAATGCCTGATCTAATAAATCTTTTGGCATACGGCATGCACCGGACACTTTGGCTAGCGCTGGCAGTCTTCTGCTTCAAGCCAGATAAAACAAAATTCGTAGAGTTCATCCTGATAATTGCATTTCCGCACCAATAGAACTTTATGCCTCGACCCTAAGGTTTCAAAACGTGGTATCTGCAACACAACCAAAACAAAAAGAACCACGGGTAATTCAGATAACAAAACCAGGTTGATAAGCCTCAAAATATTGAGCTTTTCTGATATCTACTATATACAAAAATTAATCTATATCATCATAATATTTACTAAAATTGATACTAAAACGTCGCTAAAAGCTCAAAAAATGGGATTAAAATACAGTAAAATGCATCATCTGGTTGACATACGTCAACCACTCCCCACTTAGCCTTTGATCATCCTCGATCAAAAGAAGTGACAAAACAATTAAAGCCATAAGCTAGTGCTATGAAACATCAAGAGATGAAGGTTCAACAAGATGATGCAAACAATCAAAATGTTATCCCGCTATCTAAGAGAGCAGTGTAGTGTGTGTGAACATCCTTCACATTTGTTACTATGCAACTAATCATGAATTCATGCATGCAAAACTAATTAAATGCAAGCCATAGGCTTAAGAATAATATGAATCTCCACTAATTGAGGTATTCAGAGTCAAGAAGAAAGGTCGGGTATGACTTGCAAGCTTGTAGTGTTAGGCTCGGGTATTGGCTAATCGAAGGGATAAAAGGATATATTAAAAGAACACATTTAAGACAGCAATAATCTACACCTTCAATTCTGATGATTTTGAATTGGCAACTCCAACTCTTTCGCATAATTGCCAAAGACGTCTCCTCAACAATACACATAAGAGAAAAAGCACCACTTCACTTGATTTAACACCCGAACTCACATTAGTTGGACTTGTCCTTCAAAATTGCTTTCTAATACGCACCATTCATTGCATCTTATTTACAACTTATTGAACTTCATAAATTTTTTTTTCAAACTTACACAGAAACATATATACACCAATGGACTCCAAACTTGTTAAGATACCATCTCATCTTTGTGCCAATAATTTCATCCCACTCTCAACTCCCAAAGTCATCACCACACAATACATCGAAACTTGCTAAACTTGTGGGACATCAAGGGAATTTAAACCAAAATTAGGCTAAGGGTCGGATTATAATGAGGCTAATTACGAATGGCTATTTTCGAGCGCGGTCTCACCACTCTACAAAGGCTGAGATAGGGACAGGTGGAAATTACGTTCGGGAAGGCCATTTGGCTATAGTTGAGTCAAAGAAATGCCAGAACCGTCATCCCTAACTTCGACTCCAAACACCTTTCTATTTCGCCTCGAAAGGATATAAAGCCTAAGTTCTAGTTTCTATTGAAGCATGCATGCATGATTTCACAAACGTTTGCATGGTAACAAAAGATTGGGATATACGTGCTCCATGGATTCACACTACCGTCAAAGAGTTGCTAGTTAAAATATACCCCGAATTCGTTAAGGTTGCTCATTTTATTGAAGTATCCATTCTATTAATTGCAAAACTATATGTTGTTCCAAAAATTATTTTATTCTACTTATTATGCTCGAAAAATAATCAAAATTAAGCGCTTCTCGAGTATCAAGTGAAATTATTCCTTGTTGGACTAACTACGTCTTCACTCCCCACTTACGAATTGGCATTGTCCCAATGAAAAGTGAGTAATAAGAAAAAATAGTTAGGGAAATAAGGATGAGTCAAAAGAAAGAAATATTGTGATGATAGGAGCAAAATGGCCTCGGCGCAAACCAGGTGAGTTCAGCGTACGCCGGCATGGGTAGGACAAAATAGTGAAAAGTGAACATGGCGTGCAATGGATTACTCACGGCGCAGACCGTGAAAATCCGAAAATTGGTAAAGAGATATTTGCAGTGCAGAAGGGCCAAGGTTGGGAGGGGGAAATTCACACGCACGATGGAATCTTTGGAGACATGCATCACACAAAAAATATGTAGCACAGATGCATTTAAAAGTAATAACTGGAACACCCTCAAAATATAGGATGCAAGTCCTGACTTTATTCAAAAGATTCAAAGATTACAAAACAACGTTACCAAGTAGGAAATGAAAGAAACGGCTTGCCAACGGCATTATTATTTTTAAACAAAAGCTAGCAAAATAAACAGAAATACGACAACGCAATAGAACGAACAACCAAACCAAACCTAACATTGACATCACATGCTCAGGAACATAATAAAACTACCGAGTCAATTGGTGTCACCGGTCTTGGCAGAAGAGGAACCACCAGGCAGATCATAAGGGAATTACGCCATCTGGGTACGATGACAAGGGAAGATTTCATCCGTGCGGATCACTAGCACTCTGGCCACATGGTTACATAGATGGGAAATCAACCATGCAAAGGGGATGGGCTTACAAGTTGTTCCTAGACAACACAAAGCAAACAACTACATGGTGGATGAGAACAACCCAATCAACTATGGCCCCGATCGAAATGGCATAGAGAAGCAACAACTCATCATCACTAACTTCGGAGAAATTGTCTGTGGGGAAGACACGGGAGTTGATGAAGTACTTCCAAGCACGCATCTCAGATTAGAAAGCATAGGCTGAAAGATCAAGATCATGGGCCTCACCCGGAAATAAATCATGGCCTGCTTCGGTACACTTTATGATCAGCGCGCTGATGGTATCCAAATGCCATGCCTCCTCGTAATGGCTGTGAGGAGGTGGTTGCTCTTGCAGAATGAAGAAGTCTCGGTTAATGACTTGTTGGTCCCTTGGAAAGGCTAACACATGTTTAGAGGGGGGGGTGAATAAACTTGTCACCAAAACCTAGATTATAACAATTAAGTTTCAGTTGTAACTTGTGTGGAGTTAAGCTGTCAAAGCTGAGTCTAAGTCAAACTGACTTATAACAAAACGGAGTCAACCAGCAGCGGATATAAATTTTAGCCTTTATCTGGATCTTGTTGATTCTATAAGAAAAAGCTGAGTGTGCAAAACTGAATTCTAGTGAATGTCAGTTTGTGAACTGTGTATGCATATAACAATTAGTTTTAGTATGTTGTATAAACAAATATAAATGCTGTATAAGTAAATAACATAATGTAAATGTGTAAAGTAAGTAGAGCAAGAATTATAGTGGTTCCAGGTGGTGTAATCATGTCAGTCCACTCTTCCCATGTGATGTAGGAGGAAAATTCCACTTGAACTCTTTGAGGTGTGCTATTACAAAAAGACCTAAACGATAGTCCTTGACTAATCCCGAGTGTCACTATCTAAACAACTAAAGAATAGGTTGGATTGCTGCTCTTTATCTGCTTGAACCACTGGTCCTTAGAGGGTTGTGTTGCCTCTTCACCAGCTACCACCACATACACAGTCTACCCAACTGCAAATGACAATTGTCCCTGACAAGTCCTTGACCGGATTGCTTCACAGTCTAAACCTTTGATTAAGAGTCAAAGTTGGGTTGAGAATCAATAAATTGATTCTTGCATGTGGTTCTTCAAAGTGTCGATTTCTGGATTTGATCGATTTGAGCTTGAACACTTGAAGAAATCTAGATATGATCTTGTTGAGTGCAAATATTGATAGCAATTCAGATGAACTAGACTTGTAATCAAAATGCTTGTAAATCGGTGTTGTTGTGTGTTTGATCCTTGATGCCAAGACCTCTATTTATAGTGTGAGGTCCAACGTTCATCGTGCTTGAATTTGAATTGAATCAACGTCTATATTTTCATATGTCAGGTGTTAGTTACCGTTATAACGTGTCAAGTCTTCATCCAATAGAAATCCTTGATTTGTAACGTTCGAATGTACTTTCAGTTGCTTGGATGGCTGACTATAAAACTGAGTGTCTTGTTCAGTTTTATACTGAGTGTGTTAGTTTTTAGTTTGTTAACTGACTTAGAGGAATAACTGAGTTTTTACTCTTCTTTAAAAGTTCAGTACTCTATTTATTTGATTTAATATAACTTAATCAGATTACAGTATTCCTTATAAAAATCATCTAAGATATCATTGTCCTTATGATAATTAGGTCTTCTTTCAAGATCTATAAAGTCAGTTCAAGCCATCACAGACTTACATGAATTCTAACTTTACAGTCTCGGCTGAAATCTTCACAACTGAGTTTGAACCCTCAGTTCTTCTATCTTCTTCAACTGAGTCCGTGTCCCTCAGTTCTTCATTTACAGAGTCTGTTCCCTCCGCCTTCAGTTCTATATAAGTCAACCGAGTCGTGTCCCTCAGCGATCATACCTTCTTTAGTTCGGAGTGAACTTCAGTTCCAAGTTTTGGTGACTCTTTTCAGTCAAGGCAAAGTCCAGTTATCTAGATGATCTCCTGTTTCCAGTTTTACAACACTTTTATCTATTACAGTGCTTGTCGTATATAACCTATACAATTATCAGACTCTAGTAAAACTTATACATTCAGTTCTAGACATCTTTTAGCCTTTCACTATAACAGCTAGTTTTAGCACTTCATCAATGGGGTGTAAACAAATAACTAAATAAGATGATTCATCTTCAAAAATAGATTTTATTTCGAACATGACTTGAGGAGTGAATGGGACGGAAATGCCACGAATGGAGACATCGGTGGTGGCCATGAGAGAAGTTGTTTCAGATAGGACGGCGAAGAACTCGTGCACCATGGTGACATTTATGCAACCATGAGGAGCACAAACAAAATGTTCCCAGCCTCCCCACATGATTCGCATCTCACCCCAATCCTCAATCTTACGCACATTCAAACCCTTCTCTAGGATAATCGGTGAGTGGAAAAAGTTTTCAAAGTAGCGGTTACGGGCGATTTCAGACACGTAGTCGACGATGGTTGGAGTTGAAGACCGGTGATCGGGTTGAGAAACAATAGTGTTAGGAGAGTCGGGAGGTGTTCTGGAAGGTGAGGGAGTTGGGGAGGAGGGAGAAGACAAGGTGGCTGAATGAAGGAAAAGTGTTAGAAGAAAAGGAGGAAATTTTGATAATAAATTATGGGGGTAGGTTTTATTGAAAGAAGAGGAGAAGAAATTATATAGGAGAAGGAAGGCTGCAGAAGAAAATTCAAGTCGGCCCTGTATCACCGCTTTCGGCACAGACCGGGACAATGCCAGCTCACGCCGTGTCTTAAAAAGCCTATTCTTCGGTCTAGGGAAGAAAAATGCAGGTGGTGCAGGGTTATGGTTAGGTCGGCGTGGACCGAAATGATTCCGGCGTAGACCAGAGATATCTTGGTGTAAGCCGGGCTTAAAGACAAAAACTCAATTGTGGATTACCGGCGTAAACCGAAACCTATGGCGCACGCCGGACTTAGCAAAATACCAATAGAGACGGATGCTAAAAGAAATAGCTAAACAAAAAGAAAAACCAAAACATAGGTGATGCAACCTAATGGTATGAAAGCACACACTCAAACAGGGAATCGACTATCACCACACAAAAGAGTGTACCAAACAAAATCTAGTCGTGCAAAAGACCACAACAATGTTTTCAAACAAAAGAACAACCCAAAGTAGCAATGCATACGTAGTTTGCAACAAAATGATAGGAAAGTCTAGGCCACACGCGGCCATTAAAACAGCAAAATGTAGTTTTAGTGAATGACAAGAACAAACTTAAGCATCGGAATCCGACTCAGAGTCATCCATCCTCTGTCTCTAAACAGCTTCTCGAAAACAACACCACTTATGGCCACTGTGCTCATCAGAGCAAAACTCATTGGGTGCACCAAACCGTCACCTTGGAAATCCGCTGCATAGAGGTTGCTCAACGACTGGATAGAGTCTGAAATTATGGCGACAGACTCCAAAGCTTCTAGTCGAGCACTAGCAGTAGCAGTAGACATGACCACCGAACCATCTAAACCCATGCTACTCAAACCTGTACTGATGAAGGAAATAGAAAATGGCATGCTGAACCCAACAGAGAAAGCAGCTGCAGTACCTGTACCTGTAGACACAGAATCGGACACACCACCAGGGGCCAGGGTGGGCCTAGGATAAGTTTGGTGGGAGGTATGGATAGGCACAACAGACACCCAGGTAGGTAAGGTATAAGGGCCTTCTTGACATTGATCAAGATCATCAGAAATCCGAGCGGCAGCAGGGTAAATAGTCTTAAGAAAAGTGCGCTGACCTCACAAACCAACACGCAAATCGTCAGCCCACTGTCTGACTCTCTCAAAACCACTGGTGAGGTTCGCATAGTGAGCAACTTGGCCACCCCAAAGGAAAGCCAGCTCAGACTCGAGATAATCGAGCCATGCTTCAAAACCAAGGTTGTGGATAGGAAACATGCCAGAAGAGGGAAAAGCGGAGGTGTTAGGTCTGAGGGCATGACTAGGAGATGGGTCTCGAGGTGGTGCAGGGTTGTCATAAGCAAGACGACCAGCTGGGAGTTCAGTAAGGTGAGGTCCAATCACGGGTGTAGCGGGTGATGTGAGCCTATCACTTGGAAGAACATGGACCGTAGCATGAGTACAAAGTGCAGAGATTATGCCAGGAAAAGGCACATCGCCATTGTTAACCAGTTAGAAGCAAAACCTGTAGCCTTGGTATAAATAAGATGACCTATGTCAACTGCAACATTCTTAACAACTGCCCATGCCAGACAAGCCTCATCATAGTTGAAAGCGCTAATGTGCCTCGAGGGACTGACATTGTGGGTTAGAAAATGCTTCAGGGCTCGCACATCCTTGATACATCAACCGAATTTAAACCTTTTTTCAACCCAAGTGGCGGAAGGATCGAAAGTGCGTTGAGCCTCGAAAGCGCGGGCCTGGACCATGCTGGCTTGACTAAGGTTCTATACTGTCGTATAATACAATTCAAGGGGCACATCAGGGATGCCAAAAAAAGAATTAATGACCTCAGGAGAGAAGGGAAATTCAGTGTTACGGATAGAAATTGAAGCTACTTGCTTTTCTTCCTGGGGCGCAATGGTAGAAAGCATAGCATAACATTCGGCTACCTTTGTGGCATTGATAACATCGGTACAAACCTCGGCAATCCTTAACCAACTACGATGCTCAAAGAGTTGATGAAACTCAATGCTAAGAGAGGCAAACTCGATACCACACTCAAGGAGAAGATTACAAGTCCCAAAGTACTCATCAAAGGCCCTAATGGCAGCTGGAGGAGCGGTGTTTCAAAAGGTTATTGCTTCTTCCTCACTAGTGAGAGGACATGGCTGATGGATGAGGACGGTAATGGTCGGAGTACTAGTTTTTCGCTTCTTACCGGTGTCCTTTCTGCGACTGTTAGAGGATTCGGCCATCTTAGGTGGTGATACCAACACAAAAATTATTCAATGTAAATGATTAAATCTTTCTTCTAATTCAAAAAGAATTGAAAGAAAACAAATATTTCCAAAATTTCAGTGAAATAGAAGAAAAATTCAATTACCTTCTTGTTGAATCACCGAAGAGAAAATGGATGTTGGCCGGAAATTATGGAGCTTCGCTGGAAAACTTGGACACACCGCCCCTGAAAGAAAAAATCGGTGTCCTCGTCGATGGAAAGAAAGGGAAAAAAGGGACAAGGAGAGGATGAATGATGAATTTGGGAGGTATAAGGGATTTGGATGGGAGAGTTTTGGTGAAAGGAGGTGGAAAAGAGTTGTTATGGTGGAGAATTTGGAGGAGAAACCGAAATGGGGGAGTTAATGGGGAGAGGTGAAGGAGAAAAACCGATATGAATTCAAAAAACATCACTTCGGTGCAGACTGTAGGGTATACGGCGTACACCGAGAAACGCAGGTAACTCTCTGGTTTCTCAATAAAACCTCGGCGTAGACCGTGCTTTACACACGGCACACGCCGTGAACAAACTTCACCGAAAATAGAGGCTTTGGTTGAAAAATGACCCCAGAGACCATACTTAGTCATTCGTGTTATTCACGAAACCACGTAAGTAAAAAAAATGGACATAAAAAATTTCATACAATTGTAGGTTGCTTCCTGGTAGCGCTCTTGTTTAATGTCGTTGACTCGCCAATATTAAATGACCAAAGTGATGGTGATTAAACAATGTATCAAACAAAATGGGATACTCCTACAATTACTCGCCCAAGCATTTAGCAATTAAGTACAAATACCAACCGAAAATTAATGCTTAAGAAATAATAGGAAGGAGAGTACATGTGATTGCTAAATTTATAGCCTATAGCTAGACTTTCTCATGCTTCAGTTGGTTGGGGGGTCGATAAGAAACATCACCTCTCGAGTTGGAGGGATTCCTTCTTCGTGAACGTAAACCTTCACTCTATGACCATTTTTCATGAATGTAGTCTTTCCATCAGTCAATTCCGCAGCTCCAGATGCATGCACTTTAATTACCATAAAAGGGCCTGTCCACTTAGACTTAAGCTTGCCTGGAAACAATTTCAGAAGTGAGTTGTACAAGAGCACCCTATCACCCACGTGGAAACCACGACGAAAGATCCTTTTATTATGGAAGGACTTCGTGCGTTCCTTGTAGATGCGGGCGTTATCCTATGCATCAAGGCAAAACTCCTCAAGTTCCGTGAGTTGTAATAGACGATGTTCACCAACAGCATTGGTATTGAAGTTAAGAAACTGTACAGCCCAAAAGGCACGATGCTCCAACTCAACCGGAAGATGACAAGATTTTCCAAAAACTAGTGTATAAAGGGAACAACCAATTGGTGTTTTAAAGGCCATTCGGTATGCCCACAGTGCATCATCTAATTTTTCTGCCCAATTCTTAAGGTTTTAATCGATAGTCTTTTCAATAATCCTATTCACCTCTCGATTAGATGCCTCGACTTGTCCACTAGTTTGCGGGTGGTACGGAGTACCAATCTTGTGCTTCACGCCATATTTTTCAATTAACTTGGTAAATGATCGATTACAAAAGTGTGACCCTCTATCACTAATGATAGCCCGAGGAGTACCAAATCTCGTGAAGATATTCTTTTTAAGCAATTTCATCACCACTCCGGTATCATTAGTTGGAAGAGCTTGGGCTTCAACCCATTTAGATACATAGTCGACCATTACTAAGATGAATTTCTTACCAAATCATGGGGGAAATGGGCCCATGATATCAATGCCCCAAACATCGAACAATTCACACTCCAATATATAGAGGTATCTCACGTATCTTATAAACATTTCCCCATTTTTGACATTATTCACAAGACCGTGCGTAGTGGTGTGCATCTTTATACAATGTTTGTCAATAAAAACCACATTGCAATACCTTGTAGGCGGTTTTCCACCCTCCATGGTGGCCGCCAACCTCAAAATCATGGCAAAATGATAAGATACTCAAATTCTCATTATCGGGGACACATTTCCTAATTATGCCATCCGAACACCTTCGAAAAAGGTCCGGTTTTTCCCAATAATAGAATTTTAACTCGTAAAAGAACTTCTTTTTCTTTTTCCATGTCCAATGAGATGGAACATACTCACAAGTAAAATAATTATCAATGTTACCGAACCATGGCGAGCTCTTCTTCGGTGTAGAACCGGCTTTAATAAGTTGCATTGTTGGGGGAGCATCAACCATGAGGAGTTGTTCGTCCGGAAATTAATCTTTGATCTCTTGTCTTTTTCCTTCTTCTTCAAAAAATTCCACACGACTCAAATGGTCTATTACTACATTCTCACTACCTTTTTTATCCTTAATCTCAATGTCGAACTCTTGTAGTAAGAGAATCCATCTGAGAAGACGCGGTTTTATATCCTTCTTACTCAACAAGTATTTCAATGCCGCATGATCAGTATAAATAAAGACTTTGAAACCAACAAGATAAGAGCGAAATTTATCCAAGGCAAAGACTACGGCAAGTAGCTCCTATTCTATTATGGCATAGTTGAGTTCATCCGCGTTTAATGTGTGGGATGCATAATAGATTGCCTTAAGCACCGTGTCATGGCATTGGCCTAGCACAGCCCCAACCGCTAGATCACTTGCATCACACATAATCTCAAAGGTAGGTTCCAGTCCGGTGCCACTAGCACTGCTGCACTTGTCAGTCGCTTTTTTAAAGTCTCAAATGCTTCTATACATTCATCATCGAAGTTAAAAGGCACCTCTTTCTCAAGTAAATGGCTAAGAGGCTTGGCGATACGTAAAAAGTCTGCAATGAATCACTTATAAAACCAGCATGCCCAAGAAATCCTCTGAGAGTCTTCAAATTCACCGGTGGAGGTAACTTTTCAATCACTTCGATCTTTGCTTTGTCCACCTCAATGCCTTCTTCTGAAATTATATGACCCAAGACAATACTGTCGGACACCATGAGATGGAATTTCTCCCAATTCAAGACCAAGTGGGTGTCTTCACAGCGTTGTAGAACATGCTCCAAGTCAGAGAGACATTCTCCGAAAGAATCTCCCAAAATACTAATGTCATCCATGAAAATTTCCAGAAACTTTTGTACCATGTCAAAAAATATCCCCATCATGCATTGCTGAAAACTAGCTGGTGCATTACACAATCCAAAAGGCATTCTTTTATATGAAAAGGTTCCATACGGGCAAGTAAATGCCATTGTTTCTCTATCCCCTGCTGCAATAAATATCTGCAAATAGCCTGAGTAACCATCAGAAAAATAATAGAATTTATGTCCACTCAACCGTTCCAACATCTGCACTATGAACAAAAATGGGTGATGGTCCTTCTTAGTCTGCTCACTCAGTTTGCAGATGTCAATGCACATTAGATATCCTGTGATGTCTCTTGTCGGAATCCACTCATGCTTGTCATTTTCCTTTACCGTGAAAGCGCCTTTCTTTGGTACCACTTGGGTGAGACTTACCCATTCACTTTTTGATATGGGAAAAATTATTCCCATTTCCAATAGTTTAATAACCTCTTTCTTGAGCACCTTTTGCATGTTCAGGTTGAGGTGGCGTTGTGTTTGGATACACGTCTTAGCACCCTCATTCAAGATGATTTTGTGTACACAAATCTTTGGACTTATTCCTTGAATATCTACCACTGTCCATCCAAATGCTTTCTTTTGTTGCGTTAATAATAGAAGGGAGAGGTTTCAATTCTAAATTCCTCGGTGGCTCCTCCACTGAAGGCTTTAATACTGGCCCATCCAGTTCCAATTCCAAATAATGATGCCATTGTTGTCTCACAAAAGAGCCACATGCATCCAAATAAGAAATCACTTATCTCATCTCTTTGTCATTTTCATCTCTTTCATAAATGGATATGGCAAACACTCTTCAATCTTGTCTTGAAAGTCCTTCAAGTTAGTATGATCCATGCAAATAGAAGATATAGTATCTATGAATGAACACAACTCTTGTGATTTGTACGGGTGTTTCATGGCCATGAAGATATTGAAAGTGACCTCATTTTCATCGACTCTTAAGACTAGTTCACCTCATTGAACATCGATAAGGGTCCTTCCCGTGGCTAGAAATGGATGACCAAGAATGACGGGTTTTGAAAACACTTCCTCCATTTCCATCACCACAAAGTCAGCTGGGAAGTAAAACTTATCTACCTTGACCAACACGTCTTCGATGACTCGTTTAGGACGCTTAATAGATCTATCTGCCAATTGGAGAGTCATCTCCGTGTTTTTGAGCTTTCCTATTCCTAGATTCTTATAGTCCTCATAAGACATGAGATTAATGCTTGCACCGAGGTCGCAAAGCACCTTCTTAAAAAAAAGCCCCTAATCTCACATGGGATAGTAAAACTACCGGGGTCTTTATGTTTAGGCGGGAGCTTCTATTGCAACACTGTGGAGAATTCCTCATTGAGACAAATGTTCTCATACTCTTCTACATGCTTTTTGTTCGAGAGATGTCCTTAAGTAACTTTCCATAAGTAGGCATGTTGATTAGTGCTTCAATGACAGGAATATTGTCATTAAGGTGACGAAACGTGTCAAGGAAACGTGCATACTTATTATCCCTTTTCAAATTATTAATTTTCTCCATGGTTGGGTAAGGTAAAGACTCAAGATCAATAATTTTAGGGTTCGAAGTCATACCTCCCTTACCTTTATCCATGGGTGACGGTAATGATGCTTCCTTGAATGTTTGCGCATTTGGTGATCGCCATGTGTCATGGTCTTGCACTACTTTCTTTGAGTTATGCCCAGAATTATTCTTCACATAGTCTGTGTGAACCATGCCATGTCCAGTGCGAGCCGGATTTTCTGCCAAACTATCTGGTTTTTGATTGTTGATGTTCCCGGCGTGGGCCATACCAGATCCGGCGCAGGCCGTATTATCAACAGCAGTCTCCTCTCTAACATGTTCATTGAATAAGGTCCGCAAATCGCTTGCCCTCTGGTTTTTCAATATTCTTGGGACTTTGATCCATTCATCATCTTCACTTTCTGCTTCGACATGTCTATCACGTCTCAAAAAATTATCGACAATATCTTCTTCTTCTTTACTCAATTATTTTTCATCCTTATTTCCAAAATCTTCTTCGAACTTGTCATCCAAATCATCTTCCACTACATTTTTGTTTACAGAATTCTCTACTCTATTGCTACCGAATACTCTTCCACTTCAAGTAATGATTGCGTTCACTTCCCTTGGGTTTTTTCGGTATTGCTCGGTATTCCTCCCGGAGGTCTACTGTTCTTTTGCTCCCCTTCTCTACTCAAATGCTCTTCCACATTTTGCATAAATGCCTCTATAGTTTTCATTCTCATACATGTCCACTCATGGATGTTTTCAAGTTACTCACATCCTTAGTAAATGTGCCTATAGATGTCATCATGGTTTCCATATTCTGAGCTTGAGTAGACATCACACCCATGATATTTTCCATCAATTTTTCCCATTTGTCAACTCCTTCCACAGGCGGAGTTGAACTTTTAGTGACTGGTATGCTTTGTGTGGTATGTTGGGGGTATGATCGATTTGGTGGTGACTGGTGGTTTTGGCCCGAGGCATTTCCTTGGTAACCTTGTGTTTGAGCATTTGCATTGTATGGGCTCTTGTATTGAGCGGTATATGGTGGTTGTCCTTGCTTGCTTGAGCTTTCGGACCAACGGAATGTAGGGTGATCTCTTCTAATGGCATTGAATGAATTTGAATAAGCATTGTTCAAGTTACGATGTTGTTGCATAAAACTCAATTCTTCCCTTGAATATACTTCGGATTCTTCTATTCCCAATGACATGTTGTCATCACTCTTTATGCCATTATCCGAGTATTCACTAAATGCAGTGCCATCCGAGCTTAGACTCTTGCTTGCTTGCAAACCATCAAATTATCTACTAAGATTCTCCAATTGTGCTAAAACTTCTAAGTTTGATGTAGACTCACCTACAAACGCCACTTTCCTTGTACTCGAACCGGTTTCCCACATTCTATTGTTCTTAGAAATCTTCTGGATAGCATCATATACAACTTGTCCTTCACTCATCATCAAATTACCACCACATGTGTGATCAACATCCGCAAACGATTCATTTCTTAGCTTCCGGCAAAAAAGTTGAATATTCATATCAGCAGAGTAACCATGATCGGGACAAGATCTCAACAATTTCTTAAATCTTTCCCAAGAACTTCAAGTGTTTCCACAGTTCCTTGCCTAAAATTAGCAATCTCAACCTTCAATTCCAAATTCCTTCCCGGAGTAAATTGCTACAAAAATTCATTTTGGATGTCGTCCCAACTTGTCAAGAAATGATGTGGGAGTGACATAAACCGATCTCTCGCTTTTCCTTTTTGGGAAAAAAAAGAACATCGACATCCTTGTCAACTCTCGATGAACACCTTGACTCTTGGCCGTGTAACACAATTCTTCAAAAAGATATAAGTGATGATGCGGGTCTTCGTCATCCTTGCCAAGAAATTGAGCTCTTGTGACGATTAAGCCAAAAAGATGGGATTTCACATCAAAGTTATTTGATCCATCATTGGATAAGTGAATTGGATTGTTGCTTTCATTCCTATTCAAGGTTTGATCACAAATGAGTTTTGGGTTTGGAGGGTTGTTGTTCCGGTTATTTTGGTTCCGGTTTTGGTTATTCCGATTATTGGGATTTTTGTTATTAGGGTTGGTTGTGGAGGAAGATTTTGTTATGGTGGATTTGGATTATTGGTGATTTTTCCATGAGCTTGGGAATTATTGAGCCCTTTTTCAACTTGTGCCTCATCACTATTCTTGGCCATTTCTATTCCTTGATTCGATGATCGTTGGGACGATTATTCACCAAGATGTCCATGGCTAGTTTGACCACATCTATTCTCTACTCTTAACCGCGTTTCGTAACCATTAATGTTGGGATTGTATGGAGTGATTGGGCCCTTACCAATTCTGGAACGGGTCATCAACTACAAGATAGAAACAACAATAACACAATAAATTTACACTTGGCACATTACCAAAGAGGCAAGCACCAAAGGACAAAATAGAAATGATGTTACGAAAAGTGTTGACTCATTCTCAAGAATTTCAAACTAATATAAGTAGTAACCGTTACACATACTTCCCCAGCATTGGCGCCTAAAAGCTTGATCAGACATTTCTAGGTGTCTAATCTAACCGGTAGTGTACCGGGTCAAATTGTAGTCTAGTAAGTGGTCAAGGTCGTCTCCACAAGGAGTGTGAGCTTAAACACCAATTAGTTATGATTATCTTGATCTAAGTCGCAATTTAACATGAAGGTAATGGTTCTAAGTTATTAATAAAATTAACGATGAAAGATAAAAGATACTAACCAAGGAAACTTTATTGAACAATAATCTCTTCCAGTTCCATAGAGTAATTGGTCGACCTATCAAGTGTGTCCATGTGTGTGAAACGGTGTACTCCTAAGCTAACAAATTCCCCTCATACGAGTGTACAAATTCGTCCTATGCCTCCTCCTTGGTTTAAGAGCCATAAACCTAATGATTCGACATGATAAGTTTCATGAGTACAAACTGGTTCATTCCTCAGATAAGAAATTGAACTCCGACAACGGTCAACTTTAGCTTCCGGTTTTCCCACCTCTTTCTCACACCTAATATTTCCGTTTGGTATACATTAAGTGTGCGTATGCCAGAATTGGTCAATTACTCCAACACAAACAAGCCAATCAATAAAAGTAAGAAAAGTCTCAACACAAATAAAACTAAAACATACACAATCATTCTCCAATCAATCAAAATAGATCAAACTAGTTCAACTACAATGCCTTGGCTAGTTACAAATTTAGCTACTCATTACTACAAGAACTAACATATTAATGTTAGCATTCATAACAACAAGAACAAGCTAAACAAGATAAAGCTAGAATTATTACCAATCGCAAGAGTTGAATTTGTGGATGGAGACCTTCATCTACCCACAAATGGTTGAATGGAGCTTAGCAACCAAATGTTGTTCACCTTACTCCAAATCAACTATCCAAAAGCTGAGTTAAGCATTCTATGGATTATACTTATGATGATTATGCAAAAATAAGAGGGATTTTTGGCTCTAGAAGCCTTAGGATGATGATGTCTTTAAGGAGAATATGAAGAAGATTCGTTCCCCTCTTTATTTCCCTGCAAGTAAGAGTGAAATGCTTAATATGATGCTGAATTTGTCTTGTTTCGGCATGCGTAGGGCCACAATTCGGCATGTGTCGGGTCATGGGTGGTGGTTGGGCCTGTCTTGTATAATAAATGCCCGATCTGATAAATCTTTTGGCATACGGCGTGTACCAGACACTTAGGCTCGCGCCGGCAGTCGTTTAGTTCAAGCCGGATAAAATGAAATTCATAGAGTTCATCCTGAAAATTGCATTTTAACACCAATCGAACTTTATGTCACAACCCTAAGGTTTCAAAACATGGTATCTGCAACACAACGAAAACAAAAAGAACCACGGGTAATTCTGATATCAAAACCAGGCTGATAAGCCTTAAAATATGCCAAAATATTGAGCTTTTCTGATATCTACTATATACAAAAAGTAATCTATATCATCACAATATTTACTAAAATTGATACTAAAACGTCACTAAAAGCTCAAGAAATGGGATTAAAATACAGTAAAATGCATCATCTGGTTGACATACATCACTCAGCTGACTATTTAGAAGGTTAAGTGACCTTGATAATTCCATGTTTAGTTCTTAACTTAGCAAATCTTTCAGTAACCAGTGGTTTTGTAAAGATATCTGCTAGTTAATCTTCAGTAGGGATATATTAAACCACCACATCATTCTTTTCAACATGATTTCTTATAAAATGATGTTTCACATCCATGTATTTGGTTCTTGAGAGAAGCACATGATTTTCTGTTATAGCTGTAACGCCCCGCTCCCGGATACCGAGCCCTTATCTGGAAGAGAACGTTCGGTGCGTATAGCATTAAATAAATTTGATATTACACACAAGCCTCTACGCCGTCATATCAAATAAAAGCAAACGGAAGCCCAAAAGATTCCGTAAAATTATAAATGCTACTATGAATAGACAGTAATCATTCTTAAGATGGAAATATTTAACTTACAACAACGATTCTCCAAAGATTACAAAGTATGGTGTCCTAAAAGTACAACTTGTCTACAAAGTCTAGAATTAAAAGTAAAACAAAGCATCGTCGAAAGTCTTCCTCGTAGTCCTAAAAAAACTCGTGGTCATCATGTTCGTCTTCACACCCCACAATGCATACAAAAGAAAATGCAAAGGAGGTAAGTACAAAGTACTTAGTAAAAGTAATAAGCTAATGAATAACTAAGTTCTACAATGTAAAGGTTCCTATTATTAATTATTAAGTTATCTTTATAAGACCAACTCAATCTAGGGTTCACTCCATGTCCATCAACATGTCATGACTATACGTTTCTATCTTAACTTATCTTGGCTACATCATTACTCAAGGGCACTATCCATGATGAAAATTCCACCACGAGATGTACTTGCCAACTACGGTGAATAGCACCGATAGTCCCGGGATCCCCCCGGTATGCATATACGTTAGGCGAATTTCCTCCACTGCCAATCAGCCATTTATAGGCTAGCAGCGTTGTTCGCTTTTACTGAACGTATCACATCACTGATATGAATCAGTGTCTAACCGAGAATAAGTGACATTTCATCTTTTACTACACTTATGTAATTATTATTGTGTATTAACTAGCCACCTAAGTGTTTTCAAGTAAGCTCCCTCACATCTCCTACTCTCGTACTTAGACCACTAGACACGGACAAGGCCTAGAACATACACATACATTGATGAATACTATTTCATCAAAGCACAAGCCCTTTCATGCCTTTCCGGTGGTCCCAGACTTCAACTCCCTTTAAGAGTGCGTCCGGTGCCGGAACCAAACGCATCAGAACTCAATCGAGGCTTGTTTATGTTTAATTAATGTTATTGAATCAAAAAATAGAAATTTAAAACTCAACACAAATATACCAAAACATATCACAACTCATTAATTACAACTTAGCATGAAATCTATCACCAAACAACACCAAAACTCAACCATTCATTATAAAACTATAATTACTCATTAGGAAGAGCCTCTTACCTTAATTTCCAGAAAAACCGATCCAAAACCTTCAAGAAAATGCTGAACTTCTAAGCCTTTAACTCGAAACCTAATTGATCAACAGGTAACCCTAAGAACCCTGTCTTTCTTGAAAATCCTAAAATGCAAAAGTGTGCAAAACTTATTACCTGAATAAAATGCTGTGAACCTATTTTTAGAATGATCTACGCTCCAAGATGATCGTTTTGACTACTCATGGTTGAAAAACAGAGCTACGGATTAAAAGATACGAATTTTTGAAGAAATGAACTCGACGATTACGAAAAATTAGGGCTAAACTAAAAACAAACGGAATAATGATATTCTATTTTCCAATGTTGCGTCTCGTATCGGTGATCATTTTTCTCTCCTGCGGCATCTTGAAAAGATGAACGGATTGGCCGCACGGTTGAAGTCTTCGTTCTAGGCATCATGCGTTGAATCTCTGCATTTGTTTTCCCTGCTGCGTCGTCCCTTTTTTTTCCAGAATATTCGTATGACATAAAAGATAGATTTTGGGGATTATTTTCTTTAAATAGTTATTAATTAAATCCTTTTTAATTAATAACTAAATCTTTTAATTAAATTCCTTTTTATTAAATAAATAGGACAATTAATAATTAGGTCATAGTGAAATTACCCAATCACCTTTTTACCCTTTCTGAAAAGTCGAGATGTTACATTCCTCCCCCCTTAATAGGAGTTTCGTCCTCGATACTCAAACATAACTGGGATGTATTGAACTCTAGACTTCACAAAGTGTCTCGTCTTCTAACTCTAATGTTGTCACTGCCGTTGTGTGACTGTTTCACTGAACCAAGACTAGTTCTTAACCTTCTTCATCTGCTGTTCCAGAGTGCACTTCATTCTTCGGAGTAGGTCAAAGCCTATTCAACCATTTCGAGGTCAAAGCTTGCTTCCACATCCAAGTCGGTTAAACATTAGTTCATTATTGGCACAAAAGGGACGTCTTTAGATACACTTTATCTTCACTTCAGACCCAAACCGTCTTTTTCTTCCATCTTCACCACTCTTCTGCTTGTCTTGAGCCAACTTGAGGTAGCGACGATCCACTTCAATGCTCTTGTGGGCTTGTTGTGTCACTCTGGTCTTGTATTATTTCATTGCTCCACTTCATCCTATAAAACTGGCATTCTACGCTTACTTCCATGCAGAGCTTCAAATGTTGACATCTGGACGTTGAAGTGGTAACCATTGTTTTAGACAACTCTTCTATGTCTTCATTCATGAAAGATCTTCAGTAGTACTGCTCAAACTCTCTATGCATCGTTGTTGCTCCGGATGAACACAAGTGCTATCTTGTGGCTTCATTCATCTCTTTGACACAAAGTCATTGTAGAATGACAATGATCCCAGCTAAAGGACTTCTGAGTCTGTTGGGATGGAGCACATGCATTTTCCATACTTTCTCTTGACGATCTGATCTGATACTTATGCCAATAAGGGTTAGCTTGGAAAAACAAACAGAGTTTGAAGGTGACAAGTTGAGCACCAGGAAGACTAAACCATTTAGAAATCAAAAGAGGGCAGAATCTCAAAATGCAGGAGCTTTAGAGACAAAACGAGTACACCAAAATGTCTCAGAATGAAATAAAAGGGAACTTGTCAAGGAAAAATCTAAGTCTGCATTATTCAAACAGAGATTATTTCAAGATTGAAAAGGAGATAAGGTTTTCCACATGACTATGTAAGGGAAAATTCAAAAGTTTGAAAAAGTAAGCGATAAACAAGTTTCAAGTGAAGGGGAAAAGACACTTAAGAATTTTTGGATAAGGTTTGGTTTCAAATAATTAACTCAAACTTTCAAATGAAGTGTGAAAGATCATTGATGATACATTTCAAAGTTTCAAGGTTGCAATACTCGAGAGGAATAGTACGCTGCCGGGGAAATAAGGGCTCAAGGTTATTCCTCATGTAGGAAAAAAGGTTAAGACAAAATAGGCTTTCAACTAGTATGACAAAATTGTAATAGAAACACCAAAATAGAAGATGGAATATCAAAAGGTGTATCTGGCGGATCATGGCTCTAAATGGCCTAAAAGAGAGTCAAAACTGAAGGGTACAAGGTACATTAATCTGAATTGAAAATCAGAAGTTTAGGAATTCAAAAGTTGTTGTCTAAATAGGTTCGGAAGGCACCTTGGCAAAGACTAGTTTCTGCTTGAAACTAGTTTAGCATAGATTTCTGGAAGGTTTTATAAGTAACTAAAGATGGATGTCAAGGTAGGATTAAAGATCAAACTTGTAAGAAGATGAGATGTATACCTTGAAAGAATAAGTAGCATTAGATGGAAAGATTACAAAATCAACACTACCCTTAGGAGGGAAGCTGAGAATAAACACAAGTAAAAAGAATGTTCTGACATTAAAAGTTTCGTCAAATTTGTAATTGAAATGAAGAATTGGGGTGCAACAATGCAGAGTTAGAGGGAACTTGTTCTTTGATTTGACAAGTAAGGAAGCATGGATTTGTTCAAAAGAAAGGCTTATGGAGATATGTTTCCTAGGTAATTCATGACAACAAGTGAAGAGAGTTTGTTGAGCTTAAAGATCTCAAGTGTGGGATTACATGAGAAATAAATTACCAGAAATATATAATTACAAAAGGCACAAAAATGGTCTGAACATCAAACATGGCATGCTGGAGGATAGCATCTTGGTTCTTGTTTATAACTGCAAAAGATGCAACAATGTTAACTTTACAAACATTCTACCATGAGAAATATCCTAGGGAAAGATCGCTTCGGAAAACTTCTAAGACATAACACCCATAACTTGCTACACTCTTAGCCCAAACCTCAGTCAAAGAGGTGCAGATCCCTTTTAGGCTGCTGTGTACGATATTTACTCTGGACATGATATTATCAATTTGTATAGCCCAAACAAAAGGAATTTGAGCACGATCCAAAGAGAAAAGATTTAGATACTAGAGTTTCCTAGGTGACATAAAATTATTAGAATTTTTGGATGAGAGGGAATCAGTCAAAAACAATTATTTTTGCCAATTACGCAAGCTGTAAAAATATCCAGATTAGTAAACTCTGAATTGAATTGCAAATTGAGATCAAACGAAAAATAATCCTGAACTTAATTCGAAAAGAAAATTTGTAGATCAAATTGTTGTCTACAACATATAAAAAATTCAGGTCATTTGAAGATGTTCAACCTGTTCAAAACAGAAGAAGGTGCTGCTACAGATTTTCTGGACGGAGTGTCCGGCAATAACATGGATTTATGAACAATCCATACAGATTATCGAATCAATGTAAAAAGATAAATTGTAGATAAGACAGTAATCTAAATTGATGAAAAAAATTCAGAATTTTCAGAGCAGGGGAAAAAAGTTTTATGTTAAAGGAAAACATGGGAACAAAAATCATTAACGAGTGTTGAATAAAGCCAACCATGAGGACGATTAAAACTATGTTCTAAAGAAAGAAACATTTAACACTGATAATTGAAACGAGTAAGAAGTACTTGGAAAGGATAAAATTTGCATATGCAGTTCCTGTGGAACCCATTTCGAGCAAGCAAGGCCAAGAAATTTGGTAAACATAAACCAAGCGATAGCGAAAAAAGAAAGCAGAGGATTTGTTGAGTCGAGTCTTTAAACAAAAAGTGGTATGTACTAAAACATCTTGTAGAGGATAATCACTAGGATGCAAAAGTGTGTTGCCCCGAAATAGCTAAACATAATATGGTTGGAAGGATATGCACTTGTCAGTTCAAATAGTTCGAACGATGAGAAACTTATTTTTCTTAAATCAAGCATTTGACACGATGAAAACATCTTTAAAAAAAATAAGGCACATCAAAAAAATGTACACACATGGAAAACAAAACTCGTAATAAGGGACTTTTACCAAGTTTCAGAAGTTTCAAATGGAGGATTTAACCAGAGCATGGGTTACAATTAGTATGGATGGGGAAACGATTGAAATTGGGATAACCAAGTAGGAAACTAGATGATTATAAAAGAGAACCTTATTGATGAAGACATAAGATTGGAAAATCACCACGCAATCGTTTCTTGCCATCGAGGAGCACTATAACGACAACACCTAGTCTCTACCTACCAAACTTCTTATCCTGGGTAACAACTAGCTTAAGAATCAGATAAAACAAAGTATTATAATCTCCTATAACCTACTACACTATAACTTACAGGGTGAAAGAAAGACATCTATCCTTTCTTGACCAGAGGACTTAAATGGTTGTGAGAAATTCGGGTGCATACATAAGCCATGAAATAATTGATTTGTACAACAAACTGAACTGATTTTGAACATGAGACAAATAGAAAATCTGTGAGTATATAAGTTTTACATATGATGTTCAAAAATCAAAATTTTTGGGAAGCCATAGGTCGGTCAAAATATTTCTTTTCATCTACTGCTATAAGCGGTCAAAAATTTTCAGGACTTCATCAACTGTCGTGTGTTGCAGATTGTGCTCAGACCAAAACGAATTTGCACTTGGTTCCAAAACAAATATTATAGTGCAGGATGTTTTATACAACATATCAAAAATACAAGTCATTTCGAGGTGTTTAGCATATTCAAAACAGAATGATAAGTAAGAGTACCGCTGCAGAATTTTCTGAACAGAGTACCCCTCCTTATTAAACAATTTGTGAACAATCCATATTGAAAACTGAATTGATGAAAAGAGAGAAATTTTAGATAAGACAACTTTCTAAGTGGCTGAAAATTTACAGAATTCTTAGAATAAAAAAATGATATAACATGACATGTAGAAACGTGAATAAAACCGTTTACTCATTTTGCATAACAACAAGTTACAAGGAAGTGATTTGAACCAAATGTAGCATTACGAAAGCATTAAAACCTAAAAAAAGAAAGAAAATTAGAGAAATATTCGAAGATTCCAAAAGGAAAGAGGGATCCTAATAAGGGTTCTCGAAAGGAACAAAACTTAAGAGGATCACATGAGAGATGTGAGGTTAAAACTCAACCTTCACCTAAGGAGACTTTTCACTTGGTCCTAGTGCAACTTAACCACGTTCAAAGGATTCCTAATCCTGCGAGAATTTACCACCAAGATCAAGAGAGATTAGAATGATTCAAAAAGGTCTAAATAATTCTTATCTTAGAGGGAAGAAGCCTAGGAAAGAAAGAACGCTTCGCTCTGATACCAACTGTAACGCCCCGCTCCCGGATACCGAGCCCTTATCCGGAAGAGAACGTTCAGCGCATATAGCATTAAATAAATTTGATATTATACGCAAGCCTCTACGTCGCCGTATCAAATAAAACCAAACGGAAGCCCAAAAGACTCTGGTAAAAATATAAATGCTACTATGAATAGAAAGTAACCATTCTTAAGAGGGAAATAATTAACTTACAACAACGATTCTCCAAAGATTACAAAGTACGGTGTCTTGAAAGTACAACTTGTCTACAAAGTCTAGAATTATAAGTAAAACAAAGCATTGTCGAAAGTCTTCCTCGTAGTCAGCCAGTTCATTTTCTCATCCCATAATGCATACAAAAGAAAATGCAAAAGAGGTAAGTACAAAGTACTTAGTAAAAGTGAGAAGCTAATGAATAACTAAGTTTTACAATGTAAAGGTTCCTATTATTAATTATTAAGTTATTTTATAAGACCAACATGTCACTCCATGTCCATCAACATGTCATGACTATACGTTTCTATCTTAACTTATCTTGGTTACATCATTACTCAAGGGCACTATGCATGATGAAAATTCCACCACGAGATGTACTTGCCAAATACGGTGAATAGCACCGATAGTCCCGGGATCCCCCCGGTATTCATATATGTTCGGTGAATTTCCTCTACTGCCATTCAGTCATTTATCGGCCAGCAGCGTTGTTCGCTTTTACTGAACGTAGCACATTGCCGATATGAATCAGTGCCTAAACGAGAATAAGTGATGTTTCATCTTTTACTACACTTATGTAATTATTATTGTGTATTAATTAGCCACCTAAGTGTTTTCAAGTAAACTCCCTCACATCTCCTAATCTCGTACTTAGACCACTAGATACGGACAAGGCCTAACACATACACAGACATTGATGAATACTATTTCAGCAAAGCACAAGCCCTTTCATGCCTTTCTGACGGTCCCGGACTTCAACTCCCTTTAAGAGTACGTCTGGTGCCGGAACCAAACGCATCAGAACTCAATCGGGGCTTGTTTATGTTTAATTAATGTTATTGAATCAAAAAATAAAAATTTAAAACTCAACACAAATATACCAAAACATATCACATCACATTAATTACAACTTAGCATGAAATCTATCACCAAACAACACCAAAACTCACCAAAACTCAACCTATCATTACAAAACTATAATTACTCATTAGGAAGAGCCTCTTACCTTAATTCCCAGCAAAACCGATCCAAAACCATCAATAAAATGCTGAAATTCTTAGCCTTTAACTCGAAACCTAATTGATCAACAGGTAACCCTAAAAACCCTGTCTTTCATGAAAATCCCGAAATGAAAAAGTGCGCAAAATTGAATATTACCTAAATTAAATGCTGTGAACCTATTTTTAGAATGCTCTAAGCTCCAAGAAGATTGTTTTGACTACTCATGGCTGAAAAACAGAGCTACGGATTAAAAGATACGAATTTTTGAAGAAACGAACTCGACGATTACGAAAAACTAGGGCTAAATTGGAAACTTACGGAATAATGATATTTTATTTTCGAAAGTTGCGTCTCGTCGCGGTGATCACTTTTCTCTCCTACGGCATCTTGAAAAGATGAACGGATTGGCAACACGGTTGAAGGCTTCGTTCCAGGCATCCTGCGTTGAAGCTCTGCGTCTGTTTTCCCTACTTGCATCGTCCTTTTTTTTTTTTTTTTTCAGAATATGCGTACGACATAAAAGATAGATTTTGAGGATTATTTTCTTTAAATAGTTATTAATTAAATCGTTTTTAACTAATAACTAAATCTTTTAACTAAATTCTTTTTAATTAAATAAATAGGACAATTAATAATTAGGTCATAGTGAAATAACCCAATTACCTTTTTACCCTTTCTGAAAAGTCGGGATGTTACAATAGCAATTGCACTTGTTTTATCACACATTATGAGAATTTATCTTTCTTTTGTCCCATAATCCCTCGGTTGTTGTCTCCGCCATAACACTTGAGTACAACAACTTCAGCAACTACTTATTTTGCTTCAGCAGTAGATGCTGATACAAAATTCTGTTTCTTGCTGAATCAGGAAATAAGTCTATTGCCCATCAGCTGACATGTTCATGAGGCGCTTTTTCTATCAACCTTGCACCCAGCATAATCAGAATCTGAGTAGGATATTAGCTTGAAACTTCCATCTTTGGAATACTAGATTCCTACTTCTAAGGCCACTTTCATATATTTGAGAATTCTCTTCACACCATCTAAGTGACTTTCCTTGGGTTTTGATTGAAATCTAGCACATACACCAACTGCAAATGATATGTCATGTCTACTGGCTGTAAGTTACATCAGACCGCCAATCATTTTTCTATAAATGGTTCGATCAACATCTTTCATATGTTTTTTAACATCCAATCTTTCACCAGTACACATAAGAGTGGAAATCTTGGAACTCTTTTCCATACCAAACTTCTTCAGCAACTCCTTGGTGTATTTTGTTTGGTGAACGAAGATTCCATCTTTCACTTTCTTTACTTGTAATCCCTAAAATTAGTGCATTTCACCCATAATACTCATATGGAATTTACTGTTCATGACATTTGCAAACTCTTCACACAAAACTACATTTTCAAAACAAAATATGATATCAACCACATTGATTTGTACTAGAAGGGTACTACATCCGTCACTGATTCAAAAAAGTGTATTGTCAATGGTCCCTTTTGTGAATCCATTTTGAACTAAAACTGAGACAAAGTCTCATACCCAGATCTTGGTGCTTGCTTAAAACCATAAAGTGCTTTCTTCAGTCTATATACTTTATCTTCTTGGCCTTTGACTTCAAATCCAGGTGGCTGCGGTACATTAACCTCATCTTCTAGAATACCATTCAGAAAGGCACTCTTGAGATCCATTTGGTAAAGTCTGAAGTTCTTGAATGCGGCATGAGAAAGAAATAATCTGATTGCAAGTAATCTTGGAACATATGCATATGTCTCATCAAAATGTATCCAGATGGACATTAAAAGTGCAACTCACAAGAAATTCAAGGTGTACCAGATGGACGTTAAAAGTGCATTTTTGAATTGGATTCTTGAAGAAGAAGTCTATGTACAACAACCGCCTGGATTTGAAATCAAATATCAAGCTGACAAAGCCTTCAAACTCAGAAACGCTCTTTATGGACTGAAGCAGGCACCAAGAGCTTGGTATGAAACTCTATCTCCTTATCCAAAACTAGAGCTAGAAACGACTTATTTTGGTAGACAATGGTTTTATCAAAGGAACCATCGATAAATCCTTGTTCAGGATGAAAGTAGAAGAAAGTACTCTCCTAGTTCAGATCTATGTTGATGACATTATTTTTGGATCTGAAAATGAACAGCTCTGTGAGAAATTTTCAATTTTGAGAAGGGCAAATTTCAAATGAGTATGATGGGAGAAATGAATTACTTTCTTGGTTTACAAGTTAAGCAAATGGACGATGGGATTTTCATTCACCAAACTAAGTACACAAGAGAACTGATCAAAAAGTTTGAAATGGAGAAATCAGCTGGCATTGCAACACCTATTGGAACCAACATCAGACTTGATTCTCACTGCAAGTAGACCAGATACATCCTTTGCATTTGGTGTTTGTGCCAGATTTCAAAAAAGACCCAAAGAAAGTCATCTCATAGTTGTCAAAAGAGCCTTGAAGTACTTGAAAGACACAAAAGGAGTAGGGATATGGTACTCAAAGAAAGGAGAATTCAAACTGATATTCTACTCAGACTCAGATTATGTTGGATGCAAGATAGACAGAAAAAGTACTTCAGTCACATGTCAGTTACTAGGAAATAGACTTGTGTCATGGTTCAGTAAGAAACAAAACTCAATTTCGACATCAACAGTTGACACTGAGTATATAGCAGCTAGAAGCTGTTGTGCTCATGTTTATGGAGCAGACAACAGTTAAGAGAATATAGGATAGAAGGACTGATTCTTATAATGTGTGATAATACAAGTGCAATAGCCATAACTGACAATCCAGTTTTGCACTCAAGGACTAAGCACATTTATGTGAGACATCACTTTGTAAGGGATCATGTAGAGAAAAAGGACGTTACAGTACTCTATGTAAGGGATTTTGCAATTCTAGGAGAATATGAGGCTGGTAAGGAACTCCCTGGTGACGAAAGTTCATGGAGAAAGGGTAATCGTCACTGAAGAAATCATAAGGCAGCGATTTGATTTCAACCAACCACTTGTGAAACCAATAGACTTGGCCTGTTTGCCACTCAAAAGGGCAGCATTTCTCTCTCAAATCTTACTAACAAAGGAACCAGCAGATGTTGATACACATATCAGCAGTCTTAAACCAGAATTTGCAGTCCTCAGTAGATGGATAAGCAGACATGTTATCGGTCGTTATTAAGGACTAAGTAAATTGTCTGAAGATAGGATATATATGATGAACATCATATGGGATGAACTTGAGTTCAACTAGGCAGAATATGTGTTCAATCAGATCAACCAGCAACATATAGCTGAAGTAGCAAGTGTCAGCAAAGCCCAAGTTGAAGGAAGACAGACTAAAGGAAGATTTCGGCTGAAGAAGTCACTCAGCGGAATTGTTCAACATTATTTGGAAAGACTCAGTGATGGGAAAAAGCTAGAACAAACAGTTGGTGCATCTACACAAGAAGCAGCAGTTGTAAGTTCTAGGAAAGAAACCTCGAAGACTTCCCAACCTGAAGCCAATAAGAAAACTGTGTCTTAGCAGATCGCTCAGCAAAAAGGAGTTAAGAGGAAATCTGACTCATGATAATGCCCTAAATGGTACCAATTATAATACCTTTATTCACCTCGAATTCTGATCAAGAGATGATAGATAGGCTCGTTATTAGGTGGAATATGTGTAAAATGCTATGTGCATGTTTCTAGGATCGCAATTCTACATCTATGTTATTTTCCCAAAGATTTGGTACTGTTTTGTTTCGTTTTGCGTGTTTTATAGGATGTTCCGAATCTGGAGCATTAGAGAATGGATCTGGACCAAAAGAAGTGTATTGGTCCAAGTGATTGAAGTCCAAGAAGAAGTCTGCTGGAGAAAACGGAGAAAAGTCAGCCCGGTTTACCGTGGACTAGGACCAGTAAACCGAGGACTTGTTGGACACGAAATTGATTCTGCCACCTCTACTAGGTCGGTTAGGGTTTTAGAGAGTCATAAGTCGGCTATTGTATCTATATAAAGCCACATATATTGAAGACTTTCATAACTTATCAATTACATTATATACATTACACAATTTTGATGAAATAAAGTTATTCGAAGCTTTTGAGGAGTTACTTCCAGTTTTCTCCATTTCTCTACCATCTCTAGCTTGAGTAGATCGAGCTAGATCTCCATTGTTGAAGGTATGAAGCTTTGAACGTTCTTTTTTGTCTTCCATATGGTAGATATGTTCATATTTATGTGTTTTAGTTAATCTGCATGTTTAAAGAACCCAAGATTTACTTATTTTAATCGTATGTGAGCAATGTACATCCAGGAATAGGAAGAGCCGACCCCGGTAAACCGGCGGTCTATACCGGTTTACCGTGGAAATAATTAGAAAACCTGAAATTGGGATTCACTACAGCTACATTGATCGACAGGTTTAATTAACAGTAGGTTAGATCTGTCCAATCTGCTTATTGTAATCGTAAACTAGCATGAAATATGAATAGTGAAGTGCTAAGATTGGACATAGTCTTGAATGGACCGTAGGAACGTGCTGATCAATATCGACCGCTTTCTAGGCGGGTTAGCGGTATGAGTTAGCGCTCGATATCAGCAATTCTAGTTCTTTACGTGTATGGGCTATTACGGACCAATAAAGGAGGGGTGCTTGCGTATATATTGTCTACTACCATTGTCGGAGTAGATAGGAGTAGGTGTTGCACCCGTAGCTGATAATCAAATTAAAAGCTTGCTCTATTAATTTACGGAAATTATGTAGGGAAGTAAACGTAATGGTTGACTAATCCAAGTTAGTAGATTGGTGAGAAGAGGGGGAGAAATACCGAGTTTGTTTAATGTTTATTGTTGGTGCATGACTGCTTTTATGTTGCTTTTTGATTAGGTTAGAATTGTCTATACTTATAGCTACATTGTCTCTGTGGGATCGACCTTCACTCGCATTTACTATACTAGAATTTACCTAGACTTCTTGCTAGTAATATCGATGTTACTGACTTACACGCCATCAAGATTCTTGGCGCTGTTGCCGGGGACAATGGCCAATTTTAAATATAAAAGTTTTAATTCTGATTAAGAAGTCGGTTTTATTTTATTTTTAGTCTTGAGTCGTTCTGGATCAACCCTTGCACTTTTTAAACTGCCAGAAGGAGAAATTTTAGGGCCGGTTTACCGTGGTATACCCCGGGTTACCGAGGCCTAAAAAATAGAATTTTGACATCCCCTGTTATTTTGTGTTATTCCCTGTTTATTTTAGTTAGTAGGTCCGCAACAGTTGGGATCATACCCAACAGAAGCGGAAGTTGCTAAACTTTTCTTTGTTTTATTTTGTCTTTTTCGTAGGAAGATCAGAACACTTCAGAGATTCGATCAAAACGGAGTTGAAAAAGAGCAAACAAGTCAAGCAAAATGCCTAGGACAATATTGAACGTCACACCAATTTCCATGTATCCTAGATCCGCCATGGGAGAGCATTACGAAGCGGATAAGAAGCGGGTGGAAAGAGAGAAGAAGCAACCAAGCAAGAGCCTGAAGATATCATAAAAGAGTATAGAACGTATTGTCCAGGCTAGTTCCCTTTCGAGTTAATTGACATATCATCTTCGGATTATGATTCTGATGAACCTGAAGAGTATCCCGACACGATGTTCTCTAAGCCTAAGGATTACCCTGACGCAAACACTGTGGTGAAGTTAGAAGACCCTGGAACGTCCCGACTCCCGATTTCTGTTAATGGTACATCAGTAGGATTAGGTCTCTACGACTCTGGCTCGAGTTGCAACATTCTACCCTTTTCCCTCTGCCAGAAGAATAAGCTTCTGGTCGTTATGAATCAAACACGAACCATGACATTCGTCGATAGAACTAGAGATATACCTGCCGGTCTGCTTAGGAAGTGCACGATGAGTGTTAATTTTTACAATTATTTCACAGTTATAGACGTACCAGAGGACCCGAGTGCCCCAATTTTGTTAGGAAGACCTTTCTTAGCGACAAGAAGAGTGGAAATCTTTGAACTCTTTTCCAAACCAAACTTCTTCAGCAGCTCCTTGGTGTATTTTGTTTGGTGAACAAAGATTCCATCTTTCACTTTCTTTACTTGTAGTCCCTAAAATTAGTGCATTTCACCCATCATACTCATATGGAATTTACTGTTCATGAGATTTGCAAACTCTTCACACAAAACTACAATTTCAAAACAAAATATGATATCAACCACATAGATTTGTACTAGAAGGGTACTACATCCATCACTGATTCAAAAAAGTGTATTGTCAATGGTTCCTTTTGTGAATCCATTTTGAACTAAAACTAAGACAAAGTCTCATACCAAGATCTTGGTGCTTGCTTCAAACCATTAAGTGCTTTCTTCAGTCTATACACTTTATCTTCTTGCCCTTTGTCTTCAAATCCAGGTGGCTGCTGTACATAGACCTCATCTTCCAGAATACCATTCAGAAAGGCACTCTTGACATCGATTTGGTAGAGTCTAATGTTCTTGAATGCGACATGAGAAAGAAATAATCTGATTGCAAGTAATCTTGGAACATATGCATATGTCTCGTCAAAATGTATCCATTATGAATAGCCATTTTCAACTAGTATGACCTTATTTCTAACAATGGTACCAGATTCATCTAACCTGTTTCTGTTAACCCATTTTGTACCAATGATATTTGCATGATCACGCCTATCAACAAGTTTCCAAACTTGATTTATTTCAAATTCAATCAACACTTCTTGCATGGAAATTATCCAATCAGGGTCTCCTATTGATTTTTTTATGATTTTAGGTTCCAACTGAGATAAGAAACAAGTGAGCATAGAATCTAGTTGATTTCTTATCTTCACACCTTGTTGTACATAACCTATAACTTGCTCAGCAGAATGATCTTTCAACTAGTGAAAATAATGTTCATTTTCTTGATTTTTAGGAACTTGCTATGTTAGGGGCTCTGCTGCCGGTTCAAGAGGGGGAGCAAAAGGTCCATCAACAGGTTTCGTAAGGGGTGCATCAGTTGGTCCATTAGCAGGTTCAACAAAAGGATCAACAATAACATCATGAGGTCTAACTTCATAAGTATATCTATCAGATAGTCTCAGTTGACCTAAATTCCATTCAATTTAAACATAAATAGATTTAGCTTTCTTGTGTTGAATAATTGGCTCTGGAATTGTATCTACAGTGAAATAACTGGCTCTGGTTTATCAAACACAACATGAATTGACTGTTCGTGTTTAAGGTCTTCAGCTGGTTCATCAAACAAAAATGATTTGATTCTTTCATCAGCTTTTGGATCAACGGTGTTCAGTTGATCTTTTCCATTATTGTGTTTGAATTACTTACTTCCAAAAGAATGAAAATATGAGAAGTTGGGTTTTCTTCCATGCCAAATCTCATAGGGAGTCTTTTCTTGTGTCTTGTTCATTAAGGATCTATTTTGAGTATAACAAGTTGTATTAATGGCCTCTACCCAATATATTTCAGGTAGCTTTGCTTCACTGATACTGGTTCTGTCTGCTTCCTTCAAAGTCCTATTTCTTCTATCAGTAACCCCAATTCTACTAAGGGGTTCCAGCAACTGATAACTGATGTTAAACTCCATTTTGTTCAGAGTAATCTTTGATGACTTTGGTTATGAACTTAGTGCCTTTAACTGATCTGATTTTGACAACTGAGACACTTTTCTCATTTTGCAATATCTTCAGTAGTTCAGGCTGCTTCTGTAAAGTTTCACTATTCTTGGCCATAAAGATCACCTAAGTGTACCTTGAATAATCATCTACAACAACCAGGGTATATTTCTTTCCACAGATGCGGATTGGTATGACAGGGGAAAAAATATCCATATGCAGCAGCTCCAAAACTCTGCTTGTTCACTGCTGTGATTTGGCCTTAAAACATTATTAAATCTGCTTCCCTTTCTGACAAACATCACAAATGCTATCCTTGTTGTAGGTAACTTCAGGTAAACTAGTAACCAGCTTCTTTTTCACCAACAAATTGATGTCATCAAAATTCAGATGGTTGAGTTTCTTATGGCATAGCTAGCTGAGTTCTGATTTGGTATGCATAATTAGAAAAGTCTCAGGTACAGCAGTTGACCAGTCAACAATATACATGTTTTCATGCCTTTTTCTAGCTAAGACAACTTGGTGTAAGACATCACTTATCACGATGCAGTACTCCTTATCAATGGTCTGGAACACCCACTGTCAAAGTACCAGACACCCTACAAAACAAATTAATTGTTTTTAGGTACCCAAATCTGTTTGGGTCCATGGTGGTCAGTGGTAAGTACAATCCTTGGACCAAATCCACATGGTCTTCTCTGAAATGTATTCCACTTATTTTCATATATGTAAGCCACAATTATGTATATATTTTCATCAGACTGTGATTTGTTCATATATGCTTTCTGGCCTTTAGGTACAAACATCATTGCATTGTGAAATATGTTGTTAGATACAGTAGAGCAATTGTAGGTCTGATGTTTATTAGGAACAGCTCTATATTGAGGTCTCTGTTGAGATCTCTTCTGAGCCCCTGGTTGAGGTCTCTGTTCAGTTCTCTGTTGATTCCTCTGTTGAGGTCTAGCCTTAGCATTATGGGTATATCATTGTCATCTATAGCAAGTGTAAGAATTTTCCAGTCCTCGTCAACAGAGTACATTATGCCTTCCCTCCTGAGATAGTTATCTCTAAAATGATTAACATTATTTGGTTTAACATTGTTGGAAATAAAATTTTAGTTTTGATGATGATTCATCTTATTTAGTTACTTCCCCATATGAAGTGCTGAAACTAGCTGTTATAGTGAAAAGCTAAAAGATGTCTAGAATTGAATGTATAGGTTTTACTAGAGTCTGATAATTGTATAGGTTGCATCAGACAAGCACTGTAATAGATAGAAGTGTCATAAAACAAAAAAATTGAAATCATCTAGAAAACTGGAATATGACATAAAACTGAATATGTCACTCAGAACCATGAACAGAAGTTTGCTCAGAACTGAAGAAGGTAAGTTTGATGAGGGACACTGACTCGGTTGACTTATCTTGAACTGAAGGTTGAGGGAACAAACTCAGAAAATGAAAAACTAAGGGACACAGACTCAGTTGTAGAATATTGAAGAACTGAGGGTTCAAACTCAGTTATGAAGATTAAGGCTGAGACTGTAAAGTTAGAATTCAGGTAATTCTGTGATGGCCTAAACTGACTTTATGGATCTTGTATGAAGACCTAAGAATCAAAAGGACAATGATATCTTAGATTATTTAGTTAAAGGAATGGTGTACTCTGATTAAGTCATATAAAATCAGAATAATATAGTACTAAGTTTTGAAGAAGAGTAAAAACTCAGTTAACGCTATAAGTCAGTTAAAAAACTGATAACTGACAGACACAGTATAAAACTAATCAGTATACTCAGTTTTATAGTCAGCCATCCAAGAAACTGAAAGTACATTCGAATGTTATAAATCATGGAATTCTATTTGATGAAGAACTAACATGTCAGAACGGTCACTGACACCTGACATATGAAAATATAGACGTTGATAAAGTTCAAATTCAAGAAAGATGAACGTTGGACCTCACACTATAAAAAGAGGACTTGGCATCAATGTTCAAAACCGGAAAAACACGAATAGAAGTATTATTGTGCCCAAGTCTTGTTCATATGAATTGCTATCACTCTTTGTGCTCAACAAGATCATATCTAGATTTCTTCAAGTGTTCAAGCTACATCGATCAAATCCATATTTTGACACTTAGAAGGACCACAAGCAAGAATAAATTTATTGATTCTCATCCCAGCTTTGATTTTTATCAAAGGTTTAGACTGTGAAGCAATCCGGTCAAGGATTTGCCAAGGACAGTTGTTGTAGCAATCGCGTAGACTGTGTTTGTGGTGGTAGCTAGTGAAAAGGCAACACAACCCTCCAAGGACCAGTGGCTCAAGCAGTTGTAGAATAACAATCCTACATGTTCTTTGATTGTTTAGATAGTGAAGCTAGGTATTAGTCAGGGACTATCGTTTAGGACTTTTTGTAACAGCGTACCTCAGAAAGTTCTCATGAAATTTTTCCTCCTACATCACAGGGGAAGAGTGAAAGTACATGATTACACCACCTAGAACCACTATAATTCTTGCTCTATTTACTTTACGCATTTACATTCTGTTATTTATTTATTCAGCATTTATTATTGTTTATTCATCATACTGAAACTGATTGTCATACTCACTCACAGTTCACAAACTGACATTCACCAGAATCTGGTTTTGTATACTCGGCTTTTTCTTAGAAACAACCAGATCCAGATAAAGGCTAAAACTTAACTCCGCTGCCGGTTGACTCAGTTTTGTTTTAAGTCAGTTTGACTTAGACTCAGCTTAGTCAGCTTAACTCCACACAAGTTAAAACTGAACCTTAATCGTATTAGATCTAGTTTTTGCTGACAAGTTTATCCACCCACCCCCCCCCCCCTCTTAAAACTTGTGTCAGCCTTTCCAAGGGACCAACAATTGGTATCGGAGTAGTGTTCACTAACAAGCTATTGTTAAAAACTCACTTGCTCTAGATATCTCCTCTAGTTGTTCTCCTGAAAAAGATCAGTTTTTCAGTTTCCAGTCTTTGCATAATCCAGTTCTCATTCACTCACACAATGCATAACAATCAGTATGCCAGACAGATGCTGATGTGAAACATGGAGAAATTTGATGAATACAGACGTCGTTTCCTGGATTTTTTAACAGCCTTTCATGATGAGATGATGGATGTACTCACTGACGGACCTATCCAAATCCCTCACATGCAAACTGTTATTCGTGACCAAGTTAGAGTCCCAAATCCTAAGAGCGAGTGGAACAACAATGATCGAAAAAGGAACAATTTGAATAACGTTACCATGGACATCATCCTCAAAACTCTCGACAACAATATATATTTGAAGGTCAAGGATTGCACTACATCAAAATAAATTTAGGAGAAACTTCAGTTGCCAAGAAGAAGTTTTTTGTAAAGGAACTAACTCCATCAAAGAGAACAAGATCTCAGTTGCCAAACAGAAGTTTGAGAATTTCAAGATGAAGTCAGGTGAAAACATCGATCAGATGGAAACAAGATTCAGCGCTATCATGGATGAACTAGCACTACTCAAGATTGAATATACCAAGAAAGAAATCAACACAAGAATATTGAAGGCTTTAGCTATGTGTTGGAAGATGAAGGTTACAACAATGGAAGAGTCAAGAAGACTAGATATAGAAGATTCCATCAAAATCTTCTCAGATCTGAAAGCTTATGAATTCAATGAAGACTTCACAAGCACAACAACAATAATCAAAGCCTTGGAGGAACCCAAGACTACAGCCCTTGCAGCAACATCCAATGACATCCAAGAAACTTCCTCTAGCAATCCCCAACAGTTACATGAGATGGAAGAGCAAATGGCTCTAATGATGAATAGAATTCGAAGAATGAGAATAGACACCCAGTCACTCAGAAGTACATCAAGAAGACTCCTGAAAAGAGACAAGATGATGAATACCTCTGCTTTAATTGCAAAAAAACCTGGACACTACAAAGCTGAATGTCAGAGCTGAATGGTAAGAAGACTCAGCATCGAAGACCTGGCAGAAGAGCTCTCCTAGCTTGAGATGAGTCAAACTATGAACCTGGTACAGAAAAATTATTAGATGATACAAATCTAATGGCTCACATGGAAGATCCAAATGAAGTATGTGAATCCAACTCTTAGTATAGCTCAGCCTGATTTCAATGCAAAATGCTTGTTCTTCAACTGTTGACTCCAATCCAAGAAATCCAGAATTAGATGAAACTCTTTACGAATTGATGAATCAGCTAGTGACTATACAAGCTGGTTATGAGTCAATTAAAGCTGAAAAACAATCTTTAATTCTAGAAGTTGAAAGATTGAAAGCTGAATTGAACACGTTGAAAATGACCGAGGAAGCGACAAGGAAAGAGTCGATATCGACCATGCATCAGCAACAACAACTGAATCTTTTGCTCAATCAAGTTCAGCTACCGGATTCAAATCCGGAAAGCCATATGAAGACAGAATTGACTTAGGATTTGATACACAACAAACTTTGAAGGAAGGAATGAGGAATGCTGCTGAACCTAATGTCAAAACTGGCGTTAAGTTCATAGCCGAGCAATTTCCTCAAACTGAGAAGATTGCTGGACCAGTAAAACAAATTCTACGTGAATCAACTAAGTCTCAGTATCAGTTTTCCAAGAAATCATTTGCGTTGAATAAAAAAAAGCAGATCTAAAGGTAAATCAGCTGCACATCAAGGAAACATGAAGAGTAGATCAACTGCCAGATCTACAAAATTTTATCATGTCAAGAACTAGAGAAATATTAATCATAGTAACTCTAAGAATTTTAATCATTCAAGGATTCACACAGTCAGGGGGAAAGGCAGATTATTTCCCACTGATGAAGATTGGAATTTCACTAAAACTTTTGCTAAAACTGATAGGAACACTCATTCAAGACCAAAGACTTATCCAAAGTCTCAGTCCAAGACACAGCAGAGAACTTATCCCAGTTATTAGCAAAAGCCTCAGTACAGAAGTCAACCTAGACCTCAGTACAAGATGAATGATGGTTATTACTCAGCTTTTAATAATAGAAGGCATTTCGGAAATCAGTTTCAGCCAAAAGACTTGAGAGATCATATAAATAAGGCACAATCGAAGAATAAATACAATGGGAATGTGGCTTACATAAATGAAAACAAGTGAAACAATTTCCAGAGATGACCTTATGGAAATATTCCTCGAGTTGTACTGACAACTGACCCCTATGGACCCAAACAGAGTTGGGTACCTAAAACATTTTAATTTGTCTTGCAGGATAATTTGTATTTTGACAGTGGATGCTCAAGGCACATGACAAAGAGCAAGGACTGTCTCACTAATTTTGTAGCCAACGATGGACCTAAAGTCAATTTTGGAAGTAAAGACAGATCAGGATTTACAAAAGGTTATGGAACCTTGATCAGAAATGGACTTACTATGAAGAATGTATCTTATGTTGATGGACTGCACTACAATCTACTCAGCACAAGTCAATTTTGTGACATGGGATACATAGTCACATTTGATAAGGAATTCTGCATTGTTGTTATTGTAACAACATTCCAAGTAGTTCTTGCTGGAAGAAGGAAAGAGAATATGTATGTTGTAGATTTGTCTACTGCAGTTTCAGAAACTTGTTTAATTGTGCATACCAAGTCAGAACTTAGTTGGCTGTGGCACAAGAAACCGAGTCACCTAAATTTTGATGATATCAACTTACCAGTCAAGAAAAACTTGGTGATCGGACTACCAGGGATGTCATACAAGAAGGACAGCTTGTGTGATGCATGTCAACAAGGAAAGCAAACCAAACCAAGTTTCAAGACTAAGTCTCATCACTCAACAACCAGAGTTTTAGAGCTGATGCATATGGACTTAATTGGACTAATTACGCCAATCAGTGTTCATGGAAAGAAATACACCTTGGTGGTAGTTGATGATTATTAAAGATATACATGGGTTATCTTCACTAAAAAAAATGTGAAACCAAGCAGCAGCTCACAGAACTTCTCAAGAGACTTCAGAAACAGAAAAGAGTTACAGTGGTCAAGATCAAATCAAATAAAGGAACTGAATTTCTCAACAATATAATCATTGAGTATTAAATATGGAGAAAATGGTTTATTACATCAGCTTGCAGCTACAACAACACCTTAGTAGAATGGAGTAGCTGAAAGGAGAAATAAAACACTCAAAGAAGCTGGAAGGACAATGATTTGGAAATCAAAACTTCCAGAATGATATTGGACAGAAGCTGTAAATACAGCTTGCTACACTCAGAATCGTGCTCTCATGAATAAAAGACATGAAAAAGTTATTCACAAGCATTGTCAGAAATAAGGCCAGACTTGTAGCAAAAGGTTATTCACAAGCATAAGGGATAGACTTCGATGAAACTTATGCCCCAGTAGCCAGATTAGAGGCAATCAGATTATTTCTTGCCTTTGCAACTCACAAGAAATTCAAGGTGTACCAGATGGACGTTAAAAGTGCATTTTTGAATGGGATTCTTGAAGAAGAAGTATATGTACAACAACCGTCTGGATTTGAAATCAAAGATCAAGCTGACAAAGCCTTCAAACTGAGAACGCTCTTTATGGATTGAAGCAGGCACCAAGAGCTTGGTATGAAACACTATCTCCTTATCCAAAACTAGAGCTAGAAACGCCTTATTTTGGTAGACAATGGTTTTATCAAAGGAACAATCGATAAAACCTTGTTCAGGATGAAAGTAGAAGAAAGTACTATCCTAGTTCAGATCTATGTTGATGACATTATTTTTGGATCTGAAAATGAACAGCTCTGTGAGAAATTTGCATGTTTGAGGAAGAGCAAATTTCAAATGAGTATGATGGGAGAACTGAATTACTTTCTTGGTTTACAAGTTAAACAAATGGACGATGGGATTTTCATTCACCAAACTAAGTACACAAGAGAACCGATCAAAAAGTTTGAAATGGAGAAATCAGCTGGCATTGCAACACCTATTGGAACCAACATCAGACTTGATTCTCACTGCAAGTAGACCAGATATATCCTTTGCATTTGGTGTTTGTGCCAGATTTCAAACAAGACCCAAAGAAAGTCATCTCATAGTTGTCAAAAGAACCTTGAACTACTTGAAAGCCACAGAAGGAGTAGGGATATGGTACTCAAAGAAAGGAGAATTCAAACTGATATCCTACTCAGACTTAGATTATGTTGGATGCAAGATGGACAGAAAAAGTACTTCAGGCACATGTCAGTTACTAAGAAATAGACTTGTGTCATGGTTCAGTAAGAAACAAAACTCAATTTCGACATCAACAGTTGACACTGAGTATATAGCAGCTAGAAGCTGTTGTGCTCAACTTTCTGGAGCACACAACAGTTAAGAGATTATGGGATAGAAGAAGGACTGTTTCCTATAATGTGTGATAAACAAGTGCAATAGCCATAACTGACAATCCAGTTTTGCACTCAAGGACTAAGCACATTTTTGTGAGACATCACTTTGTAAGGGATCATGTAGAGAAAAAGGACGTTACAGTACTCTATGTAAGGGATTTTACATTTATGGGAGAATATGAGGCTGGTAAGGAACTCCCTGGTGACGAAAGTTCGTGGAGAAAGGGTAATCGTCATTGAAAAAATCATAAGGCATCGATTTGATTTCAACCAACCACTTGTGAAACCAATAGACTTGGCATGTTTGCCACTCAAAAGGGCAGCCTTTCTCATTCAAATCATACTAACAAAGGAACCAACAGATGTTGACACATATATCAGCAGTCTTAAACCAGAATTTTCACTCCTCAGTAGATGGATAATCAGACATGTTATCGGTCGTTATAAAGGACTAAGTAAATTGTCTGAGGATAGGATATATATGATGAACATCCTATGGGATGAAATTGAGTTCAACTAGGCAGAATATGTGTTCAATCAGATCAAGCAGCAACACATAGCTGAAGTAGCAAGTGACAGCAAAGCCCAAGTTGAAAGAAGACAGACTAAAGGAAGATTTCGGCTGCAGAAGTAACTCAGTGGAATTGTTCAACATTATTTGGAAAGACTCAGCGATGGGAAAAATCTAGAACAAACAGTTGGTGCATCTACACAAGAAGCAGTAGTTGTAAGTTCTAGGAAAGAAACCTCGAAGACTTCTCAACCTGAAGCCAATAAGAAAACTGTGTCTCAGCAGATCGCTCAGCAAAAAAAAGTTAAGAGGAAATTTGACTCATGATAACGCCCTAAATGGTACCAATAATAATACCTTTATTCACCTCGAATTATGATCAAGAGATGATAGATAGGCTCGTTATTAGGTGGAATATGTGTAAAATGCTATGTGCATGTTTCTAGGATCGTAATTCTGCATCTATGTTATTATCCCGAGAATTTGGTACTGTTTTGTCTCGTTTTGCGTGTTTTATAGGATGTACCGAATCTGGAGCATTGGAGAATGGATCTGTACCAAAAGAATTCTATTGGTCCAAGTGATTGAAGTCCAAGAAGAAGTCTGCTGAAGAAAACAGAGAAAAGTCAGCCCAACTTACCGTGGTCTAGGACCGGTAAACCGAGGACTTGTTGGACACGAAATTGATTCTGCCCCCTCTACTAGGTCGGTTAGGGTTTTAAAGAGTCATAAGTCGGCTATTGTATCAATATAGAGCCACATATATTGAAGTCTTGCATATCTTATCAATTACATTATATTCATTACGCAATTTTGATGAAATAAAGTTATTCGAAGCTTTTGAGGAGTTACTTCTGGTTTTCTCCCATTCTCTACCATCTCTAGCATGAGTAGATCAAGCTAGATCTCCATTGTTGAAGGTATGAAGCTTTGAACATTCTTTTTTGTCTTCAATATGGTAGATATGTTCGTATTTATGTGTTTTAGTTAATCTGCATGTTTAAAGAACCCAAGATTTACTTATTTTAATCGTATGTGAGCAATGTACATCCAGGAATAGGAAAAGCCGACCCCGGTAAACCGGCGGTCTATACCGGTTTACCGTGGAAATAATTAGAAAACCTGAAATTGGGATTCACTACAGCTACGTTGATCGACAGGTTTAATTAACAGTAGGTTAGATCTGGCCAATCTGCTTATTGTAATCGTAAACAAGCATGAAATACGAATAGTGAAGTGCTAAGATTGGACATAGACTTGAATGGACCCTAGGAACGTGCTGATCAATATCGATAGCAGTCTAGGTGGGTTAGCGGTATGAGTTAGCGCTCGATATCGGCAATTCTATTTCTTTACGCATATGGGCTATTACGGACCAATTAAGGAGGGTAGCTTGCGTATAGATTGTCTACTACCATTGTCAGAGTAGATAAGAGTAGGAGTTGCACCCGTAGCTGATAATCAAATTAAAATCTCGCTCTATTAATTTAAGGAAATTATGTGGGGAAGTAAATGTAACGATTGACTAATCCAAGTTAGTAGATCGGTGAGAAGAGGGGGAGAAATAACGAGTTTGTTTTATGTTTATTGTTGGTCAATGACTGATTCTATGTTGCTTCTCGATTAGGTTAGAATTGTCTATACTTATAGCTACATTGTCTCTGTGGGATCGACCTTGACTCGCATTTACTATACTACGATGTACCTAGACTTCTTGCTAGTAATATAGATGTTACGGACATACACGCCATCAAGATTCTTGGTGCCGTTGCCAGGGACAATGGCCAATTTTAAATATAAATGTTTTAATTCTGATTAAGAAGTCGGTTTTATTTTATATTATTTTATTTTTAGTCTTGAGTCGTTCTGGATCAACCCTTGCACTTGTTAAGCTGGCAGAAGGAGAAATTTCAGGGCCGGTATACCATGGTATACCCCGGGTTACCGAGGCCTGAAAAATTGAATTTTGACATCCCCTGTTATTTTGTGTTATTCCCTGTTGATTTTAGTTAGTAGGTCCGCAACATTTGGGATCATACCCAACTGAAGCGGAAGTTGCTAAAATTTTCTTTGTTTTATTTTGTCTTTTTCGCAGGAAGATCAGAACACTTCAGAGATTCGATCAAACCGGAGTTGAAAAAGAGCAAACAAGTCAATCAAAATGCCTAGGACAATATTGAACGTCACCCCAATTTCCATGTATCCTGGATCCGCCATCAGAGAGCATTACGAAGCGGATAAGAAGTGGGTGGAAAGAGAGAAGAAGCAATCAATCAAGAGCCTGAAGAGATCTTAAAGGAGTATAGAACGTATTGTCTAGGCTAGTTCCCTTTCGAGTTAATTGACGTATTATCTTCGGATTATGATTCTGATGATCCTGAAGAGGATCCCGACACGATGTTCTCTGAGCCTGAGGATTACCCTGACGCAAACACCGTGGTGAAGTTTGGAGACCCTGGCACGTTCTGACTCCCGATTTCTGTTAATATCAGTAGGATTAGGTATCTACGACTCTGGCTCGAGTTGCAACATTCTACCCTTTTCCCTCTGCCAGAAGACTAAGCTTCTGGTCGTTATGAATCAAACTCGAACCATGACTTTCGTCGATAGAACTAGAGATATACCTGCCGGTTTGCTTCGGAAGTGCACGATGAGTGTTCACTTTTCCAATTAATTTCACAGTTATAGACGTACCAGAGGACCCGAGTGCCCCAATTTTGTTAGGAAGACCTTTCTTAGCGGAAAGAAGAGCAGTCATGGATTTCGATAATGAGGAGATTACTTTGTGGTTGAATAATGATGCAGTATCTTTCAAAATCTTAGATCCCCTGGATAACAAGCCGGAAAGTTGCAAGATGACGTATGACTCAGGAAAGGTGAAAATTATGGAGATCGAAAAGGAAGGGCATAAGCCGGAAAGACCACAACAAGACGCTCACAGAAGCTAGTCCTTCCGTGTTGCGTAGTAAACTCTTTGAGCCTAAAGTAGGAAATATGTAGTCCTTGAGTCTGAAGTCTAAATCTCGAATCAGAGGTAGACCTAGTACGCAATCCAAGAGGGAGAGGCATGCTAGGAAGAGAGCTCAAAAAGGTTCTGTAAAGGTACAAACCTCTGGAGCAAAAGTTTAGTGAGTTAAAGCTCTGACCCCTGAATGATCGGAAATCTAAAGAAAGTCGAGCTGGCGACTATAAACTCTGTTGGAAATAATATATGTGTTTTGATGATGATTCGTCACGTAATTAGTAAGATCACTTACAGCCCATGATGATGAAGTCATAACTAACTGTTATAGTGCAAAATGAAAGAAGAAGCAAGAAATGGTCTAGAGAAAATGTATAAGTTCTATCTAGAGTCTGAACCTTGTATAAGTTGTTTCAGACAAGCATTGTAATAGATAGGAACTAGGCGAACAACTGAGTCACAGCAAGCAAACTGAGTATACACATGGAAAACTGAGGGATCAGACTCAGTTATGAGAAAACTAAAGAAGATAAGTTCGTTGAGGGACACAGACTCAGTTGGCTCATCTTGAAGACTGAAGAATTGAGGGACACAGACTCAGTTATCGAAGACTGAAGAACTGAGGTGGAAAACTCAGTTAGTAGCAAATTTAGTCGTGACTATAAGTCAGGATTCAGGCAAGTCTGTGGTGACCTGAAATTGAACTATAGATCATGTAAAGCTGAATAATCTTAAGGAGAAAGATTAACAGTTGCCAGGAAAAGAAGAAACTGAATGGTGTACTCTGACTTAGTCAAATAAGGTCGGATGTCAAATATACGAGGTACTCAGTTTTGAAGAAGAGTAGAAAACAGAGGCCTTGTTGAATTTGAATTGACAATACGACAAAAGGTCGTACATATGAATGTTGGCTAAACAACAAATGTAACGGCTACACGAGCTAGTGACCGTTACATGGCCCCTATAAATACACAAGAGAATCACTTGAAGAAGAGAGAGAGAGAAGGATCTGAAAAGGAGCTTTACAAGCATATATCTAAAGATCCAGATGTAGAAAATCAGATGGCATATCTAGAAAAGGGGAAGCCAACAGAATAGCCTTAAGGATTATAAAGAAAGATCCAATAACCCATTAAGGGGGAAATTAGGCATCTTGGGGCTACAAAGCCAAATCTAGAAGAAGCAAACAGCTCACTGAATTAATCTCTTGATTAATTCTAAACCTAACCTTTGTGGAAAAGGGTTGGCTGTGCATAGTTTGAGGGGAGCAACTCCACCTTTCCCCATACGGTTGCAACTTTGTTGCCACAACTGTTGGTGCAGTCTACAGATTGTGTTTGTGTTAGTGGTGAGATGGTGAAGGAGCCATTCCACCTCCGAAAGATCAGTGTGCAGAGTGAAGGGAGCAATCTTACCTTTCTTCATTACGTCTAGACAGTGAAACTTGGGTGTCGTGAAGGACTGTCATTGTGCTAGGATTTTGTAACAGTTATCTCAAGATTCTAATGATACCTCCTACACCACAGGAGAATGGGAGACGTACGGGATTACACCACCCGGAACTTCCATAAACAAATCTTGTGTTGATTTACTTTATGCATTTATGTTTGTTTTATTTGTGGCATAATCATCTCATCATTTCACTCAGCAAACACCAGACACTGAGTCAGCATAGAACTGATACATATGAGGTTTAGATTTTTACTGACACATCTATTGCTCTAAAGGCTTGTTTTTATCCGCTGCCAGATAACTAGACAAAATATAAGTCCCTATTGACTTGTACTCAGTTGAGTTAGCTGAACTCCACACAAGTTAAGGGACAGGAACAAAGCGAAGTGAGCATCGATTTGAGTTTGGTAAAACTCGCCAGTTCTGGGTACTTTCAGTTTTAGGAAAGTTTTTGGGGACAAGTTTATTCACCCCCCCCCCCCTCTAAACTTGTGTTAGCCTTTCCAAGGGACCAGCAAACTCAGAACTATTCTTTTAAACTCTTAGGTAGATTAGGAATGAATAAAAGTAGCCAGATGAAGGGACGAGATTTTTTACATCCTACCGCACCCTTAGTCTTGAAACCGATTGTTGTGGAAAGGATTTTCACTCTTTGTGGATTCTAGTGAAATAGGTTAGGATCGAGTCGGAGATAACAACAAGAAGAGTAAGAGACTAGTCAACTTGAGGTCAGAATTGAGAACAGAGGTTGAGTAAAGAGTGCAGAAGAAAAGTACAGAGAAATCTGGGGAAAAGAAGCCCCGGTAAACCCTAGGTTACCTCCGGTTTACCATGCCCGAATTTTTCAGTTTTCTGAATTGAAAAGCTGAATTTTTAGAGACACGTGGAGGACACACGTTGCACCAGGAACCACTAATCAGTAGAAACCATCCCATTTTCCCCTCTTTTAAAATATTTCATCCTTTCCTACAATCCACCATAACTCCACCTCAATCCCATCAATCACCCCCTCAAATCCCTCACCCTAATTACTCCTCTACCCACTATCCCACTAAATCCTTCCACCTTCACTCATTTTTCCTATTTAAACCATCCATTCACCACCATTATCATCATTCTCATCTACTATCTTCTCCTTATATCACAAAACACTCCTCCATTTCCCATTCTTAAAAAATCCGACCACCATCACCACCACTATCACCACCAAACCTCCACCAAAATCAAACATTTCTTCCATTTTTTACCAACCAAAACACAAATCATATCATTTTCTTCATCCTGTTGCTGGTTAGTACTGTTGTGCTAGTAAAGTGCTGCAGTTCTTCATCTTCCATTCAACAGAGCACTGTCCCAGAAAGAATTCCAGAACAAATCAGGCCTTTAAACCCTGACCTACCTCCGGTTTACCGAGGGTCTATTTTCTAGAATCAGCATCAGTATCAGTCTTGTAATTATCCAGGATGGGTCCAAAGCATAGCCGATCTATACTTCGTCCTAGTGGTGATCAGAGTATCTACGGAGATGCTAACCCCTAGATGATGGGGTAGAGCAATTCCATTCTTTAGCTATCTACGAGTCGTTACGAGGGCATTGGAACACAAGACCTGTTGCCTGAGAACGGGGCATGGAATTGGACGATTGTGGAGATATCTTGCCCTGAGTCGTTACGAGGGCATTGGAACACAAGACCGGTTTCTTGAGCACGGGGCATGGAATTGGACGATTGCGGAGATATCTTGCCCTGAGCCTTACAAGAACATGACATTTTGGACATGGCCGAGGCACCTACACGGTTCAACACCACGGTGGTAAGGGAATTTTATGCTTTTGTTTCACCAACCCAGGAGCTACTTTTACGATGGTCCATGGTGTTAGAGTTGACTTTTTTATCGAACGGATCAATGAGTATTATAGGGTTCGAAATCCACCAGTGGGCCCGGATGAGAACACATCCTCAAGCAACATTGAAAATTTAGAGATGATGAACATGATAGCTGAACTCTTCGGGGTGCAATGGAAGCGCAATCCTGATGGAGCATCCACCATCTTCTTGGAAAATGAGCTAGCCTGTGATGGGAAGGTGGTTAATAGGTTTGTCTATGCTCGACTTCTACCGACCAAGCATACGGTGTTTGTCCCACCCAAGAGGGAAAAGTTGATGTTCTATCTGGAGCTGGGATCTTCAGTCAACATTGGTCTCCTGATGCATAGCCATATTCACGAGCTTGCTGCCACATCTGAGCGCGAGCAGTTGCTGTATGGACAGATGATTGACATGTTCGCTTTGGAGAACGAGGTCAAAGTTCTGGTTAGTGACGAGTGGGAAGACCCTGAGCCGATGATTACTTCACAGTCAGATTCTAGAGGGCATAGACGGGTTGGACGAGCAGAGAGAGAGCGTACTCCGGTCCTCGGAGCACCGCGGACATAGAGAACCTTGCTAGAGGAGCACTCGCGAGAGATTGCGAGTCTACATCGCAAGATGGACAGGATTATAGACTTCTTAGGAGTTCCTCCTGCCACCACCTATGACTGCCCCTCATTATAGAGCATCCTCCTCTACAGCTGCTGCCTCCAGTTTTGGACCACCTCCCGGTTTTGGGCCTAGAGATGACTGAGAGGGTTATTCTGATGAGGATTAGTTTTTCTTTCTTTTTATTGTTGTTGTTTTCCATTTTCTTATTTTTATTTTATTTCCTATCTAGTTGATGTAGCAGAATATTGTTAATATAATGATTTTGAAGGCTTGAATTGTTTGGAGTTATTTATTTTCTCTTTTACTGCCACCATTTTATTATAAGATTTATTGTCACCACGATTCTTCTTGGTTTCTTTGAGACACTTAGCGCAGATTATTCATGGACTACTTCTATGAGCCCGATGGTTTATACGCCAATCCGATTCTTCATTGGTTCCATCCTTAACCGAAGCTAAGTTCCTTTTAATTTTTCATTTTTCACACATTGGGGACAATGTTTCGTTTAAGTGGGGGTGTAAGGAACGTCACTTAGCTTCTTAGCATTATATTCCGTGAATTGCATGATTATCTTGATTCTCTTTGATGCACGATTCACCCCTTAGAATTTGATTCATTTCGACAGAATTTTTAAAAAATATGGTATCTTTGATCTTTTCAAGTTAACTGACTTCATCTTTGTTTCCCTTTGTACAAGTAAAAGTAAGTGCCCACTTCTGAAGTAGTGGCGTATTAAGCCCATATTCTGTTATGAGCCACCATTTTAAGCACGTATAACTCACTTCCCTTGGTGTGTAGTCGATAGCATATTGCTTTGACTAGAGTTGACCCTGGCTTCATCCCGAATTATGTTTCACCAACGCTTATAAAGGCAAAGAAATTTCGGATTCGGTAGTTTATCATGAGTGGGGCCGTAAGGATAGATAAATAAATGAGAGTTCACCCATCAATAAAGAGAAGTGCATTGAAATATATATATCTATATTCTCTTTGGCAAAGAAAATCTGAGTCGATGGAGCGTAAAATGCACGACTTTTGCATAGACCGATAAACGCGACCCTAAGAGTAATACCTACTCGGTTCTCGATCTGCCTTACCAGCTACTTTAATTGATAAATAACATGTTCGAGACTGGTTAGTTCGACTACGGGTTGACGTAATGTGAGATTGTCTGCATTACTAAGTGGTTGTGAAAATTATTGCACACACACATTGGCTCATGACGTGAATAATGTTTAATGCGTTACTAATTGATATGAGTGGCATGATCTTGATCTTGACTTTGTGAGACATAGTTGTTTTTAATTAACTTGTATACTGATCAGACTATTGTTTTCTTTTCGCCTTTTTGCTCGGGACGATCAAAAGCTAAGTGGGGGCTAGTTGATAACGCCCTAAATGGTACCAATAATTATACCCTTATTCACCTCAAATTCTACTCAAGAGAGGATAGATAGGCTCGTTATTATGTGGAATATGAGTTAAATGCTATGTGCATGTTTCCAGGATCGTAATTCTGCATCTATGTTATTTTCCCGAAGATTTGGTATTGTTTTGTCTCGTTCTGCATGTTTTATAAGATGTACCGAATCTAGAGCATTGGAGAATAGATCTGGACCAAAATAAGTGTATTG